>SJYW01020293.1:1212253-1270260 GCA_006410735.1 Raphicerus campestris | reverse complement strand
AGCGGGGTGGGATGGGATGGGGAGGGAGGGGATGTATGTATATCTCTGGCTGATTCATGTTGAGGTTTGACAGAAAACAGCAAAATTTTGTAAAGCAATTATCCTTCAATAAAAAAAATAAAGTCATTTGGTTGAATTCATATCTCTATTCCAGTTTTACTACAAGGAAATAAATGGAGTGGGCTTGATCATTCGGTTGAGTTTCCACAAATATGTAGCCAGTCTTTTCCATATAGCCCCTGCTTCCTGCAGTAACTTAGAATCTGTGTACTCAAACCCCTTTATAGCTCTTTTTAAAAACCTTATTTCTTTTTTAAAACAATGTTATTGAGGGACAATTTACATACCATAAAATTTACTCATTTTATGTGCAGTTTACAGAGTTGTCCAACCTTCACCACAATCTAATATGAAAATGTTTACAACTCCCTTGTTATTTCTATTTAAAAGTGAATAAAAAGTTATATTACTGGTCCTGTTGAGCCCGTGACTGGAAAGTTTTAAAAAGAGGAAGCTCTCTATTAGAGCCTGGAAGCTTCCCTGGCTGGTCAGGGAAGGTAGGAAGAAGGCAGCTCAGAACCTGGGGAGCTTCTCAGGAGCGACAGTCACAGGTGGAACTCGAGGAAGAGAGAGGACCAGGCACCCTTGATTCTGCCTTTGGGAGGCCCAGGTGTTGGACACTCTCAGCACCCTGATGGGACCACACCCTCAGTGCTGGGCAGAACCTCCGGGAGGACATGAAGAGCCCCCAGCGGGTTGACCTCATGAATCCCTCTGGATTCATGGAAAGGAAAAGGCCAGCCCAAGTCTAGATTTCAGAGGGGAGTCAGTTCTGTGCCAGAGGTCCAGGGCCATGGGATGTTCTCTAGGTCTTCAGAGGAGAGATGGGCCAGTGGGGAGAACAGGCAGAGACTAGGTTCCCATCCTGGCTTCCCAGTGACCAGCCCTAAGCCTCGGTACCCTCCTCTCAAAATTGGTGAAAATACTTGCTCCTGCCTCTGACATTGTTGTGACATGAAATGAGAGGTGCACACAGTCTAGGATGTAATGAAGGCTCAATAAATAGCAGCTTTCTAGTTATTATTAATAACAAAGCAGCTTCTTTGAGATGCGAACCTTGAACACGCTGTGGAGGCATAGCTGGTTCCTTGGGGGACAGGGGTGGGGTGCATAGTGCGGCAGCGTCAAGGCCTTGTTCTTCTGTTTAACCATGTTTGTCTGGCTCTGGGCAGGCTGCTTGACTTCTCTGAGCCTCAGTTTCCTTATCTGTAAAGTGGGCCTAAGGATGTGCTTACCTTTTCGGGTTGGGGGGAGGATCAGATGAGACAGTGCCTGTAGAACTCAGGCACAGCCTGGCACCTGCCCAGAGTCCTAGCTTCTCTATGGATGGAAACCTTGAGCTCCTCAATTCACATCAAAATCAACATCTCAGTGAATGGGCGAACCATTGAAAGATGCTATTAAGGACCTGATGAGACTGCAGGTGCAGTTCTGAGGAGCCTCTGCTTTGCTTGTTTATACCATGAATGTAAATATTGTGTGTGGTGGGGAGAGGAAGCTGGTACTTAAATAGGAAAAGACTGAGGATCAGTCCTGCTGATGGCACCCTGGGCATGTGTGTTTGTGTGCAATAATGCCCCCTGGTGTGTCCCATCATGATTAGATCACCATGGTCACACCAGGCTATAGGAAGGGGTCCATCTGCAATGCAGGAGACCTGGGCTCAATCTCTGGGTTGGAAAGATCCCCTGAAAAGGGAAAGGCTACCCACTCCACTCTTCTGGCCTGGAGAATTCCATGGACTGCATAGTCCATGGGGTCACAAAGAGTCGGACTCGACTGAGCGACTTTCACTTCACTCCTTTACCGCTGAGCCAGTGGGGAAGCCCCTCGAAGCTCTCTGCTCCAGGGCAGAACTCATCCACCCCTCCCCCCACTTCCCTTGTGGTTTGCATACAGGCTGAGGTGGGGTCCTCTCAACTCAGCCTGCCAGTGCCGTCGTGCCCACCATTCAGGCCCCTGGCCACATGCCCTGCACCGTTGAGGGGAGAGTGAGAGGACTCAGGGTGGTAAGCTGGCAGGGGATGCCACTGTGGTATTCTCTGGTTTCTGTTTTTCTTTCTTAATACAGATACGGGAGACTTCTCACACAAGGGTGGTAGGGAAATCTACAAGCCTAGCCTGTAGTTAAAGCATTAACCCAGGGTCCATGTCAGCAGCTGAGTCATTGAATAACTCGTTAAGCCTTGCCTTAATGCAAGAGGGCCACGTGCAGCATTTGGGACCCGCTTTCTAGAAGTGGGATTGATGTAGACTATTTTTACTTTGCAGCCTGTTGACCGGTTGAAACTAGTGACTCCAGGCTCGGGCTGCCTCCTAAGGCTACCCAGCCTGGGGGCATCAAGGGGTGCAGGCATGCCCGAGCATCAGGGTAGAGATTCAGGAAGCTATTTGTGGCTTTCCTAATTGGCATGCTTTGAAAGGCAAACTTCAAACTTCGCAGTCGTCTTGCAGCCACGAATTAGACTCTCTCTGCTCAGCGAATCACATCTGAGATTTACTAACCCCTTGAGCCCAGCCTAGCCCCCGCCCCCACCTGGCTCCCACTTTTAAATACGAATCAGATGGTTTACTATGTTCTACTTTCCTCTTCAAAAAGGAAAGCAGACTCCAAAGCTAATTAGGATAAGACTTCTAGGCTGTAACTAAATTCATTCGCAGTCTTGACTGCACTGGGACACCAGGCTTCCTCCGGCCATCACCTATTGCAAACCTGATTCAAAACAGTATCGTCTATTCAGGTTTAAGCTACTAGACAGATTAAAAAAAAAAAAAACACGAAAGCTGCTCTTCTCATGCTTGGTGGGCCACGCAGCGCCGGTGCCTTTGATCCGGGTCAGCACAGAGGCTCCAGAGCAGAGGAAGTCTCTGGAAACACAGTCCTCATTAATTAACAGCTGCAGGCACTTGGAGTGTTCTGTCCAAATGGTGTGAACAGCCGAGCTCCTTTGGCGGCCAAAGCTGGAAAGCAAAAGAATCTCAAATGGAGCTCCTCTTTCCAGCTCCGTGCTAAGTCCCGCCCCCTCTGCAGGGTTTGCAAGCAGCGCAGCTGTGGAGCTGCCACTCACTCATCACGTGACCCAGGAGATCCATGTGGGCTTCCCGCTTCGTGCGTGCTTAGTCGCTCAGTCGTCCCTAACTCTTTGCGACCCCGTGGGCTGTAGCCCACCAGGTTCCTCTGTCCATGGGATTTTCCAGACAAGACTACTAGAGTGGGCTCCAGGGGGTCTTCCTGAGCCAGGGATCAAGCTCGCATCTCCTGTGTCTCAGTTACCTCTATACTGGGCTGGATCACATGTCTGTATCACAGGGAGATTCTTGGAGACCCACAAATATTTAGCGATTCCTAAATACTGTGTACTGGCACCTTGCTAGGCTCTAAGGAGGTAAGGAGGAATAAGATAGAGGGTCTTGCCCTCAGAAGTCCATGCCCTAAACCGGTCGTTCTCATTCAAGGTCTCTCTTACCTCCAGGGACATTTGGCAATACCTTGAGGTACTTTTGGTTGTCAAGCTTGAAAAGTGAAAAATGCGGAAGGGTTAGTCACCTCTTTGCAATCCCATGGACTGTAACCCACCAGCCTCCTCTGTCCATGGAATTCTTCAGGCAAGAATACTGGAGTGGGTTGCAATACTGAGGTTGTAAAGCAATTATCCTTCAATTAAAAAAAAAGATACATTTTTTTAAAAAGTAGTATAGGAGTGCTTTTAATAAATAGAATATATTGTGAGTGAGTGGTGGAGTAAAGTTGGGTAGTCATCTATAGAAAGATTTTTCTTTCAATAGGACGAATAAAGAATGGCTTCATGGAGGAGGAGAGGAAAAAAAGAATACTGGAGAGGGTAGCCATTCCGTTCTCCAGACCTAGGGATCAAGCCTGGGTCTCCCACACTGCAGGCAGATTCTTTACTGAGCCACCAGGGAAGCCCTGGTGGCCTCTAAATAGTAGGTAGACACGAAAGGGAGTGCTCAGCATTGTCTGATGCGCTGGACAGCCCTCCACAACCAAGAATTACTCACCTAGTCACATCAGTAGTGCCAAGGCTGAGAAATTGCAGTCTACGTAGACCAGCCCAGGTGCAAGAGCAAAATGCACCAGTGCACCATGGTGGGAGTGATGAGAATGAAATCAAATGTTCTGCATCCAGGGGCCTACAATTTGATGGTTATCGGTAGAAGGTTGTCCCCTGTCATCTTTCATGCAGTATGTAGGTATTTCTGCACGGGTTCATGTTGGCAGCAAACATCCAGAGCAGATTGCTTCACAGATGTACACATGCGTCACTGGGCTTCCCCAGTGGCTCAGCAGTAAAAGAATCTGCCCACGATGAAGGAAATGCAGCGTGAGCCACGGGTTCGAACCCTGGGTTGGGAAGATCCCCTGGAGAAGGAAATGGCTAATGCATGTATTAAACACTTACCAAATTGTGCACTTTATATGCAGCTTATTATATGTAAATTATACCTCAATAAGGCTATTTTAAAAAATAAAGTAAAAAAAAATCCAATTATTAAAAAAAAAGGATCTTCCCAGTCAGGTTCCAGGTTCAACCTCCTATAGTCTTCCATATGTAAACTGTATTAATACAAGTACTGAGTGCTGTGCTATGTCGCTTGAGTCATATCCGACTCTTTGCAAACCCCTGGACTGTAGCCCACCAGACTCCTCTGTCCATGGGATTCTCCAGGCAAGAATACTGGAGCAGGTTGCCATGCCCTCCTCCAGGAGATTTTCCCAACTCAGGGATCGAACCTGTGTCTCCTGCGTCTCCTGCATTGGCAGGCAGGGTCTTCACACTAGTGCCACATCTTTCAGTCTTCATGAAAAGAAGAATGCAGTCTTCGAATTTGCTGCACAAGGGAAGCATCCTTGCAGTTGATAGAAATCTGGCTTGTGGGACCCACTGCTCTTCTGACTCTGGTTCCAGTTCCATCAAATTCTAGCCCTGTCAACAGGTCCTCAAGACCCTAGGAACAGAGGGAACCCAGGATGAAGCCAGGAGGCGGCTTTGAGCAATGAGTGTTCTTTTGCTTTCTCCTTTCTTTCTCATCTAAAGGCTCTACCCCTTGACAAAGCTCTCCCAGGAAGAACTGTAGATGAGTCACTCTGTGATGCCCTGGGGAAACCCTCCCTGTGGGTAGTGCCTGAGGACCCACCCAGGGAGCATAAATCTGCTTTCCTGGTTTCTTTCTTGCCTCTCCCCACAAAGATGAAACATAAAATGTAAAACAGGCTAGATGACTTCCTATAATCACTTTTATACCTAAGAAAAGAAAGCAGAAATATCTAAAGGCGCCAAACTGGCAGGCTAACCAAATGAGAATACGGAAAGATCAGAGCGCGATGAGGATTTTCGTCCGTTGGATGGACATCGGGCTCATTCAGAACTGGCTTCTCCAAGCAAGTCATCCTCCCAAAGAGGCGAGGGGCAAGGAGAGAGAAGAGGGGCCTTGATTCAGTCTCAGCTCAACATCAGTGCTCCTGGGGAATCACTCGGCCTCTGAGCTGGTTTCCCAGGTGGCTCAGTGGTAAAGAGTCTGCCTGCCAATGCAGGAGACACAGGTTCAATGCCTGAGTCAGGAAGATCCCCTCAAGAAGGAAATGGCAATCCGCTCCAGTTCTTGCCTAGGAAATCCCATGGACAGAGGAGCCTGGTGGGCTATAATCCTTGAAATGAAAGTCAAAGTCACTCAGTCGTGTCCGACTGTTTGCGACCCTATGGACTATACAGTCCATGGAATTCTCCAGGCCAGAATACTGGGTAGCCTTTCCCTTCTCCAGGAGTTCTTCCCAACCCAGAGACTGAACCCAGGTCTCCTGCGTTATGCAGATTCTTTACCAGCTGAGCTATCAGGGAAGCCTCTTGGGGTTACAAAAGAGTCAGACACAACTGAGCGACTAAACAGCAATAACATCAGCCTCTGAGTATCCTGAGCATCCATGCCCTGGTCAGCGCAACAGGTCGTGGTGGTAGCTCAAACCCTTGTTTGGAGGATCAAGGCGTTTGGGTGTATGAGTGGGCTTTGAAAGTTAAACAGCCTTCTATGGTTAGTGTTAAATGCCAGGAGTCTGATGATAGCATTGTGGTCTTGTCTTCATCTTTTAAAGACAGATCTTGAAATAATTGCAGACAAAATGAGGTCTGGGGTTTGCTCTAAATTAACACAGAGGCAGGAGATATAGGTGGAATATACATAGAAAATGGACCATGAGTCGATGAAGGTTGGGACTAGTAATGGGTAATCTGGACCTTCATTATTCTAGTCTGGACTCTACTTTTAAAATCTGAAATGTTCCATTCTTTCAAATTATCTAGAAAAAAAACCTAGTTTTAATGTTNAAAAAAAAAAAAAACACGAAAGCTGCTCTTCTCATGCTTGGTGGGCCACGCAGCGCCGGTGCCTTTGATCCGGGTCAGCACAGAGGCTCCAGAGCAGAGGAAGTCTCTGGAAACACAGTCCTCATTAATTAACAGCTGCAGGCACTTGGAGTGTTCTGTCCAAATGGTGTGAACAGCCGAGCTCCTTTGGCGGCCAAAGCTGGAAAGCAAAAGAATCTCAAATGGAGCTCCTCTTTCCAGCTCCGTGCTAAGTCCCGCCCCCTCTGCAGGGTTTGCAAGCAGCGCAGCTGTGGAGCTGCCACTCACTCATCACGTGACCCAGGAGATCCATGTGGGCTTCCCGCTTCGTGCGTGCTTAGTCGCTCAGTCGTCCCTAACTCTTTGCGACCCCGTGGGCTGTAGCCCACCAGGTTCCTCTGTCCATGGGATTTTCCAGACAAGACTACTAGAGTGGGCTCCAGGGGGTCTTCCTGAGCCAGGGATCAAGCTCGCATCTCCTGTGTCTCAGTTACCTCTATACTGGGCTGGATCACATGTCTGTATCACAGGGAGATTCTTGGAGACCCACAAATATTTAGCGATTCCTAAATACTGTGTACTGGCACCTTGCTAGGCTCTAAGGAGGTAAGGAGGAATAAGATAGAGGGTCTTGCCCTCAGAAGTCCATGCCCTAAACCGGTCGTTCTCATTCAAGGTCTCTCTTACCTCCAGGGACATTTGGCAATACCTTGAGGTACTTTTGGTTGTCAAGCTTGAAAAGTGAAAAATGCGGAAGGGTTAGTCACCTCTTTGCAATCCCATGGACTGTAACCCACCAGCCTCCTCTGTCCATGGAATTCTTCAGGCAAGAATACTGGAGTGGGTTGCAATACTGAGGTTGTAAAGCAATTATCCTTCAATTAAAAAAAAAGATACATTTTTTTAAAAAGTAGTATAGGAGTGCTTTTAATAAATAGAATATATTGTGAGTGAGTGGTGGAGTAAAGTTGGGTAGTCATCTATAGAAAGATTTTTCTTTCAATAGGACGAATAAAGAATGGCTTCATGGAGGAGGAGAGGAAAAAAAGAATACTGGAGAGGGTAGCCATTCCGTTCTCCAGACCTAGGGATCAAGCCTGGGTCTCCCACACTGCAGGCAGATTCTTTACTGAGCCACCAGGGAAGCCCTGGTGGCCTCTAAATAGTAGGTAGACACGAAAGGGAGTGCTCAGCATTGTCTGATGCGCTGGACAGCCCTCCACAACCAAGAATTACTCACCTAGTCACATCAGTAGTGCCAAGGCTGAGAAATTGCAGTCTACGTAGACCAGCCCAGGTGCAAGAGCAAAATGCACCAGTGCACCATGGTGGGAGTGATGAGAATGAAATCAAATGTTCTGCATCCAGGGGCCTACAATTTGATGGTTATCGGTAGAAGGTTGTCCCCTGTCATCTTTCATGCAGTATGTAGGTATTTCTGCACGGGTTCATGTTGGCAGCAAACATCCAGAGCAGATTGCTTCACAGATGTACACATGCGTCACTGGGCTTCCCCAGTGGCTCAGCAGTAAAAGAATCTGCCCACGATGAAGGAAATGCAGCGTGAGCCACGGGTTCGAACCCTGGGTTGGGAAGATCCCCTGGAGAAGGAAATGGCTAATGCATGTATTAAACACTTACCAAATTGTGCACTTTATATGCAGCTTATTATATGTAAATTATACCTCAATAAGGCTATTTTAAAAAATAAAGTAAAAAAAAATCCAATTATTAAAAAAAAAGGATCTTCCCAGTCAGGTTCCAGGTTCAACCTCCTATAGTCTTCCATATGTAAACTGTATTAATACAAGTACTGAGTGCTGTGCTATGTCGCTTGAGTCATATCCGACTCTTTGCAAACCCCTGGACTGTAGCCCACCAGACTCCTCTGTCCATGGGATTCTCCAGGCAAGAATACTGGAGCAGGTTGCCATGCCCTCCTCCAGGAGATTTTCCCAACTCAGGGATCGAACCTGTGTCTCCTGCGTCTCCTGCATTGGCAGGCAGGGTCTTCACACTAGTGCCACATCTTTCAGTCTTCATGAAAAGAAGAATGCAGTCTTCGAATTTGCTGCACAAGGGAAGCATCCTTGCAGTTGATAGAAATCTGGCTTGTGGGACCCACTGCTCTTCTGACTCTGGTTCCAGTTCCATCAAATTCTAGCCCTGTCAACAGGTCCTCAAGACCCTAGGAACAGAGGGAACCCAGGATGAAGCCAGGAGGCGGCTTTGAGCAATGAGTGTTCTTTTGCTTTCTCCTTTCTTTCTCATCTAAAGGCTCTACCCCTTGACAAAGCTCTCCCAGGAAGAACTGTAGATGAGTCACTCTGTGATGCCCTGGGGAAACCCTCCCTGTGGGTAGTGCCTGAGGACCCACCCAGGGAGCATAAATCTGCTTTCCTGGTTTCTTTCTTGCCTCTCCCCACAAAGATGAAACATAAAATGTAAAACAGGCTAGATGACTTCCTATAATCACTTTTATACCTAAGAAAAGAAAGCAGAAATATCTAAAGGCGCCAAACTGGCAGGCTAACCAAATGAGAATACGGAAAGATCAGAGCGCGATGAGGATTTTCGTCCGTTGGATGGACATCGGGCTCATTCAGAACTGGCTTCTCCAAGCAAGTCATCCTCCCAAAGAGGCGAGGGGCAAGGAGAGAGAAGAGGGGCCTTGATTCAGTCTCAGCTCAACATCAGTGCTCCTGGGGAATCACTCGGCCTCTGAGCTGGTTTCCCAGGTGGCTCAGTGGTAAAGAGTCTGCCTGCCAATGCAGGAGACACAGGTTCAATGCCTGAGTCAGGAAGATCCCCTCAAGAAGGAAATGGCAATCCGCTCCAGTTCTTGCCTAGGAAATCCCATGGACAGAGGAGCCTGGTGGGCTATAATCCTTGAAATGAAAGTCAAAGTCACTCAGTCGTGTCCGACTGTTTGCGACCCTATGGACTATACAGTCCATGGAATTCTCCAGGCCAGAATACTGGGTAGCCTTTCCCTTCTCCAGGAGTTCTTCCCAACCCAGAGACTGAACCCAGGTCTCCTGCGTTATGCAGATTCTTTACCAGCTGAGCTATCAGGGAAGCCTCTTGGGGTTACAAAAGAGTCAGACACAACTGAGCGACTAAACAGCAATAACATCAGCCTCTGAGTATCCTGAGCATCCATGCCCTGGTCAGCGCAACAGGTCGTGGTGGTAGCTCAAACCCTTGTTTGGAGGATCAAGGCGTTTGGGTGTATGAGTGGGCTTTGAAAGTTAAACAGCCTTCTATGGTTAGTGTTAAATGCCAGGAGTCTGATGATAGCATTGTGGTCTTGTCTTCATCTTTTAAAGACAGATCTTGAAATAATTGCAGACAAAATGAGGTCTGGGGTTTGCTCTAAATTAACACAGAGGCAGGAGATATAGGTGGAATATACATAGAAAATGGACCATGAGTCGATGAAGGTTGGGACTAGTAATGGGTAATCTGGACCTTCATTATTCTAGTCTGGACTCTACTTTTAAAATCTGAAATGTTCCATTCTTTCAAATTATCTAGAAAAAAAACCTAGTTTTAATGTTAATTTTGGCCACACCACATGGCACTTGGAACTTCCCCAACCAGGAATCAAGCCCATACCCAATGTGTTGGGAGCGTGGAGGCTTAACCACTGGACCACCAAGGAAATGCTAGAAAATATTTTAGAAAGACTTTTGGAGGTTGATCACACAACAGTGTAGATATACTTAACCCTTCTAAACTGTAGACTTCAAAGTGGGTAGGATGGTCAATTTCATGTGAATTTTACCACCGTTGTAAGTATAGATGGATATCTTTTAAAGTTAGCTTTTCAGATTGGTATGTTTCCGGATGAGGGTGCACACAGAGGTGCTGAGGATCAGAGAGAAGAAAGCTAGTCGGGATGAAGAGGGCGCTGCAACCCTAAACTGGGATCCTAGGGCCAGAGGGAGGGAAGGCTTCTCCCAGGTGGGGGTGTGCTGGTAGGGGATGAGCTTTGGCGGTGCCATTGTGGGTGGCTGGCATGAGCTGGACCTTGAGGAGTGGGGGCTTACTAATAGGAGGGAAGAGGGAGGCACCACAGAGCCCCCGCATTCCTGCCCTGGGAGTGGAGGAGGCAGGCGGTGTGGCTCTCTGCTTGGGGAGGCTCACGCTCTGCAGGGGTAGCAGTCCAGAGAACGCCGAGTCCTCCCGTTTGGCCACGATGCAGTGCAGACAGAAGGCGTTCAGAGGACAGTGTGGGCTCTCTGCATGCCCGGCTGAGTAATTGTACTCCGGAATGGAAGTCAGAGCTATCATCACTTCCTTTCTAGCCTTTTAAACAATACACGTCAGAGACAGACTGCTTTGAAGCTAAGCATCACCTGTCTGGGAATCATTTTCCTCCAGCATTCCGGCCCACAGAGTGATGGGTGGCCCGGAGCGCTCTTCCCAGTGGATGACACTAACCCACCAGTGGAGATGCGTACGAAGGATGCTGAGACAGGGAAGGGGGCCTTGGGCGGGCTGTGGCCTCTCTTCCGGTCCCAATTCTTTGACACCTGGGGATAGGTCACTTCACCTCTGGGGCTCTCCACCTGTGAAATGAGCAAGGCCATCTCTGACGACACTGGTGGTCTTCTCCATGGCAGAGTTTATGCAGACAGGCCATCAGGGTGGTCCCTGCAGGCAGATCACACAGCATGATTTGGGGGCCTGGGGGTGACCTGCGCTTGTTCCTTTTGCTAAGTAACTTGTACCAGACCCTAAGTAGGTCCCTGAAAGTGGGGGCCCGTCTTTCTTCCCCCTGTCACTGAGAGTGCGATTAACAGCTCCAATCAATTCCTCCTTATGAGGTGCACCGCTGTGTGAGATGCCTGGGTAGCAGACAGTGCTCGAACTTTGCTCTTTCCCTCAGGGATTCCAGTAACTTCTCAGTTAGTTAATAGGTTTCAAAGGATTTTCTGGATGTGCCAAGTGGAGGCTTTGGGAAAGAACTGAGAAGTTCAATAAGCAGAGCCCCCCCACTTCAGCCCTCGCCACCATTCACCACACATGCACGCGCACCCAACTTTTTAAAAATATTTACTTATATTTATGTGGCTGTGCAGGATGTTAGTTGTAGCATGCTGTGTCTTTAGCTGCAGCACATGGGGTATAGTTCCCCGACCAGGGATTGAACCCTGGAACCTTCATTGGCAGTGCAGTCTTGGGCACTGGACCGCCAGAGAAGTGCCCCCACACACATGCAAAATATTCTTTCTTTAAAGAAAATTGTATTCATTTCCTGGAGCCATCACAACTGATTACCATAAACTTGGTGGCTTGGAAAAAGCAGAAATGTATCTTCTCCTGGTTCTGGAGACCAGAAGTCTGAAATCAAGGTGTCACGGTGCCACACTCCCTCCAGAAGCTCCAAAAGAGCATCTTTCCTTGTTTCTTCCAACTTCTGGTCCCCTGGGCATCCTGTGGTTTGTGACTGTATCTCTCCAGACTCTGGCTTCACATGGCCTTCTCTTCTCCATCTTGTGGTGGTATAAGGACACTTGGATTTAAGGGCCCACTGGGGGACTCAGGATAATCACTTCTTGTTTTAAATTATTATTTATTTATATTTTTGTTGGCTGCACTGGGTCTTCGTTGCTGTGCCCAGGCTTTCTCTGGTTGCGTTGAACAGGGGCTACCCTATAGTAGCCATGCTCAGGCTTCCCGTTGCAGTGGTTCTGGGCTTTCTCTAGTTGCGCTGAGTGGGTGCTGAACTGAAATTGCAGCGCTCAGGCTGCTCGTCGTGGTGGCTTCTCTTGTTCTGGAGCACAGGCTCTAGGCACACAGGCTCAGTAGTGGTGGTGCATGGGCCAAGTTGCTCCGTGGCATGTGGGATCTTCCCAGACTGGGGTCTGAACCCATGTCCCCTGCATTGGCAGGCACATTCGTATCCACTGTACTACCAGGGAAGTACCTAATTACTTCTTGAGATCCTTAATTAATTACATCTGCAAAGACCCCTTTTCCCAACGGTGTTTACCAGGTCTCGAATGTGGACATACCTTTCTGTAGGGATGAGGGGGCGTCATTCAGCCCACTATAAAACCTTGCATAGAGATCCACGTGGCACACTGGAAGAGGAGTGGGCGTCACAACCGTGATCTGTGCTGTGCCCTCCACCTGGCAGCACCTGGCACCAAGGAGCAAGGCTGGAAACCGGAAGTGTAGTAGAGACAGCTGGAGGGGGGCTTCAGAGCCAAACCCGAGGCTGGAAAGTGAGCCACGGGCTTGGTGAGACGACTTGGCTTGTCAGTTCTTGCCTCACCCCTTGACACCCTGCGCCATGGAAACGGATGGCAGGGGTTACAGGGACATACCCACCTGCACAGCGTGGTGGTCAGGAACCAGTGGACCAGGTGGCTAGTGGCTTAGAGGCAATCAAGAGCTTCTTGAGTTGTAGTGATCCAGGTTTTCGCTCCCTCCCTGACTTGAGGATACACCTCAAGCTTATTCTCTTCTAAGTGCTAGATGACAGTCCATGTTAACCAGTCATGGTTTCCCCCTGACCCTGCACCACCCCTGTCTGCTTGCTCCATACACCGGAGGTGGGCAGAGGGGGGAAGGGCTGCAGCCCGGCTGCCGCAGAGCAGGGCTACTGAACCAGCGCACCAGGAAACTTCAGGCTGCGTTCTTCTTTGCCATGAGGGCTGTCCTGTGCATCGCAGACTGTTCAACAGCGTTCATGGCCTCTGCCCCGCAAGACTCCCGGCACCTGCTCTGATGGCCACAGAGGCTGTGCCAGCACTGGGTCCCAGCACGGTGCTGCCTCCCTGTCTCGCACGGTGAGCAAGCACTTCTGTCCAGTATTGATGACATCGCCCAATCCAATCAGCCTCCCGACCCTATCGAGAAACCACAGAGGAAATGAAGCTGGTGGAGCACCCTTGTTCTCGGGCACTCTGCAGACTTCTGACGGTGACAGCTCTCTTCGCTGAGAACATGTGTACCCAGCGCTGAGTACCCCACCTTCGAATTCCACCAGGCTTCAAAATCACCAGACCATCATTTCAACAAGCAGCCAGGCCCCCTTAGTGATGAATCGGGGTGAAATTGGCCTGTCACTCACACCTCAAGCATCTTCCACTGTTCTCCAAGCAGAACCTCTGTCCCCAGGACACTGCTGGAGGTGAGGCTGGAAACGGAACAGTACAGCCGCTGGGTCCCCCCGGTGTCACCTTTGCTCCTGTCTGTCTTGCCCCCTGATGGGACCTCGGAATGCCCAGCCATGCCTCTCAGGGGAGAGATTTCTCTACTTTTTTTAAGCATGCATTTTTTTTCTTTTAATTTTGGTTGTGCTGGGTCTTTGCTGCTGGGCTCGGGCTTTCTCTAGTCGCGTTGAGCGGGAGCTACTCTTTGTTGCAGGGCGCAGGCTTCTCCTCTTGTGCAACACGGGCTCCAGGGTCGCAGGCTGCAGTAGTTGTGGCTCATGGGCCCTGGGCACACTGGCCGTCTCTAGCTGCAGCTTGCGGGCTCAGCAGTTGCCATGTGCAGGCTCTAGGGAGTGGACTCAGCAGTAGCTTAGTTGCCCTGCAGCATATGGGATCCTCCCGGACCAGGGATTGAACTCGTGGGAAATCTGGGGCACCTTTCAGAGCTGCAGTGCAATCCTATCCCCTGGCTGCAGGACTCAGTTCTGATGGTGGGATTTCTGCCCAGCTCCTGTCCCCGCCCTGTGCCTATGAATACCCACTGGGCTTCTGAGCGTTTGCTCAAGTGGAAGCCCTCCTACTCATATTCCATGGGCCCGAGTCACTGATAACCTGATGGGCAGCACCCAGGGGCCTCCGCCAGCCCATCCCGGCCCGCCTCTGACCCTGTGCTCACACTGGGTCTACCCTTGCCGGCCTTCTTGGGCACCAAGCTTACTGCTGATGCGTGTACCTCTCCCATCCGCTTGGAGCCCGGCCAGTCCCACCTGTCAGTGGACACTCAGTGGGGGACTCACCAGGTCCCCACCTACCTCAGTGACCCCAGGCTGCTCTCAGAAGCCAGTCCACCCGGCACTGTGTGGACTTGTACAGCCTGGCACCCTGACCCTGCCCATGGTACTGGCCATCCCAGATTGGGACTTTGTGTTGTAAAGTAGGGGACTCTGACTTCATCGTCTCAAGCAAGGGAAAAGCGTGATTCAACAAGCTTTAGGAAGATGAATCAAGTCAAGCGTGGACTGTGTGGGTTGGGGAATTCAGGGCGCTGTGGTTGCGGGGTGTAACCAGTTAGGCAAAGGCCTCTCTCCCCCTGCCCTGGTATTTTGGACCCAGTCGTGTTCTTGATGACACACCATGAGGACCTTCGCTGATGGCCGCAGGGCCGATGGCTGATGGCCGCGTTATTTGCCCCAGCATGTCTTCTTACAGACAGGAAAGGTACCCTCACAGGAGCAGGTGGGGAACTGTCCTGCCTTGCACGGCACAGGCACCTCCCCTCTTCTCCAATCCGTCCAGGGTTTGAGCAGCTGTCTGACTCCTTCTGGTGATGACAAGATGCTTGGGCATCCTCCATTTCCCCTGATGGTGGAAAGCACGCTTGCTGAGGACTAGTAAACTAAGGGTCCCCAGAGAGCCCCCAGGCTGGGTAAATGTGTATCTCGTATATACGTGTGACACATATAATCAGTATATACGTTGAGTGCATGACACATACACTCAGCCCGGGGTCCTCTCTGGGGAGCAGGCTCTCCCTCTGCCCCCCCAAGCACACACCAGTTCCTTTAGAATAACTAGAAGGGTTTTAATGACCTGTGACCCTTTCTACCGCCCTTTCCTCCTGCCCAGTGGTGGGTGGGAGGAAGTGCAGGATTTGGGGGGTTCCCACAGAACCCCAGCTCCTCTCTGTGTGGCCACAGGCTGGCGACCCAGCTTCTCTGGGCCTTGGTTTCTTCCTTTGTAAACTGGAGGTGACAAGAAGCAGGTCTCAGAGTTATCACAAGGGTTCAATGATTTACCAGGTCTAGAGCACCCAGCACCTGAGAGGTGCTTGATGAAGAATTACCTCATTATCGTAACCAGCAGCGGTGTCTGTGTGGCTGCATAAAAACGGAGTGAGCTTCCCACTCCTGAACAGTGAAGACCAAGGAGGACCCCTCCTGTGGACTGCAAAGCACTTTGGTGAATGAGATGGGAAATGCTTACTGAGGTCTGGGAGCTGACCTGCAGGAGCTCCCTACCCTCCCCGCTTCACAGGGGCTGGGCCCGACCTCCGACTGTGGGCCCTGCTGCCTCCCCTGGGCCTGGGCCCGTCCCTGTGATTCTCTGAGCCTCAGTGACCTCACAGCAGTGCCCTCTCCCTTCGGGAGCCACTCCAAGGTCGCTGAGAAGGTTCACTGAGGTTCCAGAGTCCTTTGAAGATACAGGCTGTGCCCGTTGGGTTACAAGATAGGATCTCTCCATCAAGTCTCTTCTCTTCAAGAAGCAGCTGGCGGAGGCCAGGGGAGGCTTTTCGGGGTTAAGTGCAGTGAGTCCACCGGGTGGTGACCCACTTCTGATGCTGGGGTCCGAGATGCAGCCCCCGAGGGAGGGAGGCCGACCTGCATCTCATGCGTGCGTGCTCAGCTGCTAACTCGTGTGTCTGACTCTTGCGACCCCATGGACCATCGCCCGCCAGGCTCCTCTGTCCATGGAAATCTCTAAGAATACTGGAGTGCGTTGCCATGCGCTCCTCCAGGGGAGCTTTCTGACCCAGGGACTGCACCCACATCTCTTTAAGTCCCCTGCATTGACAGGCAGTTTCTTTACCACTAGTGCCACCTGGGAAGCCCCACATGTGTGCTCAGCCAGAGACCCCTTGCCTTCAGTGGAGTTTAATTCATCCTGTCCTCATCCCTACCCCTCGGCCCTCTCTGAATCGCCACTGGCCTCCCTGATCCTTCTCCCTCTGCTGCGGGATGTCTGGCCTCCAGGCTCACCCTCCTGACACACAGTTCCAGAGGACACACCTAGGCCCAGGAGCTGCCCGCGTTCCCACCGCCCGACCTTGGGGAGGCTGTGTCCACCTTTTATCCTGGCCTCACCCCCTCTCCACCTGTGCCCATGCTCTCTCCCAGACCACCCTCTCCCCTCCTTCCCCAGTTTTCTTAAAACCTTTGTCTTTTTTCTTTTCTTAAAATTATTTATTTGGCTGCTTTGGGTCTTAGCTGCAGCAAGTGGGATGTTTCATTGTGGCATGTGGGGTTTCTCGTTGTGAGGTGCAGGGTCCCTAGTTGTGGGGTGCAGGGTCTCTAGATGTGGGGCAGGGGATCAGTTGCTCCGAGGCGTGTGGGATCTTAGTTTCCCCACCAGGGATCGAACCCACACCTCTTGCATTGCAAGGTGGATTCTTAACCACTGGACCACCAGGGAAGTCCCCACTCTTTCTCTGTGGTTATTTCTGCTTCCCACTTGCTGTCCGTGAATCATTGGGAAGTCACTTCATCTCTCCATACCTCTGTCTCCTGGTGTGACAATATCCAGGAGTGTACCTGCTGGTAAGGCCATGGTGAGGATTAAACGCTTGGGAAGGCAGGTGCCCGGCCCTCAGCTGGCCATGTGTCTGTGCCATCCCTACCCCATCATCGTCACTTGTCATAACTTGACTTTGGTGCTCAGCAATGCTTATCTGATTTTCTGTGGTTCTATCACACAGAAGCTCACGCCCTGCGTAAGAACCACTGGTCTTGGGTGCAGTACTCAGCAAACACCCTGGATCAGCCAGAAAGTTCATTTGGGTTTTTCTGAACGATAATACAGAAAAGCAGAAGCGGACTTTTTGGCCAACCCATACTTCCATGGACACAGGGCGGGTTTCAGACATAATAAGACGAGGGTCCCACACGGGCAGGAGGAGAGAGCCCCCCGCAGGCTTTACCTGTGCTTCCAGCCCTACCCACGGGCTTCCCTGGTGGCTCACAGAAGAGCTCTGAGTAAAGAATTCCTGGTAAATAATTCGCCTGCAATAACAGAGACCCAAGTTCAGGGAGTAACACCCACTGAGGGCTGCTTGTCAATTCCCTCCTGAAGCCTGGGCGTCCTTGGATGGTTCTGTTCATGTTTGGGGGCTGCACTTCTGCGTCTGGATGGCACTCTGCGTTTCCTAGGACCTTCTCACGAACTGTCACATGGGACCCTCAGACCCGTCTCGGGAGGTGTGTTGTTTACTAGGACTGCTTTAACAGACCGGCTGACTTACATGACAGGCACCGTGCAGTATCGCTGCACAGAGGAGCAGGCTCTCCCACTGTTCTGGAGGATGGAAGCCCAAGATCAAGGTGTCCTTCAGGTTGGTTTCTCCCGAGGCCTCTCTCCTCCGCTTGCAGACGGGGCCTTCCCCCAGGGTATCATGTGCACTTTCTCCGCGTGTGCCCCCTGGCGCCTCTTCCTCTTCTTCTAAGGAAACCAGTCATGGTGAATCAGGATCCATCCTAAAGATAGTGAAAGTGATAATCTCTGAGTCGTGTCCAACTCTTTGCAATCGCGTGGACTACAGCCTGCCAGGATCCTCTGTCCGTGGGATTCTCCAGGAAGGAATACTGGAGTGGGTTGCCTTGTCCTTCTCGGGGAGGAGAGGGGGTCTTCCTGACCCAGGGGTCAAACCCAGTGTTCTGCATTGGCAGGCAGATTCTTTACCACTGAGCCACCGTGAAAGCCCCATTTTAGCTTGACCACCTCCTTAAAGGCCCTGTCTGCAAATACAGCACCATTCTGAAGGACCTGGGGGTTGGGACATCAACAAATGAACTGAAGGATGGGGTCGGGGGCACAATTTAGCCCATAGCAGCAGGTAGGCAAGGCAGGTTGCTGCCCATCTTACAGCTGGAGATGCCAAGGTTGAGAGAGGGTGAGTGCCTCGAGCCCTGCCTCCTGCTGCTGCCAGGAAGCCCAGGCTGAGGCTGGGAGGGCAGACACTGGACTCTAGGCTCCTCCACGCTCCACTGCCCCTGCTGGCCTCCAGCAGTGGGGACGACAGGAAGCTGTGAACCCAGCCACCCTGTGAGCTCAGACTATCTCTAGACAGACCTTCTGGGAAGACCCTAGTCAGCTCGCAAACAGGATGTGGGCCTTTCAGGAAGGCGCTCCCTGCTGTTGATTTGAGTGGGTTTCCTGCCCGTGTGGCTTGTGGCTTCCTAGCCATCGCCCTGCTCATCACGTCTTCTCATCTCACCAGCCAGTGTGGTCTCAGCTCTCAAGGACCCAGGGGTTTTCCAGGGGTTCTCGTGGAACGTGAGGGAGGACAGGGGTGCCCTCCCTTCCCCTGAAGAGAGTCTGCCAGCTCCAGCAGTGCCTCTTGGTACCTGCCGTGTGCAGAGAAGGCTGTGGGAAAATTTGATGGTTGCTCCGTTGGTGATACAGGCTTCCCAGGTGGCTCACATGGTAAAGAATCTGCCTGACAATACAGAGATGTAAGAGACGCAGGTTCAATCCCTGGGTTGGGAAGATCCCCTGGAAGAGGGCATGACAACCCACTCCAGTGTTCTTTCCAGGAGAATCCCACGGACAGAGGAGCCTGGAGGGTTACAGTCCGTGACGTCACAGAGTCAGGACTGAGCATGTCCGTCTCTGATATGTCAGCCCCTCGTGGGGCACAGACTGGGGGACCCCTGTGCTGTAGTCGGGTGCACAGTTGAGGCGACATGCAGGACCGCTCTGGCTGGCTGCACAAGAGGGACTTGGGTTCCGCCTCCAAGCTCCAGGCCACGCTCGGTTCCCAGCGGCCCCTCCACCTCGCAGGCCTGGCATCAGGTGGTGTTGACACCCTTCCCTTTTGCCACATGTCCACATGTGTTTTGGGATCCCAGCTGGTTCCTTGCATAAGGTCATCAGAAGCAGAGCCAAAAGCTTCTCAACTTGGCTGCACAAAGAATCACTTGGAGAGCTTGGAAATAAGCCCACCGTCTGGGCTGCACCCCAGACGAGCTCCATCAGATCTTGCAGGGGATGGGCAGGACTGAGGCATTAGTATTTTTTTTTTTTTTAAGTTTCCCAGGTGAGTCCAATACATGCGTGACTTTGAGACCCAGGGACCTAGTGGGCCTTGGAGGCAACAGGTATGATCCTGTGGGTGGGGAGGGGCATGTAAGTTCTGGCATGTGCCATGAAGCCTTAGCAGCTTGGTGTCTGGTTTATAAACTTTGCCATGAGGATAATTCTATGACACAAATTGCATTCAGCGTCTAGCCCCTAATCTATGTTTAGGGGATGGTCACTGCCCGCCCTGTCTCTTATACACATCTCTCAGACCCGTCTCGGGAGGTGTGTTGTTTACTAGGACTGCTTTAACAGACCGGCTGACTTACATGACAGGCACCGTGCAGTATCGCTGCACAGAGGAGCAGGCTCTCCCACTGTTCTGGAGGATGGAAGCCCAAGATCAAGGTGTCCTTCAGGTTGGTTTCTCCCGAGGCCTCTCTCCTCCGCTTGCAGACGGGGCCTTCCCCCAGGGTATCATGTGCACTTTCTCCGCGTGTGCCCCCTGGCGCCTCTTCCTCTTCTTCTAAGGAAACCAGTCATGGTGAATCAGGATCCATCCTAAAGATAGTGAAAGTGATAATCTCTGAGTCGTGTCCAACTCTTTGCAATCGCGTGGACTACAGCCTGCCAGGATCCTCTGTCCGTGGGATTCTCCAGGAAGGAATACTGGAGTGGGTTGCCTTGTCCTTCTCGGGGAGGAGAGGGGGTCTTCCTGACCCAGGGGTCAAACCCAGTGTTCTGCATTGGCAGGCAGATTCTTTACCACTGAGCCACCGTGAAAGCCCCATTTTAGCTTGACCACCTCCTTAAAGGCCCTGTCTGCAAATACAGCACCATTCTGAAGGACCTGGGGGTTGGGACATCAACAAATGAACTGAAGGATGGGGTCGGGGGCACAATTTAGCCCATAGCAGCAGGTAGGCAAGGCAGGTTGCTGCCCATCTTACAGCTGGAGATGCCAAGGTTGAGAGAGGGTGAGTGCCTCGAGCCCTGCCTCCTGCTGCTGCCAGGAAGCCCAGGCTGAGGCTGGGAGGGCAGACACTGGACTCTAGGCTCCTCCACGCTCCACTGCCCCTGCTGGCCTCCAGCAGTGGGGACGACAGGAAGCTGTGAACCCAGCCACCCTGTGAGCTCAGACTATCTCTAGACAGACCTTCTGGGAAGACCCTAGTCAGCTCGCAAACAGGATGTGGGCCTTTCAGGAAGGCGCTCCCTGCTGTTGATTTGAGTGGGTTTCCTGCCCGTGTGGCTTGTGGCTTCCTAGCCATCGCCCTGCTCATCACGTCTTCTCATCTCACCAGCCAGTGTGGTCTCAGCTCTCAAGGACCCAGGGGTTTTCCAGGGGTTCTCGTGGAACGTGAGGGAGGACAGGGGTGCCCTCCCTTCCCCTGAAGAGAGTCTGCCAGCTCCAGCAGTGCCTCTTGGTACCTGCCGTGTGCAGAGAAGGCTGTGGGAAAATTTGATGGTTGCTCCGTTGGTGATACAGGCTTCCCAGGTGGCTCACATGGTAAAGAATCTGCCTGACAATACAGAGATGTAAGAGACGCAGGTTCAATCCCTGGGTTGGGAAGATCCCCTGGAAGAGGGCATGACAACCCACTCCAGTGTTCTTTCCAGGAGAATCCCACGGACAGAGGAGCCTGGAGGGTTACAGTCCGTGACGTCACAGAGTCAGGACTGAGCATGTCCGTCTCTGATATGTCAGCCCCTCGTGGGGCACAGACTGGGGGACCCCTGTGCTGTAGTCGGGTGCACAGTTGAGGCGACATGCAGGACCGCTCTGGCTGGCTGCACAAGAGGGACTTGGGTTCCGCCTCCAAGCTCCAGGCCACGCTCGGTTCCCAGCGGCCCCTCCACCTCGCAGGCCTGGCATCAGGTGGTGTTGACACCCTTCCCTTTTGCCACATGTCCACATGTGTTTTGGGATCCCAGCTGGTTCCTTGCATAAGGTCATCAGAAGCAGAGCCAAAAGCTTCTCAACTTGGCTGCACAAAGAATCACTTGGAGAGCTTGGAAATAAGCCCACCGTCTGGGCTGCACCCCAGACGAGCTCCATCAGATCTTGCAGGGGATGGGCAGGACTGAGGCATTAGTATTTTTTTTTTTTTTAAGTTTCCCAGGTGAGTCCAATACATGCGTGACTTTGAGACCCAGGGACCTAGTGGGCCTTGGAGGCAACAGGTATGATCCTGTGGGTGGGGAGGGGCATGTAAGTTCTGGCATGTGCCATGAAGCCTTAGCAGCTTGGTGTCTGGTTTATAAACTTTGCCATGAGGATAATTCTATGACACAAATTGCATTCAGCGTCTAGCCCCTAATCTATGTTTAGGGGATGGTCACTGCCCGCCCTGTCTCTTATACACATCTCTCAGACCCGTCTCGGGAGGTGTGTTGTTTACTAGGACTGCTTTAACAGACCGGCTGACTTACATGACAGGCACCGTGCAGTATCGCTGCACAGAGGAGCAGGCTCTCCCACTGTTCTGGAGGATGGAAGCCCAAGATCAAGGTGTCCTTCAGGTTGGTTTCTCCCGAGGCCTCTCTCCTCCGCTTGCAGACGGGGCCTTCCCCCAGGGTATCATGTGCACTTTCTCCGCGTGTGCCCCCTGGCGCCTCTTCCTCTTCTTCTAAGGAAACCAGTCATGGTGAATCAGGATCCATCCTAAAGATAGTGAAAGTGATAATCTCTGAGTCGTGTCCAACTCTTTGCAATCGCGTGGACTACAGCCTGCCAGGATCCTCTGTCCGTGGGATTCTCCAGGAAGGAATACTGGAGTGGGTTGCCTTGTCCTTCTCGGGGAGGAGAGGGGGTCTTCCTGACCCAGGGGTCAAACCCAGTGTTCTGCATTGGCAGGCAGATTCTTTACCACTGAGCCACCGTGAAAGCCCCATTTTAGCTTGACCACCTCCTTAAAGGCCCTGTCTGCAAATACAGCACCATTCTGAAGGACCTGGGGGTTGGGACATCAACAAATGAACTGAAGGATGGGGTCGGGGGCACAATTTAGCCCATAGCAGCAGGTAGGCAAGGCAGGTTGCTGCCCATCTTACAGCTGGAGATGCCAAGGTTGAGAGAGGGTGAGTGCCTCGAGCCCTGCCTCCTGCTGCTGCCAGGAAGCCCAGGCTGAGGCTGGGAGGGCAGACACTGGACTCTAGGCTCCTCCACGCTCCACTGCCCCTGCTGGCCTCCAGCAGTGGGGACGACAGGAAGCTGTGAACCCAGCCACCCTGTGAGCTCAGACTATCTCTAGACAGACCTTCTGGGAAGACCCTAGTCAGCTCGCAAACAGGATGTGGGCCTTTCAGGAAGGCGCTCCCTGCTGTTGATTTGAGTGGGTTTCCTGCCCGTGTGGCTTGTGGCTTCCTAGCCATCGCCCTGCTCATCACGTCTTCTCATCTCACCAGCCAGTGTGGTCTCAGCTCTCAAGGACCCAGGGGTTTTCCAGGGGTTCTCGTGGAACGTGAGGGAGGACAGGGGTGCCCTCCCTTCCCCTGAAGAGAGTCTGCCAGCTCCAGCAGTGCCTCTTGGTACCTGCCGTGTGCAGAGAAGGCTGTGGGAAAATTTGATGGTTGCTCCGTTGGTGATACAGGCTTCCCAGGTGGCTCACATGGTAAAGAATCTGCCTGACAATACAGAGATGTAAGAGACGCAGGTTCAATCCCTGGGTTGGGAAGATCCCCTGGAAGAGGGCATGACAACCCACTCCAGTGTTCTTTCCAGGAGAATCCCACGGACAGAGGAGCCTGGAGGGTTACAGTCCGTGACGTCACAGAGTCAGGACTGAGCATGTCCGTCTCTGATANCTTGTTTTGCAGGCTTCCTGCTGTTCATGCATTCATGTTTTATTCACGCACGCATGAAGCCGGATGCTCCCTTCCTAGTGGGGAATTGCAGCCTGCAGGTTTCAAGACGGAATACATTAGTATAAACTGAGGGCACGGAGGCAAGTGAGAGACAGAGGGGCAGTGCTCTGATGAGGATTTGGTGGGCAGGTAGGCACAGAGGGCAAGGATGGTCTAGTCCGTGTGCAGTCAGGACTCTGTCTCCCAGGCTGGTGCTGCCCTCTTGTGGGCAAGAGTCACAGTCCACCCCGGCTGCTCTGTGAGGCAGATACTCTTTTTTTTTTTTTTTTTCTAACTTTTTATTTTGTATTGGAGTATAGCTGGCTCACACCTACAGAGAATCTGCCTGCAATGCAGGAGACCCAGGTTCAGTCCCTGGGTCTGGAAGATCCCCTCGAGAAGGGCATGGAAACCTACTCCAGTATTCTTGCCTGGAGAATCCCCATGGACAAAGGAGCCTGGCAGGCTACGGTCCATGGGGTCACAGAGTCGGACGCGACTGAGCGGCTGACACACAGACACACACAGCTGGTGAACCAGGTTGTGCCAGTTTCAGGTGGATAGTGAAGGGAGGCAGAGCACAGACACGTGTGTCCATTCTCTGCGCAGTTCCCCTCCCATCCAGGCCGCCACATAGCGGTGAGTAGAGTTTCTTGTGCTGTACAGAACATCCTTGTTGGTTATCCATTTTAAATATAGACAGATATTCTTAATCTAGACTCAGCATTGGCAAATGAGTCATTGGGAAATCAACAAGTGTGATCAGGGTCCCAGCCTAGGGCTGGCTGATTCCAGAGACTTCCCTGCTGTACCATGATGTCCTGTCTGTCCTTTCTCTAAGAACCTAAGCGGTCCTGGAGGCCTGTGTTCAAATCCACCTCCAGCAACTACTAGCTGTGTGGCCTTGGGGCAATTGATTAACCTCTCTAAGCTTCTGTTTTCTCATCTGCAAAAAAAGTTTCACAATATGTCCCTTACCAAATGGCCATGAGAATTTTTGTTTGACCTCAAGTACACAGAAGGGAAAGGACCTGAAGCGGTTGTCTCAGGATGCTCAGTTCAGTCACTCAGTCGTGTCCGACTCTTTGTGACCCCACGGACTGAAGCACACCAGGCTGCCCTGTCCATCCACCACCTCCCAGAGCTTGCTCAAACTCATGTCCGTCGAGTTGGTGATGCCATCCAACCATCTCATCCTCTGAAGTCCCCTTCTCCTCCTGCCTTCAGTCTTTCAACCATCAGGGTCTTTTCCAATGAGTCAGTTCTTCACATCAGGTGGCCAAATATTGGAGTTCCAGCTTCAGCATCAGTCCTTCCAGTGAATATTCAGGACTGATTTCCTTTCCTTTTTTCCTCAGAATGATAGGATATTAGTAAATTGTTCCCTTTTCTGACCGTATTACTTTTTTTTTTTAAACTATAATGCAGTTGGTTTATAATACTGTGTTACTTTCAAGTGCATAGCATAGTGATTTTCTTTTCAGATTATATTCCATTATAGGTTATTACACGATACTGGGTGTAATTCCCTGAGCTATACAGTAAATCTCTGTTGCTTATCTATTTTATGCACACTAATAATGAAATGGAGCTTCCCTGGTGGCTCAGTGGTAAACAATTTGCCTGCCAGTGCAGGAGACGTGGGTTCCATCCCTGGGTTGGGAAGATCCCCTGGAGAAGGAAATGGCAACCCACTCCAGTATTCTTGCCTGGGGAATCCCATGGGCAGAGGGGCCTGGTGGGCTGCAGTCCGTGGGGCTGCAGACAGTAATATACAACTAAGCAGCTGAGCACACACAAAAGTGAAGTATCCGAATGCATTACTTTCATAATTAGACAGAAACAAAGGGTTTATTAGAACATGCTCCTTTGAAAAGAGGTCAAAGACTTACCACTGTGTGCCAGTCCAGTGGTACACAGTGGTACCCTAGTGGCTTAGACGTAAAGCGTCTGTCTGCAATGCAGGAGACCCGGGTTCGATCCCTGGGTTGGGAAGATCCCCTGGAGAAGGAAATGGCAGCCCACTCCAATATTCTTGCCTGGAAAATCCCATGGACTGCAGAGCCTGGTAGGTTACCATCCATGGGGTCGCAGAGAGTTGGACATGACTGAGTGACTTCACTTCACCAGCCCAGTGAGACACCATTGGAGAGACGGTTGTCTTTTCTCAAATCAGGCACATATCAAGCAAATTTCAGGATCCCTCCAGAGAAAACCATGGACTTCCCCTGAAGGAGCCTTTCTCCTTGTCAAGCACAGAAGCTTGAGCACCCCCTCACCCCCTACCCTAGCTCAGTGCTGCCTCAGTCTTTGCTAAGAAGCCAGGACCGTCATGTGAGATCTCATTGTCCTAGGGCGCCCTCCCTCCTCAGCCAGCAGGGGATCGGGAGCCAGGCCTTGGGTGCCAGACATCGTGGCTCCAAATTATATTAGCTTCTTCCTTCACTCTTGCCATGAAGCCAACTGAGAAATACCTGGCCCCTGAAATTCCCTTTTAACCAGCACCTTAAGTTCTATTGCAATAGAGAATTCTCTTCCTTAAAAGTATATTCTTGGGACTTCCCTGGTGATCAGTTGGTTTTAAATCCATCTTCCAGTGCAGGGGACATGGGTTCAATCCCTAGTCAGGAAACTAAAATCCCATGTGCTACAGGGCAGCTAAGCCCACGTGCCTCAGCTACTGAGCCTGAGTGCCATAGCTAAAGCAGCCTGCAGACCCAGCTCAGTTTTAAAAAAAGTTTCTAAAACATTTTCTTTAGAAAATATCATTTGTTTCCAGGCTGCGTTGTATATTCTTTTGTGTGCTTAGTCACTCTGTCGTGTCCGACTTTGCGACCCCATGAACTGTTACCCGCTAAGCTCCTCTGTCCATGGAATTCTCCAGGCAAGGATACTGGAGTGGGTTGCTGTGCCCTCCTCCAGGGAATCTTCCCAACCCACGTCTCTCATATTGCAGGCATATTTTTTACCGTCTGAGCCACCAGGGAAGCCCAAACCCGAATCTACTGAGAGTGGGATTCAAACCCACACGGGCACTAGCCCATTGGATCTCAAGTTCAATGCCCTAACCACAATCTCGGTTGCTACATATTCTTTCAGAAAGAAAGAGAAAGAGAAGTCGCTCAGTCATGTCCAACTCTTTGTGACCCCATGGACTGGCCTACCAGGATTTTTCAGGCAAGAGTACTGGAGTGGGTTGCCCTTTCTTCTCCAGGGGATCTTCCCGATCCAGGGATCAAACCCAGGTCTCCCGCATTGCAAGCAGACGCTTTACTGTCTGAGCCACCAGGAACAGCACTCTAAAAAATTAACCTTTTCTATAGGGACAAACTAGAAGGGAATATCTAAATGAATGGGAGTTTCTCTCTGGGTGGTGAGAGACGGCAGTTGTGCCACCTTCCTTGCAATAATAATAGCTCAAATCTATTAAACAGTTACTGTACACCAGGCACTGTGACACACACTCATGATACGCATTCATCACTTCAACCTTGGAACAGCCTTGCAAGGTACCAACCATTGTTACCCCACTCTCAGGTGAGGGCCCAGAAAAGGTAAGGTAATTAACTTTCCCAAGGTCACACAGTGAATGAGCTGGCCCTGTCTGTGTCCATGGCCCCTGTGTTGCGTTGGCCTCTCCATCCTGGCTTTATTCTCAGATCATTCTTCAGTGAACATCTGCATCTTGTACGATGAGGAAGAGTTTCTGTTTTCAAGGGAACCTGTCTGGTCCCACCCATGCAAAAACACATGGAGCAACTGAAAGACCCCACGTGCTGCAGCTAAGACCCAGCACAGCCAAGTTAATTAATAATGCAGAGAATGCATGGGAGAAGTGCAATGCAAATGCAGTAATGCCCAAAGGAAATACAGGAATAGTGACATTTCTATATATTATTCTGTGTAGTCCACATCCTTTCAAATAAGCATCTCTTACCTAAGTAACCAAAAAAGTAAAACCTGTAAAGCAGAAAAGGAAGTCCTGCTGCCAGAAGTACCAGCAAGGAGCATAACAGCTACCGTTTTCTGAGAACCATCTGTGCTCCAGGAAAGATATTATCTGGAGCCTTTGTTGGGTGCTAATGCATTTGCTTCTTAAAGGCTCCTATGAAGCTGAGGGTTGTCGTGAGCCCATTTTATAGAGTTGGAAACTGAGGTACAGGGAGCATTTGTGCTGCACTCACAGACACACGGGGCACATAGGAGCCTGACACTGTCCTTCCTATCACGTGCTGACTTGGCCTCCAGGCAGGTATGGTCCCTGTCCTGTTCCACCCGTGACCCTCAGAGATATTAATGGATATATCTGACTCCAGAGTGAGTGGATGCACTGGGAGAAACCCCTGGGCTTCTGGATTGCCTTTTTTGCTTTTGCTTCCAGCAATATACAGAGTTTGTGCCTTCTGCTCCTTGGGGACAGCCTTTGCCCCTGTGTCCCTGTCTTGATGGGCTCTTGGCACAGAAGCCAGTCCCCGTGTCACACTCCGGCAAAGAAAAGGATGAAACTTAAAGGGGAGAGTCAGCATTTTCTCTTTCATGGGGTACCACGTGTGCAACTGTTGCTGAGTGACAGGCCTCCTCCACCAGGGGCCAGAAGAGAGCAGGCCTTCAAGTGGGCCTGGCTGCAGAAGACTCGGGGTCCACTGAGCAGGGAAACGGAGTGCCCACAGCGTCTTTCCTTTCCTTGGGATCTGCGGGCTCTTCTCCACCCAGCACAGCCACAGAGCATCCGTGGAAACCAGCCTCCCTGACATGCTGCATCCGAACCAGGGTCACACTGGGCCCTTACATCTGCCTTCACTCACCCCTCCCAACAGGCGCTTATTACCATCTGCTGTTTTCAGATAGGAAAACACAGAGAGGGTGAGGGCGTTGCCCAGGGCTGCCCACAGTCACGTGGTAGTACCAGGATTCACACCCGGCCTGGCTCTAGAGTCCACACCTACTTCTGGAACCAGGTGGTTTCTGTCCGCATCCTTGTTGTGGTGTGAGGTGTGAGAAGCAGGTGGCTACCTGTGAGCGGCAGGGGTTGGGCTTGGGTATGGTTTTCCCTCTTTAACTTTGTTATCTGTGCTGGAGCTAGCTGGATACCGGTGCCGCAGGCACAGGGGTCAGCTGTCCCCTGGAAGCCAGGGGCTCTGGAGCACGTTGCCTAACCTCTGCGAGCCTCAGTTCTTTTTTGGATACAGCTGTGGTGAAGGCAGCTGCCTTGTTGCCTTAGAAGGAATCGTGAGATAACGATGAGATAATGGATATAAATCGAATAGTCCAGTCCCTGGCATCACATCAATACAATAAGCAGTCGATAAAGAGTCAATAGCCGTTTTGCTATAGGTATTTATACACACACACGTGTGTGTGTGTGTGTGTGTGTGTGTGTNAGTAAATCTCTGTTGCTTATCTATTTTATGCACACTAATAATGAAATGGAGCTTCCCTGGTGGCTCAGTGGTAAACAATTTGCCTGCCAGTGCAGGAGACGTGGGTTCCATCCCTGGGTTGGGAAGATCCCCTGGAGAAGGAAATGGCAACCCACTCCAGTATTCTTGCCTGGGGAATCCCATGGGCAGAGGGGCCTGGTGGGCTGCAGTCCGTGGGGCTGCAGACAGTAATATACAACTAAGCAGCTGAGCACACACAAAAGTGAAGTATCCGAATGCATTACTTTCATAATTAGACAGAAACAAAGGGTTTATTAGAACATGCTCCTTTGAAAAGAGGTCAAAGACTTACCACTGTGTGCCAGTCCAGTGGTACACAGTGGTACCCTAGTGGCTTAGACGTAAAGCGTCTGTCTGCAATGCAGGAGACCCGGGTTCGATCCCTGGGTTGGGAAGATCCCCTGGAGAAGGAAATGGCAGCCCACTCCAATATTCTTGCCTGGAAAATCCCATGGACTGCAGAGCCTGGTAGGTTACCATCCATGGGGTCGCAGAGAGTTGGACATGACTGAGTGACTTCACTTCACCAGCCCAGTGAGACACCATTGGAGAGACGGTTGTCTTTTCTCAAATCAGGCACATATCAAGCAAATTTCAGGATCCCTCCAGAGAAAACCATGGACTTCCCCTGAAGGAGCCTTTCTCCTTGTCAAGCACAGAAGCTTGAGCACCCCCTCACCCCCTACCCTAGCTCAGTGCTGCCTCAGTCTTTGCTAAGAAGCCAGGACCGTCATGTGAGATCTCATTGTCCTAGGGCGCCCTCCCTCCTCAGCCAGCAGGGGATCGGGAGCCAGGCCTTGGGTGCCAGACATCGTGGCTCCAAATTATATTAGCTTCTTCCTTCACTCTTGCCATGAAGCCAACTGAGAAATACCTGGCCCCTGAAATTCCCTTTTAACCAGCACCTTAAGTTCTATTGCAATAGAGAATTCTCTTCCTTAAAAGTATATTCTTGGGACTTCCCTGGTGATCAGTTGGTTTTAAATCCATCTTCCAGTGCAGGGGACATGGGTTCAATCCCTAGTCAGGAAACTAAAATCCCATGTGCTACAGGGCAGCTAAGCCCACGTGCCTCAGCTACTGAGCCTGAGTGCCATAGCTAAAGCAGCCTGCAGACCCAGCTCAGTTTTAAAAAAAGTTTCTAAAACATTTTCTTTAGAAAATATCATTTGTTTCCAGGCTGCGTTGTATATTCTTTTGTGTGCTTAGTCACTCTGTCGTGTCCGACTTTGCGACCCCATGAACTGTTACCCGCTAAGCTCCTCTGTCCATGGAATTCTCCAGGCAAGGATACTGGAGTGGGTTGCTGTGCCCTCCTCCAGGGAATCTTCCCAACCCACGTCTCTCATATTGCAGGCATATTTTTTACCGTCTGAGCCACCAGGGAAGCCCAAACCCGAATCTACTGAGAGTGGGATTCAAACCCACACGGGCACTAGCCCATTGGATCTCAAGTTCAATGCCCTAACCACAATCTCGGTTGCTACATATTCTTTCAGAAAGAAAGAGAAAGAGAAGTCGCTCAGTCATGTCCAACTCTTTGTGACCCCATGGACTGGCCTACCAGGATTTTTCAGGCAAGAGTACTGGAGTGGGTTGCCCTTTCTTCTCCAGGGGATCTTCCCGATCCAGGGATCAAACCCAGGTCTCCCGCATTGCAAGCAGACGCTTTACTGTCTGAGCCACCAGGAACAGCACTCTAAAAAATTAACCTTTTCTATAGGGACAAACTAGAAGGGAATATCTAAATGAATGGGAGTTTCTCTCTGGGTGGTGAGAGACGGCAGTTGTGCCACCTTCCTTGCAATAATAATAGCTCAAATCTATTAAACAGTTACTGTACACCAGGCACTGTGACACACACTCATGATACGCATTCATCACTTCAACCTTGGAACAGCCTTGCAAGGTACCAACCATTGTTACCCCACTCTCAGGTGAGGGCCCAGAAAAGGTAAGGTAATTAACTTTCCCAAGGTCACACAGTGAATGAGCTGGCCCTGTCTGTGTCCATGGCCCCTGTGTTGCGTTGGCCTCTCCATCCTGGCTTTATTCTCAGATCATTCTTCAGTGAACATCTGCATCTTGTACGATGAGGAAGAGTTTCTGTTTTCAAGGGAACCTGTCTGGTCCCACCCATGCAAAAACACATGGAGCAACTGAAAGACCCCACGTGCTGCAGCTAAGACCCAGCACAGCCAAGTTAATTAATAATGCAGAGAATGCATGGGAGAAGTGCAATGCAAATGCAGTAATGCCCAAAGGAAATACAGGAATAGTGACATTTCTATATATTATTCTGTGTAGTCCACATCCTTTCAAATAAGCATCTCTTACCTAAGTAACCAAAAAAGTAAAACCTGTAAAGCAGAAAAGGAAGTCCTGCTGCCAGAAGTACCAGCAAGGAGCATAACAGCTACCGTTTTCTGAGAACCATCTGTGCTCCAGGAAAGATATTATCTGGAGCCTTTGTTGGGTGCTAATGCATTTGCTTCTTAAAGGCTCCTATGAAGCTGAGGGTTGTCGTGAGCCCATTTTATAGAGTTGGAAACTGAGGTACAGGGAGCATTTGTGCTGCACTCACAGACACACGGGGCACATAGGAGCCTGACACTGTCCTTCCTATCACGTGCTGACTTGGCCTCCAGGCAGGTATGGTCCCTGTCCTGTTCCACCCGTGACCCTCAGAGATATTAATGGATATATCTGACTCCAGAGTGAGTGGATGCACTGGGAGAAACCCCTGGGCTTCTGGATTGCCTTTTTTGCTTTTGCTTCCAGCAATATACAGAGTTTGTGCCTTCTGCTCCTTGGGGACAGCCTTTGCCCCTGTGTCCCTGTCTTGATGGGCTCTTGGCACAGAAGCCAGTCCCCGTGTCACACTCCGGCAAAGAAAAGGATGAAACTTAAAGGGGAGAGTCAGCATTTTCTCTTTCATGGGGTACCACGTGTGCAACTGTTGCTGAGTGACAGGCCTCCTCCACCAGGGGCCAGAAGAGAGCAGGCCTTCAAGTGGGCCTGGCTGCAGAAGACTCGGGGTCCACTGAGCAGGGAAACGGAGTGCCCACAGCGTCTTTCCTTTCCTTGGGATCTGCGGGCTCTTCTCCACCCAGCACAGCCACAGAGCATCCGTGGAAACCAGCCTCCCTGACATGCTGCATCCGAACCAGGGTCACACTGGGCCCTTACATCTGCCTTCACTCACCCCTCCCAACAGGCGCTTATTACCATCTGCTGTTTTCAGATAGGAAAACACAGAGAGGGTGAGGGCGTTGCCCAGGGCTGCCCACAGTCACGTGGTAGTACCAGGATTCACACCCGGCCTGGCTCTAGAGTCCACACCTACTTCTGGAACCAGGTGGTTTCTGTCCGCATCCTTGTTGTGGTGTGAGGTGTGAGAAGCAGGTGGCTACCTGTGAGCGGCAGGGGTTGGGCTTGGGTATGGTTTTCCCTCTTTAACTTTGTTATCTGTGCTGGAGCTAGCTGGATACCGGTGCCGCAGGCACAGGGGTCAGCTGTCCCCTGGAAGCCAGGGGCTCTGGAGCACGTTGCCTAACCTCTGCGAGCCTCAGTTCTTTTTTGGATACAGCTGTGGTGAAGGCAGCTGCCTTGTTGCCTTAGAAGGAATCGTGAGATAACGATGAGATAATGGATATAAATCGAATAGTCCAGTCCCTGGCATCACATCAATACAATAAGCAGTCGATAAAGAGTCAATAGCCGTTTTGCTATAGGTATTTATACACACACACGTGTGTGTGTGTGTGTGTGTGTGTGTGTATGAAATGTAATAATCATGTTTTTGTGCAGAGAAAATATTACAACCGAATAAATTGTGAAACAAATATCTATATAGCCTGAAAATAGACCGAATTCAAAATCAATGCCTAAGAATCCACCCCACCACCCCCACCTCTGCCTCCTCCATCATAACTCCCTCCTTCCCTCCAGGGCAACAGTAACCACCATCCTAACTTCTGTATTATTTATTACCCTGTTTTATCTTTACAGTTTGACTTCCTAGTTGTATATCTCTCCATGGTTTAATTTTGCTGTTTTCAATTCTGTGTCAGTGGAATCACACCAGTGGGTATTCTTGCCTTGTTCTTTTGGAATCGTATCTTTTAAAATGCATCCGTGTTACTGATGATGTGCTTTCTTTGCTGTTTAATAATCCCATCACATGAAGACGTCACAGCTTGTTTCTCTGTTGTGCTGTTGGTGGCACGGGTTGTGTCTAGTTCGAGGATCTCACAGTGCTGGGATGCGCACTCCTGGATGTGTCTCCTAGTGCATATCAGACTTTTCTGTAGGGTGTCTGCCTAGGAATTAGGTTTGTGGGTCATTGGGTGAGTTTCCCTTTAATTTTATAGACACTGCCAAAGTTTTGCCAGAATGGTTGTCTAATTTACACTCCTACCAGCAGTGTGCAAGAGTCCAGGTCGCCTACATCCTTGCCAACACTGGGTATTGTCAGGCTCTTCAATCAGCTGAAAATCTAGTGACATTTCACTGGTCTTATAATTTACACATACCTGAATTCTAATGAAGTTGAGCATCTTGTCATGTTCCATTGTTCATCTGAGTTTCCTCTTCTGTGAAGCATCTTTTAAGGTTTATGCCCCCCTTTCCACTGCTTTGTCTTTTTCTTTCCTAATTTTTAAAAATAATTGTATTTATCTGGCTGCGCTGGGTCTTCACTGCTCTGCGGGCTTCTCTCCAGCCGCGTGAGCCAGGGCTGCTCTCTGGTTGTGGCACATGGGCCTCTCACTGCAGTAGCATCTCTTGTTGCAGAGTACAGGCTCGAGAAGGTTCGGGCTTCAGCAGCTGTAGCTCCCAGGCTCTGGAGCACAGGCTCAGCAGTTGTGGTGTTGCCCCTTGACAAGTGGGATCTTCCCAGACCAGGGATCAAGCCCGTGTCTTCTACATTGACAGGCGGATTCTTTACAGCTGAGCCACCAGGGAAACCCTATAACTGGTTAGTCCTCTTCTCATTGATTTATAAAAGTTTTTAAATATGGTCTTGATATGAGCTGTCTGATTCGCGAATACATGTTCTTAAGGATGTATGTTACATGTATATTTTCCCACATCTTAGATTTCTTAATGTGCTCTTTTGATGAATCTAAGGAACGACCTTCATAATTTTAGTACAGACCAATTTGTCAAGCTTCTCTTTTGCCGATTTGTGCTTTGTTTGGTTTAGGAAGTCTCTCCCTGCCCCCAACATTGTGGCAGTACTTTTGTCTGTTATCTTCCAGCAACTTTATTGTTTTGCTTTTCTCACAGGTCTCTGTTCTGCCCAGAATTGATTCTTACCTGCATTGGGCAGCTGATTTTTTCCCCTAGGAGTTCAAGCTTAAAGTGAAAAAAAAAAAAAGTAGGCTTCCCTGGTGGCTCAGAGGTTAAAGCGTCTGCCTGCAACGCGGGGCTTACTTAGCACCGTTTATGGAAAAACGCATCCTTTCCCCTACTGCTTCGTGTGCACACTTTCCCATAAATTAGGTGTCCACACAAGTATGGATCCGTTTCTGGGCTTTCTCTTCTGCTTCACTTGCATATTTGCTATTTCTTGTGCCAGCAGCACTCTCTGCTCATCATTACAGCTTTAAAAGCAGGCCTAATGTCCAGTAGGGCAAGTCTTGCCAATTCTTCTTCTTCTTGCAAAGTATCCAAGCTGGTCTTAGCCATCATTGTTTCTATGAACAATTTAGAATCAGCGTGTCACTTTCTACAGACACACAAAAGATGTTCTTTAGTATTATCATTCATATCATATATCAATAATAATAATAAAGTTGATTAATTCTTCCTGGACCAGGAAATTCCAAATTCATAGAAGTCTCCATTTGAGTTTGGCAGATTTTTCTGGTTCTGCATGCCTGGCCCGACCTCTTGCTAGAGACTGTCATGTCAAGCCCCTTGGCACACTGCATCTAAAAGGAGTTGCCTCCCCAGTGCTGGGAGAGACTCACGCAGAGAACACTGTTCCAGGAAAAGCAGGAGGGACTGAGTCCCAGTCAATGCCAGGTCTGAAAAATGACCTGCAAAAATGTCCCGTGGTCACATAATTAGCAAGCAGATTTGTGCAACGTCTTGTTCTTAAAGGTTCACATGTGTATTAGCAGGTGTTAAGCTCTGAGGTTATCCTCACATTTGCTTAGCAGTTGTATTTGTTTTCCTATCACTGCTGTAAAAAGTTACCACAAATTTAGAGGCTTAAGGTAAGCCATATATGATTTTACATTGTGGGTCAGAAGTCCACAATGGGTCTCACTGAGCTAAAAATGAAGGTGTTGGCAGGATTGCCTTCCTTCTGGAGGGGAGAGCCCATTTTCTTTCCTTTCCCAGCTCCTGTGGGCACCCACATCCTTGGGCTCAAGGCCCTGTCTTCCATCTGCAAAGCCAGCAGTGACTAGTCAAGTCTTTCTCATGATGCCACAGCTCTGGTTCTGTGGTCTCATTGCCTTCTATGACTCTGAGTTGTCTTCTTCCTCCTTGCACGTTTAAAGATGATTACATTTGCCGAGTCTGGTGGGCAACAGTCCATGGAGTCACAAAGTGTTGGACATGACCTAGCGACTAAATAACAAAAATGTGATTACAGTGGCCCACAGGGGTCATCACCATAATCTCTTTGCTTTAAAGTCAGCTGATTAGTGACCTTAATTCCACCTGTAGCCTTTGTTCTCTTCGGTCAATTATGGTTCCAGAGACTAAGACATGGATGTCTTTGGGGAGTCTTGTTTTGCCGTCTGCACGGTGGAAGCCTTAGCCTGCAAGTCCTCTCGCCCCAGCTTGCCAGCGCGCGTAATGTCGCGCTCTGTGATTTACAGCACAGCACAGCGGGTGGTCTTTCTATAGCTCCGCCCTCTTAGGCCCTGTCCTCTCCGGCACCGACATCATATGGTAGGTCAATTTGTTTATGGCCTTTCTTCTCCCCAAATACAAACTCCACACAAAAATGAGGGACTTCTTCTGTTTTGTCCACAGCCATATCTCAGCTCCTCGAACAGTGTCTGGCACCTGTAGATTCCATTATGTATTATTTTTCTCTTTCTTTTTTAGTTTTAAAATTATGAAAATATGATAACACTTTTACGGGAGACTTGGAAAATAGACAACAAAGTTATATATAGTTCCACTATATGTTACAATTATTTTTAAATAGATAAATGGACATTTTTAGTTGGAGTTTCGAATGGTTGGAAGTCTCTCCAATAAGACAGCGAGCTTCTCCAGGGCAAATCCTTGTCCAGTTCATCTCTTCTTCCCCAGTGTCCAGAGCTGGCTGGTTCTAAGTCAGGAAATTGTACAACATCGGCGGCAGGTTTACACCAGAGAGTCCCAAACTTTCTTAGTTCATTGTACCCTTGAAGTGAAGTGAAAGTCACTCAGTTGTGCCCGACTCTTTGCGACCCCAAGGACTATACAGTCCGTGGATTCTCCAGGCCAGGATACTGGAGTGGGCAGCCATTTCCTTCTACATTGTACCCTTGGTGTTTTATTTTTCACACAGCCCTGCATCTGCAAGATATACCCAGTCTTTGTGGCTTATCAAGCTGTTCGCGTCAAATGACTTAATGGAATACATATCTGGAAAAATGAGACACATCACTTGAAAGAAAAAAATATTTATGTTTCTTTAATTTTAAAAAGTATTTAATCACTTGGCTGTGCTGGATCTCAGTTGTGGCATCTGGGATCTCGTTCCCTGAGCAGGAATTGAATCCAAGACCCCTGCATAGGGAGCATGGAGACCTCGCCGCTGAACCGCCAGGGAGGTCCCATCTATTTTGTTTTTAAGAAAGCACGATTACTCACTAATGGGCCGTGTGTCCCTGCTGGGAACTACACAGCTTCTTAAGCCTTGGGATCAGGTGGGACTCCACCACCCTCATATCCTGTGTTCTGCATTGATCTCCACACCATGTTGCTGTTTATCACAGCAACCACTCAGTTCACAAAGACAGGATGTAGTTGATTGTAGCTCAGTCCAGTGTTGAAACCATCAACTACCTTGAGCAGGTAGTGGTGAGTAGTTGTACAAGTAGCATCTGACAAATGGCAGATATCACTGGGTTTCCCTCGAAAACTTAAAACATTTTGCTGCACGCCTGTGAGTTCACAGTCGTATCCTGGGGCGCCATGGCCCACAGTTTGGGAACTGCAGATGTACACTACCCTAATTTACAAAAGGCCCGTGTTCCGGAGTTTGATCACCATGGGAGTCATCCCATCCCCTCTCCCTTGTTCAGTCATCATGTCCCTGGGAAGCCAGATTAACATCAGAATGTGCTTGGCGGGTGGGGAGTAACAGCATGGGCTGGACTCTGGATGGCCAGTCTCTGTGGACCCTCACGGCTGCCTCCCACTTCCTTCTCTGGGACCTGGCCTGCCCCCAGCTCCAGCCCCTCTTGCCTGCTACTGGCTTTAGGAAATGAGGCATGGGAGGAGAGGGAAGGACTGGGAACCCTGGTGTGGTGGCCTCCGTTATAGAGGAAGAGACACAGGGGACCCCTATTTAACACTTTCATGACACTTCCTAGGTGCCAGACCCTGTTCTCAGAGCTTTACAGATACGAGCTCATTAAACTCTCCCTGTGGAATAGGCCTGGTATCATTCCCATTTTACAGGTGGGGAAAGCTGAGGCACCAGGAAGTGAAACAGACCTTTCCCAGGGCGCCCAGAGCTAGAAGTGGTGGGGCTGGGATCTGCACCCAGGTGGTCCCCGATGTCTCCTGAGCTGGGGGCTGTGGGCCCCCACTGTGCTGCCTCCTGGCTCCTTTGTTGGGAAGGGAGATGCTGAACCTTTCCTTCTGCTGTGAAATGGGCCCAGGAGACTCCCCCATCGGGGTCACTGAACAGATTACAGGAGATTAAGCTTGTAAAGCAGCAGGCTCAGGGGGCAGCACAGGAGGGGGCCACTCTCCTTTCTCTAATCTCTGCCTCTCAGGCTCCCCTCCCATACATACAGCCTGGCAGACAGTAGGGGGCAGCAACGCGCCACTGAGTGACCTACACCCCTACCCACCCCCACCCCTCACCTCCACCTATCTACAGCGACCCCAGAACCTGGAGGTCCTCACCATTTAACACAGGGATGCTGGGTGGATTTTAGTGCTGGACCATCTGTCTTTTTAAACAGAACGGCTGGGGGGTTTTGGTGGGAGTGAGGTGGGGGGTGGTTGTTAAGAGGAAAATCACAGCCTGGTGGAATGAAATGACAAGAGGGCAAGGAAGGACATTCCAAAATGCTTTTCTGTAAGATCACAGCTGGCCTCACGGGCTCTCAGGGGAACAGCACCCTCTGCAGACCCAGGACTGTGCTCTCTGATGCTGCATGATCTGAGCTGTTACCCTGAGATATTTCTGCAGCAGGAAGGGTGCTTCCTGATGCATGAAGCCATCCTCACTACTGGATTATCCCTTGGAGAACATTCTGGAACCCGTTGCTGCTACAGGTTCACTTGGCATATCGCTGAGGAAGAGCTGCGTTTTAAAAAATGCACCCAGAGACCATGGATAGCTGTACGTGTGCGGCTGAGTCCCTTCACTGTTTACCTGCAACTATCCCAGCATTATTTGTTCATTGGCTGTACCCCAATATGAAATAAAACATTTAAAATAAAAAAGATAAATTAAAAATGTCCCCAGAGATTTCAAACAAGGAGGGAGTGCCCGTTGCACAAAAATACACGTCATACACCTTTTTTGTTTGTTTTTGGAATGAGATTCTATGACTTTTCTTTTTTTCTTATTTTAAATAAATAGTTTTCTTTTTTTGTGTATTTATTTTTATTTTTCACTGTGATTTGTCTTTGTTGCTACACAGACGGTTCTCTAGTGGTGGCAAGTGGGGGCTGGCTACTCTCTTGGGCTTCTCATTGCTATGGCTTCTCTAGACGCAGAGCGTGGTCGCTAAGGCGTGCGGGCTTCAGCAGTTGCTATTCCCAGGCCCTAGAGCACATGCTCCGTAGCCGGGGCTCCCAGGCTCTAGAGCGCAATAGCTGTGGCGCACAGGCTTAGTTGCTCCGCGACATATGCGATCTTCCGGAATCAGGGATCGAACCCGTGTCTCCTGCATTGGCAGACGGATTCTTTGCCCCTGAGCCACCAGGGAAGCCATGCTATCGGGCTTCTTTGGGATAGAGCTCTGTCCTGTTAAAATGGAGAGCCACAGTCCAGCATTTCAGAGACCCGAGCCCTGTCCTAGAGGAACCGGGTGGAGCGGTCTCACCTTGGCACGTGGCTCCGCTGCGGTGGCCTCTGCCTGTCGGAGCAACCAGAACAGATGGCTGGCCTGTCTGGGCCCCACAGGGCTCCTGTGGGCCCCTGAGTTGAGGGGTTCCCCCCTTTTGTGTCATAAGTTGCAGAAGGACAGGGCACCCAGGGCCTGGAGTCTCCAGCTTCCCGTGACTCTGGCCTGTCCACACTCTCCGCTGCCCCCACGTGGAGGAGGGGTAATAACGCTCTCAACACCAGCTCTGAAGCTCATTGGCCGTTTCTTTCCGTTGACACTAAACGCTGGGTCCTTTGACCTATTCAAGATTATAATTTTTATTGTTCACTCTGTGGGGGATGGAGCAGTGATTGTTACATTGATTGTGGGGGTATTTAATTTGCATGAAAAGAAGCATGTTATCATGTGAGGAGGGGCTGGGGAGGCTGCTAGAGATCAGAGCAAATGCCAGGAGCGTGGAAGGGGAGTCACAGGGGTGGTTCTGGGCAAGAAAATCGTGTCTCTGTCTTCAAGTCCCTTTCTTTGGGAACGGCCGAAGTAGTCAATTTTCTTCTGACCAGTGGTTCCCCTCTGCCGTCGTCTGTGTCCTGCTCTGAAGGATATAACTGGCTTCAGGATTTTGCCCTGAAGCAGCAAGTCCTTCAGTCTCCCGTGGGTGCTGCTCTTACCTCGGACACCCCCCGTCCACACTCTCAAGCCTGTATCTTTCTCAGCATTTCTTCCTGCTTCCCTTTCTTCCATCCACTGAGTAGAGCCAAGATTGCTCTTCTCCCTAACTCGGCCTAGCTAAGGACAGTCCTCCTAATTCTAGCCCATCTTTGAAAGATTCCGTACATTCTCAGTTCAGTTCAGTCGCTCAGTCATGTCCAACTCTGCAACCCCATGAATCACAGCACGCCAGGCCTCCCTGTCCAACACCAACTCCCAGAGTTCACTTAGACTCACGTCCTTCAAGTCAGTGATGCCATCCAGCCATCTCATCCTCTGTCGTCCCCTTCTCCTCCTGCCCCCAATCCCTCCCAGCATCTAAGTCTTTTCCAGTGAGTCAACTCTTCACATGAGGTGGCCAAAGAACTGGAGTTTCAGCTTTAGTATCATTCCCTCCAAACAAATCCCAGGGTTGAGCTGCTTCAGAATGGACTGGTTGGATCTCCTGGCAGTCTAAGGGACTCTCAAGAGTCTTCTCCAACACCAAAGTTCAAAAGCATCAATTCTTCAGCACTCAGCTTTCTTCACAGTCCAACTCTCACATCCATATGTGACCACAGGAAAAACCATAGCTTTGACTAGATGGACCTTTGTTGGCAAAGTAATGTCTCTGCTTTTCAATATGCTCTCTAGGTTGGTCATAACTTTTCTTCCAAGTAGTAAGCGTTTTTTAATTTCATGGCTGCAGTCACCATCTGCAGTGATTTTGGAGCCCCCCAAGATAAAGTCTGACACTGTTTCCACTGTTTCTCCCTCTATTTCCCATGAAGTGATGGGACCAGATGCCATGATCTTCGTTTTCTGAATGTTGAGCTTTAAGCCAACTTTTTCACTCTCCACTTTCACTTTCATCAAGAAGCTTTTTAGTTCCTTTTCACTTTCTGCCATAAGGGTAGCGTCATCTGCATATCCCTACATTCTAGACCCTTCCAAAAACACCCCCACCTCTCTCAGTTTTCTCTGTTCAGTTATTTCAACCTAAGTTGTGACATACCGGAGCCAGTGTTGTAATAAAGTAGGTTTTGCTGCTCTCCGGATTCCTATAAACAGGAATAACTGGGAGACCAGGGTCACCAGCTGGGTACAGGAGTGGCTATCTTGAGACACTTGAACTTCTAGATTGCTCCAAATCTAAGAATAGGATTTCACTGAGGGTGAATTCACTCCTCAGTGGAATTCACAGGATTCCACTCCTGGGATGGGAACCATCCTCTTTCATCCGTTCCTTCATCAAACAGCATTCTTTATAAGTCATCTTTAAGTCCTTGCTTTGGGATTCTGGGTACCGGTCTGAAAGTGAAAAAGACCTGGTTTCCTTTGCCAAGTGTGTGGAAATCAGTCAAGCTCCTGTCTACAGTTTCTTTTCTCTTTGGATATAGTTGCTTTACAGTATTGCCTTAGTTTCTGCTATCTAACAAAGCGAATCAGTTGTATGTATACATACGTCACCTCTTTAGATTTCCTTCCCATTTAGATCACCACAGAGCACTGAGCAGAGTTCCCTGTGCCCCAGGGAAAGTTCTCATTAGTTACTGATTTCATACATAGTGTCAGTGGTGTGTGCCATGCTGTGCTAGGTCGCTTCAGTCGTGTTCGACTCTGTGTGACCCCTTAGACTGTAGCCCCCAGGCTTGTCTGTCCGTGGGATTCTCTAGGCAAGAATGCTGGAGTGGGCTGCTGTTTCCTCCTCCATCAGTAGTGGACAGGTGTCGATCCCAGTCTCTGAGTTCATGCCGCCCCACCTTCCCCCTTGGAATGCGCATGTTTGTTCTCTGTGTGTCTATTTCTTCTTTGTGAAACAGATCACCTATAGCATTCTTTAGATTGCACATATATCCATTAATGTGTGGTATTTGTTCTCCTCTTTCTGACTGTCTTCATTCTGTATGACAGACTCTAGGTCCATCCACATCTCTGCAAAAGGCACCATTCCATTCCTTTTTATGGCTGAGTAATATCCCCTTGGTTTCTTAAGTTTTGTTTTCTTCTCCCTTCCAAGTCAGTGAGCTCCAGGAAGGCTTGGGTTTTTATTGTTTGTTTCAACCCTGAGTCCCTACACCTAAGAAGGCTGGTTGATGCAAAGAAGGAACTCAATAAGTACTGATTGAGTGGATAAGTATTTGAGCAGATCCATCTCTGGAGATTTCAGGCTGAGTTAGTCTACTCTGTGAGCAGACCAGAATTACCCTCCACTGAGCTCAGATTTCCTCAGCTCGAATCCATTTCCTACCCTGTTTTTCATTTGCCCACATAGATCTGTTAGCCTCCACCCTCCAGGCTGTCTGCTTGGGTTGAATTGACCATGTACTGACTGTCCCCACAGGTAACCACCTTCCTAAGAGAAAGGCACTTCTGGTCTGATGTGACATGGAGTGGAGTCCTCTAAAAGGGAACTGTCAGTGCTCAAGTTGAAATTTGGTTAAGTAGAGAACCAAATGATGGCTTTTTAGTTTGGGCTCATTGTTTTTTTGAGAATGAACCAAAAGTTTTGGACAAAATTGCAGATACTGTATCTATTATATATTGGGTGGGCCAGAAAGTTTGTTGGGGTTTTCCCACACGCTGTTATAGAAAAACCAGAATGAGTTTTTTTGCAAACCCAGTGCTTAGGCACATGCCTGGTACCATCTTCTTAAGTCCTATGAAAGAGCTTGAGTCCTGAACAGCTGTTACAGCAACAGAGAGCAATTCCAAAAATATGAGTGGGAGGGGCCCGCAAAACTGAAATTAATAAAATGTCTAATTAAATGTGCTCAAAGCATGCCATTATGTCAGCTTCGTTAGTTGCTAAATTTAATGCCCATAAACATTTCATTACATTGGAGAATAATTTGTGGCTTCAACTTTTCTCACTTCATAAGAATTCCTGCGTGTGCACAATGAGGGCTGAGAAATCTTTGCCAACTGTAAATTAAGTGAATTACTTAAAGCCAAATCAATGTGAAAGCAAAATGATAAAAATCCTTCCCAAAATGTTTATGGCAGAAAAACAATATTTCATGATAAACATGGATATATTTTATTGGTCTGATGTGACATGGAGTGGAGTCCTCTAAAAGTAAGTATACTGGAGGCCTAGAAGTATTTCAGAGCAACCTATAGAAGCTGTAGAATTCCTGCGTGATAGTGCTTCAATAGAGTTTCCAAAAATTAGAATAGTAGCTTTCCCCACTAGGATATTTAGACTAATTCCTCTGAAATCATTTGTCTTATCAAATCTCTCATCTGATCAGTGTAAAACAGCTTTCTAGCACTTTTACAGTTTTGCTCATTGAATATCTTCTGCTTTTAATCTAATCTTGGTTTCATTTTCTTCTTTCAGGAATCCTGTTCACGATGCTGGTGTTTGGACCAGCCTGTGGATTTATCCTGGGCTCTTTCTGTACCAAAATCTATGTGGATGCAGTCTTCATTGACACAAGTAAGGAATTTATCTCAATTTCTAAGCCCCACCCACAAGCCCTTTCCCTTTCACAAAGGAGCCCCAGCCCTCTGAGTTCTAAAACCTTCCTACTAAGAAGCAATTTTAAAGCAACCACTTCTCTAGCTGGTGGCCCCCTTGTGATTAGAGGGAAGATGGTGTCGGTTTAGAGGGCCTGGACTCAAGCCTGTGTTCTGCTCATGTCTGCCTAGAGGTTTAATAACCCGCTGGGGTTGATTTCACTCTTCAAATCTGAATTTTCCTCATCTGTAAATTCAGGGTAACAGAACATATATCTGCATTCAGGACTATTAAGTGAGAGGACAAATGTGGAAATGCCCGGCAAACACACATAGTCACTGAACGTTGGTCCGTGAACCCATCAGAGGACCCTGTTTCTTAAACTAAAAGCTGGAGCACTTAAGTGCAAGTGTACACATGGAGTCAAGGAGACCGGCTTTGAAAATTGTTTCTGTAAGACACTGTTGTGGTGGGCTTTAAAGAAAACACGCGCTATGTGCTAAGTCGCTTCAGTTGTGTTCAACTATGTGCAACCCCATGCACTGCAGCCCGCCAGGCTCCTCTGTCTCTGGGATTCTCCAGGCAACAACACTGCAGTGGGTTGCCATGCCCTCCTCCAGGGGATCTTCCTGACCCAGGGATCCAACCCATGTCTCTTGCATCTCCAGCATTGGCAGGCGGGTTCTTTACCACTAGCACCACCTGGGAAGCCCTAAAGGAAACAAACATACCATACTTCAAAGCTATGGTCTTATGTTCTTCATGGGAAGATTAAGTGTGCTTTTCAGCCTCCTCTGGGTGCCCTGATGCCTTAGCACAGCAGTTGCCAGACTTTTTGGCACCAGGGACTGGTTTTGTAGAAGACAGTTTTTCCATGGACCGCAGTGGGTGGGGGTGGATGGTTTCAGGACGATTCTGATAAGGAGCGCACAACACCCATCCCTTTCATGTGCGGTTCACATAGGGTTCTCACTCCAATGACAGTCTAATGCCGCCTCTGATCTGACAGGAGGTAGAGTTTTAATGGCAATGTGAGCGATGAGGAGTGACTGTGTGTACAGACAGAGCTTCGTTCACTTGCCAGGACTCACATCCTGTTATGCGGCCCAGTTCCTCCCAGGCCACTGAGGACCAGTCTGTGGCCCTGGATTGAGTAGCATGCTAGTCTGTACAGACTAGCCTGTGCGGTTGTTGTTACGTAGTTGCTAAATTGTATCTGACTGTTTTGCAGCCTCATTAAATGTAACCCACCAGGCTCCTCTGTCCATGGGATTTCATAGGCAACAATATAGGAGTGGGTTGCTATTTCTTGCTCCAAGGGAATCTTCCTGACCCAGGGATCGAACCCAGGTATCCCACATTGCAGATAGATTCTGAACCACCAGGGAAGCCCCAGGCTATGCAGTGGTAACAGGAAATTCCCAAATCAAGGTGATTTTATGCAACCAAAGTCTGTTTCTCAGCTGTACCGAATATCTAGTGCAGGTTAGTGGTGTTTGGGGTGAGTAGTGGGTGGGACTGGCCCCTGGTGGTCCCTCCAAGACCTGGGATCCCAGAAGTTCTATCTGACTGCCGCCTGCCCAGTTGCCAAGAAACCAGCTCCGCCTCAGAAATGCCATCTATTGTTTCTACTCACACTTCAGTGGCCCCAGCAAGCTGCCTGGGGTACTGATCTGTTGCTTTATGGCAGATTACCCCAAAGTTAGTGACTTTAAGCAAGAGTTATTATCTCAGTTTATTTCTCTGGGTCTGGAGCCCAGGAGCAGCTTTGCTCAGTCACTAAGTCATGTCCCATTCTTTGTGACCCCATGAACTGCAGCACACCAGGCTTCCCTGTCCTTCACCATCTCCTGGACTTCGCTCAAACTCATGTCCATCAAGTCGGTGATGCCATCCAACCATCTCGCCCTCTGTCGTCCCCTTCTCCTCCTGCCCTTAGTCTGGCTGGTTCTAGCTCAGGGTCTCTCATGAGGCTGCAGTCAAAGAGTTGAGCTGGGCTCAAATCATGAGAAAGCACTCCTGGAGGGGCTCTGCTCCCAAGCAGCCCCAGTGGCTGTTGGCAGCCCTGGCAGGTTGACTCTGAGGCTGGCTCCCATGGGCCTCTCTGCAGGGCTGACTGCAGCACGGCCCCTGGGGAGCAGACAGCCCAGGACAGGGTGAGAGCACAAAGCCACAGTCTTTGGAGAACCTTGCCCCGGGAGTGACACCGAGTCGCTTCTGCTGCATTTTGTGTATTAGAAGCAAACCACTCGTCTCTGTCTACAGTAAGGAGAAGGAATCCTTCCACAAGGGCATGAATTCCAGAGGTGGGGGTCACTGGAGGCTGTCTCAAGCACTGCCCACCAAACTGCTCCGACTCGTGTCTGATTCTCTGTGACCCCGTGGACTAGAGCCGGCCAGGCTCCTCTGTCCATGGGATTCTCTAGGCAAGAATACTGGAGCAGGTTGCCATTTCCCTCTCCAGGGGACTTTCCCGACCCTGGGATTGAACCCCCTATGTCTCCTGCGGCTCTTGCACTGGCAGACAGATTCTTTACTACTGGGACCCCACCATATGTGGTCACAACTCAGCCACATGCCTGCAGAAGGGCGCTGTATTCCCGTGCAACTTAGCAAGCCGAGAAGCCACGTTTCCTTCCTCTCTGAAAACAGTGTGGGAAGCCATTCCCCTTCTCATCCTGATCTATTCCCAGGATCAATAAGAACTCTCAGTCCTCTGGTTCTCCATTCATCATCTCTCGACAGTGCTAAATTTACTAATTCACCCCAAAGACATTATGTGGTTTTAAATCCAATCAAGTCACTTTGTGATTCACTCCATTAATTCCACTGATATATCTACTTGTAACTAATGATGTTACAAATTTCCAAACAGAGGGGGAAAAAAATCAAATGCAGTCTTATTTATTCTTTTAGAGCACTGGGTCTGTTCAGGAAGTGATTCAACGCTGCAGTTTTATAGCTTTGGGTTGGCGCTTTGATCCTATTCCTCGCGAATGGGAGGAGGGGGTAACCTGGTCAAAGAAACCACACAGGTGAGAGTCAGCTCTCATCTTGCCTCTGTGGACAAAAAGCCCACTTCTACCTTGCAACAAAGTCGAGACGGGACAGGGGTCTTGAAGAAAGGGAAGGAAGAGGGAACCTCCCAGAGCATGGGGAAGGCTGCCTGGGATGAGAAGGCAAGTATCCAGGCAGCCAGTTTTTCCCTCAGTGTATCGGCAGGGCCCCCTTGGATCCCAGCTTGTGGAATACCAGCATCCCTGAGCCAGAAATAACCTCAGACTTCGCTCTCTTCCAACTCTTGCATTTTATAGACAAGGAAACTGATTCCTAGAGAACGGAAGTATGGGCATACTAAGTCACTTCAATTGTGTCAACTCTTTGTGACCCCTATGGACTGTAGCCTGCCAGGGCCCTCTGTCCATGGGATTCTCCAGGCAAGAATACTGGAGAGGGTTTCCATGCCCTCCTCCAGGGGATCTTCCTGACCCAGGGATTGAATCCAGGTCTTCTGCAGCTCCTGCCATGGGAGGTGGATTCTTTACTACTTACGCCACCTGGGAAGGGGTGTACCCAATCTGAGAAGTGTGTCTATAGCAAACCCAGATCCATGAGCAAGTGGGTGGGTGTTTCTACTTTAAGACCCCAGCCCGTCGCTAAGATTCCTCTTGGGAATGAAATCACATCTTTTCCTCAGAGCCTGGAGTGGCTGAGAGACACACGGGTGGCTGGAGGGGCCACCGCCTGTCCACTCGCAGTCCGCTGGGTAGCCGTTCCTTTGCTCAGGCTGGCGTGTCGTCCCCGCCCATTCTGCGCCACACCTGTCCTCACCCTCAAGCCCGGGTGAGGCAGTGGCATCCATGGTCCTCTGCTCACTGGCAGTTTGAAGCCTCCGGTGACTGAGACGGACGGGCGTGTTTCCATTCCGTCTGGGCATCCTGCTGATGGCCGCCTCCCCCCTCGTGAGTAACAGCGCACTTCGGATCTGATGAGACTCTAGGGACAGATGGATGCCTGTGAGTCACTCTCTTTGCCTCCTTTCTGTAGGCTCCAGGAGGGCTGGTGCTGCTCTTTACCAGCAGAGGGCACAGGAATACAATTTATTCTGTTAGGAGCCACTCAGAATCCCAGTTTGCAGTGTTAAGTCTCTTCATTTATGTCCGACTCTGTGACCCCACTGACCGTAGCCCGCCAGGCTCCTCTGTCCCTGGGATTCCCCAGGCAATACTGGAGTGGGTTGCCATGCCCTCCTCCAGGGATCCTCTCTATTTAGGGATCAAACTCGCATCTCTTATGTCTCCTGCATTGGCAGCGGGTTCTTTACCACTAGCACCACCTGGGAAGCCCCCCAGATTTTAGTTTTTCCCCTCTTGTACCTGAAACTTGTCACTCTGTCTATGAGTGGCTTGGTGCTGTATCTCAAGGACCAGGTTTTCAGTTCTCTCAGGATGACCCTTCCCTGTCTTCCTCACCGACTAAGACAGAGCACCTCCTTAGGGCTGTGCACCCTTCGTGAATGCACAGGCCACACACACAGCCATGTGTTTCTGAAATTCCAGCAGAGAGCTGGGCAAGGGACTGGGAAAAGCAGTAGCCTGGGAATTGTGTGAGGTGGGCAAGGCCGGTCCCTGGAAGGCCCTTGTTCTGGGGCAGCTGGAAAAGAGACTGTGGCTTCCACCAGGCTATCTGGCAGCAATTGAGGAATTGTTGTTGTTCAGTCACTCACTCTTGTCCAACTCTTTGTGATCCCGTGGACTGCAGCATGCCAGGCTTCCCTGTCCTTCACCATCTCCTAAAGTTTGCTCAAACTGCCATCCAACCATCTCATCCTCTGTCTTCCCCTTCTCCTCCTGCCCTCAGTCTTTCCCATCAGGGTCTTTTCCAATGAGTCAACTCTTCGCATGAGGTGGCCAAAGTACTGGAGTTTCAGCTTCAACATCAGTCCTTCCAGTGAACACCCAGGACTGATTTCCTTTAGGATGGACTGGTTGGATCTCCTTGCAGTCCAAAGGACTCTCAAGAGTCTTCTCCAGCACCACAGTTCAAAAGCATCAATTCTTCGGCACTCACCTTCTTTATGGCCCAACTCTCGCATCTTGTACATGACTACTAGGAAAGCCACAATTTTGACCTTACAGAAAAGACGAGACACATGAGGGAGTCCATTGGAATCTGTGTGTTGATGAAGCTGGGGCATGCGGGGGAGGCAAGTGGCTATCGGGACCAGCTCTGGAGCCGAGGTACACCCTGAGTACCTCCCCTGGGGGCACTCAGACAAAGGGGTTCTGTCGTGGCTGCTGCCTGTCGTCTGCATGGGGTATGTGTGGCTCGACCCTTAATGATAGACACCTCCTTGCCCAGGCTAGTGGGGAGGGAATGATGGTGCCTGCAGAAGTTCCTTTCTGGAATATGTTTGTAGAACTGAGATGAATGAAGAGCAAGACATAGAAAAAAGAAGGACTTGGTAGCAGAGTGGGATACCAGCATCCCTGAGCTGGGAAGAACCTCAGACATAATTCTCTTCCAAGTCTTGCTTTTCATAGACAAGGAAACTGACGCCTAGAGAGAGGATAGAATGTGCCCAATCCAAGAGGTGTACGTGTAGAAAAGCCCGACCACTCTTCACAGTGGAGGCTTCACAGACTGATGGCAGCCATGAACTCACTAATACTTGAAGCCATACATCGAGCGCCTCATTGGAACTACGGAGCATTCCCATGAGAGGGTGGGTCCTAATCTCAGCCCATTAACACCCTGACCCCTGGGCCATGGACCGATAGTGGTCCTGTTAATATCAGGCCACCCAGCAGGAAGTAAGCTCCATCTGTATTTGTAGCTGTTCCCCATCACTCACATCCCCCAGATCCATGAAAAAATCATCTTACCTGAAACCAGTGCCTGGTACCAAAAAGGCTGGAGACCACTGCACTAACAGATGAGGTGGCCATCTCATGATCTCGGCAACGATTATGAGTTCTGAGTTTGAACACGGGGACCAGACGTCCACTCAGATCCCAGCTGAACCCCTTATGGGCTGTGTGATCCTGGGGACATTTGTCCTCATGGGTCTGTATGTGGATGACGTGAGTTAATCGCACAGAACAGTTGACACAGTGCCTGGGGGTTAGTGAACACACAGTATAATTAGGTGTCATGAGGAAAAGAGAGTNGCACTAACAGATGAGGTGGCCATCTCATGATCTCGGCAACGATTATGAGTTCTGAGTTTGAACATGGGGACCAGACATCCACTCAGATCCCAGCTGAACCCCTTACGGGCTGTGTGATCCTGGGGACATTTGTCCTCATGGGTCTGTGTGTGGATGACATGAGTTAATCGCACAGAACAGTTGACACAGTGCCTGGGGGTTAGTGAACACACAGTATAATTAGGTGTCATGAGGAAAAGAGAGTGAACTCACTTCCATAGATACTAGGAGTCAAAGCTCAGGCCAGTCTGACCCCAGTTGGGCAGCTCGCTTCCCTGAAACATCTCTAGGCGTTTAACTAGAAGGCTGCCCCCTTTTGTGAACAGAGGCTTTGCTGAGATGACCTGGCTTGGCCAACACGGCCTCAGGCCCCCCAAAGCCCGCCTTGCCACAGCTGCGCAGCGTCTGCAGCTGCCAGAAGGCAGATTCATCTACTGGCTTCATAAAAATGTTGACGAGCAGGGACCCCTCCAACTCTGGCTGCTGCAGATTCCTTCGTGTTGGACTAATTAGCCCAGCAGCTGGGGTTTGGAACAGTCCATGCTGCCCTCCACCCTCAGCTCCTCCCTGCCTCCAGCTTCTAATTCGGTCTGTAACGTAATGATACGCTCGGAATTCTTGAGTCCTATTGCTACAGTTTTGCAAAATAGGTTAGAAAAATAGGTAAATGGACTGAAGGAAAAAAAAAAACTTCTCAGAGAGCCATACTATCGCTGACACATCAGTATGGCCCCAGACTAAGTAAATATTCCCACTTTGCTTTGATCTGTTCTTCTCACGGTCTTGGTATCCCCATGGGTGGCTTGGTTAGTTAGTTAGTTTTCAGCTGGTTTAAACTTGTTGCTAGGAAGTTCTTTTTTTGAACCTACAATGGTAGCAGTCCTTGGAACTGGAGGGAAATCTCAACAAAGCCCATATGTTTATGTGACCTTCAGCAGAGGGGAAAGCAGCTGCTGAAAGCTTGTTCAAATCACCCAACGAAACCACAAAACCCTCCTAACCTTGGATTCCAAGAGTACAAGAGTCAGAGCAATGAACTGTATAAGTCAGGAATCCTAGCAAGCCTGCTCCACTGTGGTTCAGCGGTAAAGAATCTGCCTGCCAAATGCAGGAGACGTGGGTTTGACTGCCTGCCAAATGCAGGAGACGTGGGTTTGACCACCGAGTCAGGAAGATACCCTGGAGAAGGAAATGGCAACCCATTGCAGTATGCTTGCCTGGGAAATCCTGTGGACAGAGGAGCCTGCAGGCTACAGTTCGTGGAATCACAAAAGAGTCAGACAACACTGAGTGACTAGACAAAAACAATAACCAGCCTGCAGACACCTGTGCAAAGGCACACCCCTCGTGGCCTGGGCTCACGGGGACCCGGGTGTGGCTCACCCTGCCCTCCCTGCTCCTTCCCAGCATTTTTTTCTTGGTGCCTGAAATGACGAAGGGGCAGGCAAGTGACTGGAGGGAGCTTAGCCAGGGTATTCACACAGTCTCCTGGGGACGCCAGGCATTTGCACAGCCCAGGACCCCGATTCCATCCCCATCCTTTTCAGTGTCTTTCTTTATCCACAGTTCTAGATTCATTGGCAATTTGATGCATTCTAAGTAAATGAGACAAACTGATGTTCTTCAGTTGTAGTCTGAGCATCCTCCGGAGAGCAGTCTTCATCAAAAGGCTGAAACTGCAGCCATGTTTAAAATCAAAACACTAATTAGAACAAGATAGAAAGAGAAATAGATTTGCACACCTTGCCCTCTACCTGGACCTAAAAGAATACCTTTGTTATACAAGCCTACCTGGGGCCGCTTTTCTTAAAAGTTAGGAATTTTTATTGCCTAAGATGTGGGTTCAGTCCCTGGGTGGGGAAGATCCCCTGGAAGAGGGCATGGCAACCCACTCCTGTATTCTTGTCTGGAGAATCCCATGGACAGAGGAGCCTGGCAGGCTACAGTCCATGGGGCCGCAAAGAGTTGGACAAGACTGAAGTGACTTAGCACACACGTGCGCACACAAGCCATTTGTTCCAGTCAGGGTAAGTTGAGTTATGCTGCAGTAATAAACACCCCAAGATGTCAGTGACTTGGGAATACTAAAGGCTTATTTCCTGCTTGTGTTATATACCCAAATCAAGTCAGCAAGGATATTTTGTTCATTATAGCTTCTTAGGCATCATCTTTGGGAGAACTCCACATGCTTCACAATCAAGCAGGAAAAAAAGAGCGTAGGAGTCATGCACNCGTGTGCACACAAGCCATTTGTTCCAGTCAGGGTAAGCTGAGTTATGCTGCAGTAATAAACACCCCAAGATGTCAGTGACTTGGGAATACTAAAGACTTATTTCCTGCTTGTGTTATATATCCAAATCAGGTCAGCAAGAATATTTTGTTCATTACAGCTTCTTAGGCATCATCTTTGGGAGAACTCCACATGCTTCACAATCAAGCAGGAAAAAAAGAGCGTAGGAGTCATGCACCAGCTTATATATATTGCCACATGGAAGTGACGTGTGTCTCCTCGTTCACATTTGACTGGCAAAACTCTGTGGGGCCTGGCCACACCTAACACCACAGGAAGGGAGGTGAGATCCTCATTCTCAGAGGCGGAGACGCACATGCAGATGTGGGGTTATGTCACCACACATGCTTTGCCAGTCCACGTAGAGAACTCCCCTTCAATGCCAGTAATGCTTGCTGTTGTTGTTCAGTCGCTCAGTCGTGTCCGACTCTTTGTGACCCCGTGCACTGCAGCACAGCAGGCTTCCCTATCCTTAACCATCTCCCAGAGCTTGACCAAACTCATGTCCATCAAGTCGGTGATGCCATCCAACCATCTCATCCTCTGCCACCCCCTTTTCCTCCTGCCCTCAGTCCTTCCCAGCATCAGGGTCTTTTCCAGTGAGTCACCTCTTTGCATCAGGTGACCAAAGTATTGGAGCTTCAACATCACTCTTTCCAGTGGATATTCAGTGTTGATTTCCTTTAGAATTGACTGGTTGGATCTCCTTGCAATCCAAGGGACTCTCAAGAGTCTTATTCAGCACCACATTTCAAAAGCATAAATTCTTCAGTGCTCAGCCTTTATGGTCCAGCTCTCATATCTGTATATGACTACTGGAAGAAACCACAGTTTTGACTATATGGATCTTTGTTGACAAAGTGGTATCTCTGCTTTTTAGTATGCAATCTAGGTTTGTCATAGCTTTTCTTTCAATAATGCTGAGTTGTGACAATTGCCAGGCGAGAGCAGGTGATCATCAGCTTCAATGGCCAAGAGGCCTATTAAAAATACTATTCATTGTTGAGATAGGTAGAGTAAGGAAGTGCCTCAGAAAAATGAAATTGGATCATTGGCAGAGATGTGGGTGGACCTAGAGTCTGTCATACAGAGTGAAATCAGTCAGAAAGAGAAAAATATCACATATTAATGTATATCCATGAAATCTAGAAAACAGATACAGGTGAACCTATTTTCAGGACAGAAATAGAGACATACGTGTAGAGAACATCCGTGTGGACGTGGGGTGGGGTGAAGGGGAGGTGGGACAGACTGAGAGCCTAGCATTGATTTGTACACACTGTTATGTGTAAAACAGATCTATAGTGGGAATCTGCTTTATAGCACAGGGAGCCCAGCTCGATGCTCTGTGATGACCTAGAGGGGTTGGCAGGGATAGAGGGGCGGGAGGGAGCGGCTACATGTACACGTATGGCTGATCCACTTCATGGTACAGCAGAAACTAACATGTCATTGTAAAGCGACTATGCACGTGCGCCAAGTCCCTTCGGTCTGGTCTGACTTATTGTGATCCCACGGACTGTAGCCCTCCAGGCTCCTCTGTACGTGGGATTCTCCAGGCAAGACTACTGGAGTGGGTCACCATGCCCTCCTCCAGGGGAGCTTCCCCACCCAGGGATCGAACCCGGGTCTCATGTCTGCCACACTGGCAGGCAGGCTCTTCACCACTAGCGCCATCTGGCAAGCCCATAAAGCAACTCGGCTTCACTTTTTACAAATTTGAAAAAGAAAAGATGTGTCTCAGGCTGGTGTCAAGCATTCACTGTCTCCGNCTGCCTGCCAAATGCAGGAGACGTGGGTTTGACCACCGAGTCAGGAAGATACCCTGGAGAAGGAAATGGCAACCCATTGCAGTATGCTTGCCTGGGAAATCCTATGGACAGAGGAGCCTGCAGGCTACAGTTCGTGGAATCACAAAAGAGTCAGACAACACTGAGTGACTAGACAAAAACAATAACCAGCCTGCAGACACCTGTGCAAAGGCACACCCCTCGTGGCCTGGGCTCACGGGGACCCGGGTGTGGCTCACCCTGCCCTCCCTTCTCCTTCCCAGCATTTTTTTCTTGGTGCCTGAAATGACGAAGGGGCAGGCAAGTGACTGGAGGGAGCTTAGCCAGGGTATTCACACAGTCTCCTGGGGACGCCAGGCATTTGCACAGCCCAGGACCCCGATTCCATCCCCATCCTTTTCAGTGTCTTTCTTTATCCACAGTTCTAGATTCATTGGCAATTTGATGCATTCTAAGTAAATGAGACAAACTGATGTTCTTCAGTTGTAGTCTGAGCATCCTCCGGAGAGCAGTCTTCATCAAAAGGCTGAAACTGCAGCCATGTTTAAAATCAAAACACTAATTAGAACAAGATAGAAAGAGAAATAGATTTGCACACCTTGCCCTCTACCTGGACCTAAAAGAATACCTTTGTTATACAAGCCTACCTGGGGCCGCTTTTCTTAAAAGTTAGGAATTTTTATTGCCTAAGATGTGGGTTCAGTCCCTGGGTGGGGAAGATCCCCTGGAGGAGGGCATGGCAACCCACTCCTGTATTCTTGTCTGGAGAATCCCATGGACAGAGGAGCCTGGCAGGCTACAGTCCATGGGGCCGCAAAGAGTTGGACAAGACTGAAGTGACTTAGCACACACGTGCGCACACAAGCCATTTGTTCCAGTCAGGGTAAGTTGAGTTATGCTGCAGTAATAAACACCCCAAGATGTCAGTGACTTGGGAATACTAAAGGCTTATTTCCTGCTTGTGTTATATACCCAAATCAAGTCAGCAAGGATATTTTGTTCATTATAGCTTCTTAGGCATCATCTTTGGGAGAACTCCACATGCTTCACAATCAAGCAGGAAAAAAAGAGCGTAGGAGTCATGCACCAGCTTATATATATTGCCACATGGAAGTGACATGTGTCTCCTCGTTCACATTTGACTGGCAAAACTCTGTGGGGCCTGGCCACACCTAACACCACAGGAAGGGAGGTGAGATCCTCATTCTCAGAGGCGGAGACGCACGTGCAGATGTGGGGTTATGTCACCACACATGCTTTGCCAGTCCACGTAGAGAACTCCCCTTCAATGCCAGTAATGCTTGCTGTTGTTGTTCAGTCGCTCAGTCGTGTCCGACTCTTTGTGACCCCATGCACTGCAGCACAGCAGGCTTCCCTATCCTTAACCATCTCCCAGAGCTTGACCAAACTCATGTCCATCAAGTCGGTGATGCCATCCAACCATCTCATCCTCTGCCACCCCCTTTTCCTCCTGCCCTCAGTCCTTCCCAGCATCAGGGTCTTTTCCAGTGAGTCAGCTCTTTGCATCAGGTGACCAAAGTATTGGAGCTTCAACATCACTCTTTCCAGTGGATATTCAGTGTTGATTTCCTTTAGAATTGACTGGTAGGATCTCCTTGCAATCCAAGGGACTCTCAAGAGTCTTATTCAGCACCACATTTCAAAAGCATCAATTCTTCAGTGCTCAGCCTTTATGGTCCAGCTGTCATATCTGTATGTGACTACTGGAAGAAACCACAGTTTTGACTATATGGATCTTTGTTGACAAAGTGGTATCTCTGCTTTTTAGTATGAAATCTAGGTTTGTCGTAGCTTTTCTTTCAATAATGCTGAGTTGTGACAATTGCCAGGCGAGAGCAGGTGATCATCAGCTTCAATGGCCAAGAGGCCTATTAAAAATACTATTCATTGTTGAGATAGGTAGAGTAAGGAAGTGCCTCAGAAAAATGAAATTGGATCATTGGCAGAGATGTGGGTGGCCCTAGAGTCTGTCATACAGAGTGAAATCAGTCAGAAAGAGAAAAATATCACATATTAATGTATATCCATGAAATCTAGAAAACAGATACAGGTGAACCTATTTTCAGGACAGAAATAGAGACATACGTGTAGAGAACATCCGTGTGGACGTGGGGTGGGGTGAAGGGGAGGTGGGACAGACTGAGAGCCTAGCATTGATTTGTACACACTATTATGTGTAAAACAGATCTATAGTTGGAATCTGCTTTATAGCACAGGGAGCCCAGCNTAGAGAACATCCGTGTGGACGTGGGGTGGGGTGAAGGGGAGGTGGGACAGACTGAGAGCCTAACATTGATTTGTACACACTATTATGTGTAAAACAGATCTATAGTTGGAATCTGCTTTATAGCACAGGGAGCCCAGCTCGATGCTCTGTGATGACCTAGAGGGGTTGGCAGGGATAGAGGGGCGGGAGGGAGCGGCTACATGTACACGTATGGCTGATCCACTTCATGGTACAGCAGAAACTAACATGTCATTGTAAAGCGACTATGCACGTGCGCCAAGTCCCTTCGGTCTGGTCTGACTTATTGTGATCCCACGGACTGTAGCCCTCCAGGCTCCTCTGTACGTGGGATTCTCCAGGCAAGACTACTGGAGTGGGTCACCATGCCCTCCTCCAGGGGAGCTTCCCCACCCAGGGATCGAACCCGGGTCTCATGTCTGCCACACTGGCAGGCAGGCTCTTCACCACTAGCGCCATCTGGCAAGCCCATAAAGCAACTCGGCTTCACTTTTTACAAATTTGAAAAAGAAAAGATGTGTCTCAGGCTGGTGTCAAGCATTCACTGTCTCCGCAAGAGCCCCCCAGAACCGGGCTGAAGCTCTGCTCATGAGGCCAGCCAGTCCTGAGGGCAGGCCGCTCCAAGGCTGAGTGGTTTCTTCTCAGCTTGTTATTTCTCTCCCTGCTACCATCCACTGGATAATTGAAACAGAGGGGGAAAAAAATCAATACTTCCCAGAATAGTCAGCAGTGATTTCCCTGGTTCTTCAGATCCCCGCCTTCTGCAGACCTGCCCCGCCCGCCCCTTCCAAAGCAGCCGGTGTGCGCTGATGCACAGGTGGGTACTAGCCCTGTCTCAGGAACGGCGAGCACACCCTGGCTTTCTGCCTGCAGACACAAGCCTGCAGGGAGCGAGTCGCCTCACTTTCACATAAATGCCCCCCTCCCCCAGGGCCGCCCCCTCCCAGGAGTGTTTTCTCACCGTATAGCAGTCACTGACTTCCTATCTAAAATATGACTGTCCACGTGCTTCGGATTTCCTTCTCCCAAACAGCTGCCAGGCTCTCTCTCCCCGTGCTGGCTCACATCTGGCAGCTTTATGGGGCCCAGAGGCAAAGGAGGGAAATACTGTACTTCCCCTTTCCCGTCTTTTGTCTCCATTCAGTGCTTGGCAGCAGGTGAAGGAAAACAGTCAGGGACTGGTGCCAACAGTCTTGCTCAGCTCCAGGGTGGTGTGACTTCCTTTTCTCTTCTCCTGTTTGCATAAACATGCTTTCAACATCACCCTGTTTTTCTACACTGTACTCCTTTAAAAAAAATCTGTACCTTTTGTTGGAGTAGATGGGTTTGAAGACCAAGCATTTTCACACCCCGATAGCAATGGAGACTGACACTGGTATATTAGACTCCTGCTTGTTAATAGCCATCAGAAGACATATAATTGTGTATTGCTATTGTTAGCCCCTAGGTTCTGTCCAACTCCTTGTGACCCCGTGGACTGTAGCCCACCAGGCTCCTCTGGCTGTGAGATTTCCAGGCAACAATACTGGAGAGGGTTGTCATTTCCTTCACCAGGGGATCTTCCCCACCCAAGGATCAAACCCACGTCTCTTGCATTGGCAGATGGATTGTTTACCACTGAGCTTCCAGGGAAGCCCTAATTGTGCATTAGTGCCATGCAAAATTTCTCCATGCAGGAATTTATTTTAAAAATACTGTTTATATCTAGTGACTGAGCTCTAGGAAGCTCTCCTCAGAAGTGTTGATATTAATAAAAAGATTTTAAAATACCTCAGTATACAAGACTTAAGAAACTAGCTAAAAATTTATGTAATCCCTAAAATGGAATATTACATAGCATTAATATAATGGCATCCGGTCCCATCACTCCATGGGAAATAGAGGGGGAAACAGTGTCAGACTTTATTTTTGGGGGCTCCAAAATCACTGCAGATGGTAATTGCAGCCATGAAATTAAAAGACGCTTACTCCTTGGAAGAAAAGTTATGACCAACCTAGATAGCATATCCAAAAGCAGAGACATTACTTTGCCAACTAAGGTCCATCTAGTCAAGGCTATGGTTTTTCCTGTGGTCATGTATGGATGTGAGAGTTGGACTATGAAGAAAAAAATTGATGCGTTTGAACTGTGGTGTTGGAGAAGATTCTTGAGAGTCCCTTGGACTGCAAGGAGATCCAACCAGTCCATTCTGAAGCAGATCAACCCTGGGATTTCTTTGGAAGGAATGATGCTAAAGCTGAAACTCCAGTACTTTGGCCACCTCATGCGAAGAGTTGACTCATTGGAAAAGACTCTGATGCTGGGAGGGATTGGGGGCAGGAGGAGAAGGGAAGGACAGAGGATGAGATGGCCGGATGGCATCACTGGCTCGATGGACACGAGTCTGAGTGAA
>SJYW01020293.1:1137024-1207053 GCA_006410735.1 Raphicerus campestris | reverse complement strand
GTGTCAGACTTTATTTTTGGGGGCTCCAAAATCACTGCAGATGGTAATTGCAGCCATGAAATTAAAAGACGCTTACTCCTTGGAAGAAAAGTTATGACCAACCTAGATAGCATATCCAAAAGCAGAGACATTACTTTGCCAACTAAGGTCCGTCTAGTCAAGGCTATGGTTTTTCCTGTGGTCATGTATGGATGTGAGAGTTGGACTATGAAGAAAAAAATTGATGCGTTTGAACTGTGGTGTTGGAGAAGATTCTTGAGAGTCCCTTGGACTGCAAGGAGATCCAACCAGTCCATTCTGAAGCAGATCAACCCTGGGATTTCTTTGGAAGGAATGATGCTAAAGCTGAAACTCCAGTACTTTGGCCACCTCATGCGAAGAGTTGACTCATTGGAAAAGACTCTGATGCTGGGAGGGATTGGGGGCAGGAGGAGAAGGGAAGGACAGAGGATGAGATGGCCGGATGGCATCACTGGCTCGATGGACACGAGTCTGAGTGAAGTCCAGGATTTGGTGATGGACAGGGAGGCCTGGCATGCTGTGATTCATGGGGTCACAAAGAGTCGGACACGACTGAGCAACTGAACTGAACTGAATATAATGTGTGGTAATTTTGAGAGATCTTTACAATGTGTTGCTAAATGAAAAAAAATCTATACCTTAAAATTCCCATTTTCATAAATATATCCCTGAAAGTTCAGGATTAAGTGCTCCAATAGGTAAGAGCCTACTATGTGTCAGGAGATGCTGGTTCATTACCTCTCAGCCTGGTAACAACTGTCCTTGGCTATCTATCGTCTTTATCTTGCAAATGATGAAGCTAAGAGTCAGGGAGGGTGAGTAACTTTCCCAGCATCACATGCTAGTAAGTAACAAGAGTGGGATTTAGTATCACATGCTAGTGAGTAGAAACAGTGAGATTCAGCCCCAAGCCCACTACAGTGTATGCTCTCTCCTCTCCAGCACGCACCTGCACAAAAGCATCTGGTCCACTCACGTGCCCTGGCTATTGCCTGCTTGGTTGATGTCAAGGCCTCCAGGTTAGAGACCACCAGTGTTTTCCAAAGACCAAGTTGCCACCCATCAGAAGAGCTGGTCATCTTATCTTACCTGCTGCCCAGAGCAGAGGAATTACCCATTAAGAACCCTCTAGAGAGCCCCAAAGAAAAGCCTGCCAGTCAAGAGGGAGAGGGAGAGAGCAGAGCCCTCAGCATCTGGATGCCTGTGTTTTGGTCTTCAGTTCTGTGGATGGAGGCAAGGCACTGAGCCTTCCTGTTCCTTTTATATGTATATATGTATAATTTTATTTATTTGTTTTTGGCTGTGCTGGATCTTCGTTGCTGCACAGGCTTTTTCTCTAGTTGCAGCTAGTGGGGCTACTCTCCATTTGTGGTGCACGGACTTCTCATCGCAGTGGCTGCTCTTGCTGTGAAACATGGGCTCTAGGGCACGTGGGCTTCAGTAGCTGTGGTCCCCAGTCTCTAGAGTACAAGCTCAGTGGTTCTGGCACACAGACTTCATAGCTTCGTGGCACGTGGGAGCTTACCAGACCAGGGATCAAATTTGTCTCCTGCACTGGCAGGCAGATTCTTTACCTTGGAGCCATCGAGGAAGCCCACACCCAGCCTTTCTAAGCCTTGATTTCTCCATCTGTATGAAATAGAGACAATAAGAAAGAAAAGGCTCGACCTCGTAGGGTTGTGGGGAGGGTTGATTGGAACAGCTAAGAGTCTGTTCCACATAGTTCCCGGTGCAGAGTGAGCCCTCAGCGGATGACGGCTGGCGTTTCCATCACTGATAACTGAAGAGTCTTCAGGGAGAGCACTTTACACATGGGGTGACTGCGGCCATTTCTCTTCCCAAGCCCGTCCATTCATCTGTCCAGGCTTGCAGCCTCATTAGTTCTTAGCTCATTTGCTGTATCCCAGATCGCTGAGATGAATTTCCTTCTGTGCTCCAGGGGTATGGGATCATCATCAAAGAGATATCTCTGAGCAGCTCATGTGGGAGTGCCCTGCTCTGCAAGGGAGATGTGGAAAGAGGGGAAAACATCTACCAAAGGGGCAACAGAAATGTACATCTTCTTGACTCCAGCTGGAAAGTCAAACAAGTCATAGTACTAGACAGCCATACCACTCGCATGGAGCCTCAAAGCATAGACACTGGCTACCGAGCTTTCAGTAGAGGACTGGCCTCCAGACCACAGGCCATCACGGAAGTTTGAATTAACTCACCCTCATCAGCTTCCCTGGTGGCTCACACGGTTAAGAATCCGCCTGCAATGCAGGAGATCCAGGTTCGATCCCTCGGTTGGGAAGATCCCCTGGAGAAGGGCATGGCTACCTACTCCAGTATTCTTACCGGAAGAATTAGTCCATGGGGTCGCTAACAGTCAGATATGACTGAGCAACTCTCTCTCTCTCTCTCTCTTTCTCTCTCTCTTTCTCACACACACACACACACACACACACACACACACACGCAGCTTAGGAGAAGAACCCTCACCATGAATATTAAGCTCACATCAATTAAGTGCTTAAGCACGCGCCAGACACTGTTCTGAGCACTTTGTGTCTGGTGTGGCTCATTTGATCTTCCGAACTCAGTCAGGGTAAGTACCGTCATAATAATCAGCATTCTACAGATCAGTGATCAGTCGGCTGAGGCATGGAGAGTTCAGATCGCTAGCCTGAGGTCGCACTGCAAGAAGTGGGCAGGGCTTCTTTCCAGGTATCCTGCCTCTTGGTTTCCATTCTGCACCACCCTATATGATCTGTGAACCAATTTAAGGCTGAGAGAATGGGGTATGGAAGGGGATCTCAGGGTGGCAGCTTTGTGGGGGGCTGAGTGTGAACATACACAGTAAAAATATGCCCTTGAACGATTAATGTTTCTGTCTCCCTCTGCTTTTGTTAGCAGACCTCGGCAGCTCTGCCAAGTCAGTCAATGCCAGCCTAAATTCAGGGGGTGTCTGGCTTCTCACTGTTTTTGTTTAGACAGATACAAGCACAAAGTAGACAAGAAAATTAAGGAGGGAATGCACTCAGCCTTCAGCCTGGGGAAAACCAGAAGCACAACTCGGAGGCCACAGGCTGCTTTGCCCATTGTCCACTCTTCCCCACCCCAGGCCATTTCCTGAGCCCCCGGCCTGTCTGTACAGCTGATTGCAAGCCTCAGCCAAGTGCCTGGCCCTGCTGGGTGCTCTCCTGTTAACCGCGCTGTTTCTGGTTGTTGCAGGTAACCTGGACATCACCCCAGACGACCCCCGCTGGATCGGAGCCTGGTGGGGTGGCTTTCTGCTCTGCGGTGCCTTACTCTTCTTCTCTTCCGTCTTGATGTTCGGGTTTCCACAGTCTCTGCCCCCGCACTCAGACCCTGCCCTGGAGAGCGAGCAGGCCATGCTCCCCGAAAGAGAATACGAGAGACCCAAACCCAGCAACGGGGTCCTGAGACACCCCCTGGAGCCAGACAGCAGCGCCTCCTGCTTCCAGCAGCTGAGAGGTAAGGACACCTCCCTCTTGAGGGATGCTCAGAACCAGATGCTGGGGGACTTGAAATAGAATCCCATTGGTTTTACATGATCTGCCTTCCCTGGTCCTGTGCTTAACTGACCCCTAAGAAGTAAATGCGCTTTATAAAGCAAAAACAAAGGGACTACCATTTATTGAAGGGGCAGCAGATGAGATCCTCCCAGCTCAGAGCCCAGTGGCTAACGTTGCACCCGGTGTAGGATAAATATAAGTGTCCATAGAAGGAAGAATGTGGGGAGGGGAGGAGGGTGCCGGATGTTTCACGCACCCCCACGCCCCGCTTTGAACTCTTCCAGGCCACTTGCAAGCACATGAAAGCAGGAAAAGGCTTTGAAGCTGGCACTCTCTGCCTGATGCAGGCGCTCTTGAAAAGCCACATCCAGAGTGCCTTTCCTTAGATTCTCTCTGGCCCTCCAGCCCCTCCATTAGAGATGAGAGCCATGTTCCTCTGGAAGGAAATATTAACTCAAGTCTTGATAACGAAGTCCCACTTCAGAGCACGGCAAAATGCTCACCGTCGTTTTTAGAGGGAAAAGAAGTGCATCTTTTTTTTTCACAAAAGAGACACAAACCGTGAAGCAGAATGAAAATGAGGAGTCCCCCCTACACCCCCTGGTGCTTTCTATATTTGGTCAGCCTCGTAGAGGGAAGGGTGATGACGGGCAGCCTCAAAGCTCCCCCTCCCCACTTGAGAGAGATGTGCAGTGCTCCCTAATTCAAGGATGCCTTCTTGCTGGGTGTCCTGAAGAACGTGCTAGATTTGGGAAGCGGGCAGGAGCAAGGCTGGGGCGTTCCTTCTCGATGAGGCTGGGGTGTGAAAGAGGTGGACGGTGACTTCTTTGCAGGAACCAGGCACGTGGCCTGGCCCGCCGTCAGCCGCTGCCGCCTTGGGCTCGCAGTGCTTGCTTTAGAGGCCTAATGAGCGACTCTACCACGCTCTAATGAGGGGCACTGTCTCTGGAGATGCTTGAAAACGGCGGCGAGAACCTCAGGTGACCTTGAGCTCAGATCTCCGTCCCACCCTTCACTGGCCCTGCAGTTATTACCCTGTCCACGCTTCATCTCCACGAGCGTGGAGTTGTAACACAGTTCCAGGGTGACAGCCTGGTCTTGAGAATTCAGGCACTGCCTGTGGAGACTGTCTGTGAATACCACCTGGTAGCCAGGGAGGGATTCAAGGAACTGTGCTAATTTCCAGAAGATGCTAATTTAAGAACCTAATGTCCTATTTGACTCCATGTTCTGTGATGGCTTCTACCAAAGTCATAATGTGGAAGTGTCTGTAGACGATCTTAAAATACATCTCTCTAAGTATCAGAGCACACTGTTAGATGAGAAAGTGACCATCGGTTGCTCAGTCGTGTCTGACGCTTTGCGACCCTATGGACTGTAGCCCTGCCAGGCTCCTCTGTCCATGGAATTCTCCAGGCATGAATACTGGAATGGGCTGCCATTTCCTTCTCCAGGGGATCTTCCTGACCCAGGGATAGATCCTGAATCTCTCTCGCATTACAGGCAAATTCTTTATGTCTGAGCCATCAACTGTCTTTTATTTTTAATTAGGTGAAAAGTCCATCTGCTTTGTATTTTCTGAGATTGCCTTGGCTTAGAGTCTTAGGAGTCTGTGCTTTATNATCCTGAATCTCTCTCGCATTACAGGCAAATTCTTTATGTCTGAGCCATCAACTGTCTTTTATTTTTAATTAGGTGAAAAGTCCATCTGCTTTGTATTTTCTGAGATTGCCTTGGCTTAGAGTCTTAGGAGTCTGTGCTTTATAAAATAGGACCCCAAACAGGTCCCCTTCAGGAGCCCCCAGGTGGCTGGAGGGTGATGCTTGCTGCNTGGGGGAAGGGAGCTGTGGGAGAGGTGATTCAGGCATCTGAACATCTTGAAAGCTTCCCAGGAGATTCTAAGTGAGCTCCCAGTTAAAAAACAAATGTCAGAGCTGAGGGAGGTCCCTTAGGGGGTCTATACCATGGGCTAACTTCCCTGGCAGCTGCATATAAGATAAAATGGGGGAGGTGAGCTACTGATGAAGTAAGGTTGGGAATCTGTGACATGACTTTTTGAGATTTACACCAGCATTTTAAAAACGCTGAGAAGGCCTGCTGTAATGCCAGCACTTCCAGAAGTAGCATTAGAAAGTGTAAGTTTAGAGATGGGTATGTACGCATGTCAAGTTGAGTGTTTGGCTTCATCATCTTTTCTAGACACTGCTGTTTCTCTGTTCAGATTTCCCAGGAATGAATTCTCCCATGGTTAGTGGTTTTTATATTTTCTATTTTTTGGAGGCTTTTTTTTTTTTTTTTTTTTTTTAGTATTGCTTTTGTTGATGTTGTTTTCTTGCCTTTTTAGAACTGCATAATTTTTACTTGGTTAGTTAGTTTTGCTGTGCCACATGGAATGTGGGATCTTCCTTGATGAGGGATTGGACCTGAGCCCCCTGCATTGGGAGCGTGGAATCCTCATTAGTGTTTTTGTGACTGACAAATGAAGGCACCCTGGCCACCACTGGGATGGGGCACCCTGCTCCCAGAGAAGGTTCTAGAGAAGGCTAAAGTGAAGTTATAAAAGCGTCTTGTTTGCTTACCAAGAACTCTTGACTTCTGTAGTCATTTTTGTCTGCTGACTGAGAGCCTGCTGTGTCCCAAGCTCCTTTCTCCACCTCCCAGTCCTGTGGAGATCGCTTCTGACTTCACACTGCTGATGCTGTGAAATGACTAGGGTGGCCCCAGTTAGGAACTTGCAGGCTTGCAGATGCTAAGCATTCCTCTGTGGACTCTCTATTCTTGCTTTAAACCAGCTAATGGGCAACCACACTGCTCCTCCTTGGTGGGGTTGTAGGGAGCTGGTGATCTTTAAAGAATCAGTGGAATTGTTGGGCTCTGGGTTGCTCTAATTGATCCATACCCATCTGACACTTAGGTTTCACTTTAGATGCTCATTTCCTGTGCAGATGTTTGTTTGTTTGTTTTATAATTTATTTATTTTTAATTGAAGGATAATTGCTTTACGATATTGTATTTGTCTCTGCCGTACATCAGCATGAAGCAGCATTAGGTACACACATGTCCCCCGGCTCTTGAACCTCCCTCCCACCTCCCACGCCTCTAGGTTATCACAGAGTCCTAGTTTGAGTCATACAGCAAATTCCCCTTGGCTACCTGTTTTACATATGGTAGTATATATGTTTCCATGGTAATCTCTCCATTCATCCCACCCTCTCCTTCTTCCCCCCACCCCATGTCCACAAATCTGTTCCTTATGTCTGTGTCTCCATTGCTGCCTTGCAAATAGGTTCATCAGTACCATCTTTCTAGTTTCCATATATATGTTAATATACAATATCTATTTTTCTCTTTCTGACTCACTTTACTCCATATAATAGGCCCTAGGTTCATCCGCCTCGTTAGAACTGACTCAGGTGTATTCCTTTTTATGGCTGAGTAATATTCCATTGTATATATGTACCACAGCTTCTTTTTCCATTCATCTTTCAATGGGCATTTACGATGCTTCCATGTCCTGTTTGTGCTAATGGTTTCTCGTTTCTTCACTCAAACTACGACCTTCTCTAACAAACGAGGTGTTACCCTCCACCTATTACCTCACTGAAGATGAAGCCTGATGGTTACTCCTCTCAAAGTTGGAGGAGGGTAGAGGGTAGCACCTGTGAGAGGGTGCTAGAAGCTCCCCTGGGTCCCCAGGGCAGAGATTAAGGGATGGATCCTCTGTAGAGAGATCACAGGGGGCCCAAGGCTGCCGGTGTGGGGCCAAGTGTATGGTAGGTGCTCATTTCCAGAAGACTAATCAGCTCCATGGGTCTCCCCTCCCACCAAGATTTCTTCCACCCCTACCTACCTAAGGGATAGATTGGGCACCTCCAGAATCTGTGATAGAAATGACCATTAACTAAGATCCCCACTTCCCTCACAGCCCATGAACCTGTGGAATATGATGTGATCATAAATCAGCCTGTATATATAGCCAATGTTCCTTAAGAAACTATGACAGTTCCCTTCCAAGGCTATGCAATTCATTTGATTCCTTACTGGATTCTTTCATCTACCTTGTATGTATTAAGTATCTGCTCTTACTGGGCCTGCAATGCAGGGGACCCCAGTTCAATTCCTGGGTTGGGAAGATCTGCTGGAGAAGGGATAGGCTACTCACTCCAGGATTCTTGGGCTTCCTTTGGCTCAGCTGGTAAAGAATCCACCTGCAACGCAGTAGACCTGGGCTTGTTCCCTGGTTTGGGAAGATTCCCCGGAGAAGGGAAAGACTACCCACTTCAGTGTTCTGGCCTGGAGAATTCCACAGATTGAATAGACAATGGGGTTGCAAAGAATTGGACACGATTAAGCAACTTTCACTTTCTCTTACCGGGCATGATGCCCACCTCTCAGGTCAGAGCTGCTCCATCTCTGTTCAGCCCTAGAGCACTGGCTCCTCCTGGGGGACAGACAGGGGGACCCACACCAGGGCATCTGGTGGGGCTGGTGGCGCTGGGATGACAGGTTGTCCTGGGCATGTGTGAACCAGCTCGGCGTCTGGTGAACATTCACACTACCCCACGAAGCTTTATTTTTCTCAGGATTCACTCAACCTTTGCTGTGTTCTTATGCCTCCATGATGGTGTTTTTCCACATCTCCATTATTTCTTCCATCCTCTTTCTTTCTTTTTTTTTGGTCATGACTTGAGTACTGTTGTTTATCTCACCCAGATTCCCTCATCTCTATTCTTCTCTGCTTGTGGGTCTCCTGTGTTGGGAAGCACTTCATGGGTGGCTCACCTTTTAGGAAAATACTGTTCTGTTAACTTGGGTCCCCACCCAGAAACCTGAAGATTTAAAGATGAGTCCCAGAGTGCAGGCAGAATTGAGTTCAAATCCACCCTCCTTCACCTCTTGGTTTTGCATTCTGGGATGTAGATGATTGGGTTTCAGCCTCTCAAGAGAGCCTTGGTTTCCTTGTGTCTAAGAGAGAATGGTAAGACCACCCCCTAGTGTAATAGCTGTGAGAGTTAAAAAGAAACCTCACCACGGTGCCCATTAAACACTGGTTGCCAGGCAGATGCCGGCTGTCATTGTCATAATTCCTGAGCAGTTGCATGGACTGGCCCCGTCTCCCCAGGGGAATGTTAGCCATGCTGTATTGACAACAATGTTATTAAAGAGAAAGTCAAGGTCAATTTCAGTAGAGAGACTTAAGGCAGAGAGATTTGAGGGTCAGTCGTAGTATAACTGAGCTCCCGCAGTGAACACTCCTCAGGGTACCTCTAATTGCCAGGACAAGCAGTGGACAAAGACTTGTGCCGCCTGACCCCCTGATCTGCTGAACAGCCCTCTGCAAGAGGGGAATCTTTCTGGAAAGCCCTTGGCCTCCAGGAGCTCTGCTCACCTTCCCCAGTCTCTTCCCCACTCTGTTGATGCACCACATCTGATCACAGACATTCCAACGGCGAGTCTGAGGGCCTCCCAATGCAGGGGCTCTTTCCCTAATATGGCCAAGAATTACTTCTATTGTATTAATTATTAGTGAAAGTGAAAGTGAAGTCACTCAGTCATGTCCGACTCTTTGCGACATTCATGGACTGTAGCCTGGCAGGCTCCTCCATCCATGGAATTTTCCAGGCAAGAACACTAGTTCAGTTCAGTTCAGTCCCTCAGTCATGTCTGACTCTTTGCGACTGCATGAATCGCAGCACACCAGGCCTCCCTGTCCATCACCATCTCCTGGAGTTCACTCAGACTCACGTTCGAGTCCGTGATGCCATCTAGCCATCTCACCCTCAGTCGTCCCCTTCTCCTCCTGCCCCCAATCCTTCCCAGCATCAGAGTCTTTTCCAGTGAGTCAACTCCTCGCATGAGGTGGCCAAAGTACTGGAGTTTCAGCGTTAGCATCATTCCTTCCAAAGAAATCCCAGGGCTGATGGGTTTTAATTCCTATCAAACTCTTTTTAATGAAGTATATCTGATGGCTCAGTGGTTAAGAATCCACCTGCCAATGCAGGAGACTCAGGTTCAATCCCTGAGTGGAGAAGATCCCCTGGAGAAGGAAATGACAGCCCACTCCAGTATTCTTATGTAGGAAATCCCATGGACAGAGGAGCCTGGGAGGCTACAGTCCATAGGGTCACAAAAGAGTTGGACATGACCTAGCAACTAAATAACAACAACAGATAGTTGATTTAAAATAGTCTCTTTCAGATGTACACAGTGATTCAGTTATGCACATACATGTGTGTATCTATATTCTTTTTTCTATTCTTTCCCATTATAGTTTTTATAAGATATTGAATATAGCTCCTTGTGCTATACAGTAAATCCTTGCCATTAAGCCTATCAGACTCTCAGCTGTATTCTAGAAGCACTGGGTAACTTGCCCCCCCCCTGTTTTTTTTTGGCTGCTCTAGGTATTTGTTGCAGCACACAGGATCTTCCGTCTTGCTTGTGTCCTGTTTGATCTAATTGCTACGTGCAAATTCTCCTAGTTGCGGCATGTGGAATCTCGTTCCATAACCAGAATTCGAACCCAGGCCCCCTGCATTGGGAGTGTGGAGTCTTAGCCCCTGGACCACCAGGGAAGTCCCTGGGCAACATGCTTTACAGGCAGCCAGTCTCATTTCATGGTTGTGGCAATCCATGGGATGGAGTGATGTATTCAGGTCACACACCTACTCAGTCTTGAAGCCAGAGTTCCAATCCCAGTGACCCCACTCCTTAGACCAGGTTCTTAGCCATTATTTTATGCAACCTCAGTCAGTGAAACCTTTTCTGTAGTGCGGGCTTCTTCTGTAGACTCCCCAGTCCTTTCTTTCTTTCACCTCTCTGTCTTTCCCTTTTCTGGGGCTCCCTAAGTGGTACTAGTGGTAAAGAACCCACCTGCCAATGCAGGAGACTTAAGAGACGTGGGTTCAGTCCCTGTGTCAGGAAGATCCCCTGGAGAGGACCGCAGTCCAATCCAATGTTCTTGCCTGGACAATTCCACGGACAGAGGAGGCTAGCGGGCTACAGTCCCTGGGATCACAAAGAATCGGACATGACTGAAGTGAGTTAGCACGCATGTCCATCCCTTTTCTACTTCTGCTCTTTTTAAACAACATGCACTAAGCGCTTAGTCATGTCACATCTGGCCATTTTTGCTAAGCACAGTGGGAATTTATTATTCTTATTCTTTAATAATTAGGCCACACTTTGGTTACCAGAGGCAGAGTACATGCTTAGTCCTCGGGGCAACATCAGCACCTCTCAGAACCCAGACCAGAATGGCACAGTGGTTATAAGCAGGCTGTGAGGCAGCAGGTGCCAGGGTTTGAGTTTCTGCTTTGCTGTCCTAGCCAAGGGACCACTGTCTTCTCATCTGTAAATGGAAGATTTTAATCCTACCAAGAGGGCTTCCCTGGTACCTCAGATGGTAAATAATCTGCCTACAATGCAGGATAACTGGGTTCAGTCCCTGAGTTTGGAAGATCCCTTGGAGAATGGAATGGCTACCTAATCCAGTATTCTTGCCTTGAGAATCCTGTGGACAGAGGAGCCTGGTGGGCTATAGTCCATGGGGTTGCAGAGTTGGTCACAACTGAGCAACTAAAACAGTCATCCCAGGAACATAATTTTGTCGTGAGACTCATACAAGTGGGCGTGTAAGCAGTTAGAATGGTACTTGGCACACAGGACATGTCCTGCCAGGGTTAATCCTCAGGCCTTCTCCAAATCTGCCTTTCTTCCTCCTGCAGGACCCATAGGTTTCTAGGAAACTCCATCCTAGAGCAAGGGGTCCCCAACTTCCAGGATCTAATGCCTGATGATCTGAGGTCGAGCTGATATAATAATAGTAATAAGCACACAAAAATGTAATGTTCTTGAATCATCCTGAAACCATCCCCGCCCCCCACCCCAGAAAAAATTGTCTTCCATGAAACAGGTCCCTGGTGCCAAAAGAGTTAGGGACTACTGTCCCACAAGACTGCCTTCCCAAGCCTGTTCTTGTTGCTGTTTCACTGCTAAGTCGGGTCCGATACTTTGTGACCCCATGGACGGCAGCACGCCAGGCTTTGCTGTCCTTCACTACGTCCCAGAGTTTGCTCAAATTCATGTCCATGTCTTCATCCTCTGTCGCCTCTTTCTCCTCTTGCCCTCAGTCTTTCCCAGCATCAGAGTCTTCTCCAGTGAGTCGGCTCCTCGCATCAGGTGCTCAAAGCCTAGCCGTGGAAAACTTGTCTTCCCTACAGAGGGCTCCCCTGCCAGTCTTCCCAACTTTGAATCATTCCGCCAGTAGCAGCACTCGGCCCCTGATGAGAGGTGAAAAGGTTTCCCCAGCTGTGAAGCTGTGTGATACAGGCCCACCTGCCTCCCACGCCAGCTCCCAACCTCTGAGGCTAAATCAGAAGGTGGGAGGCAAATGGCTGCGGGAGTCTGTAGGTGTTTGGCAGCCTGGTGTGGCCTCGGTTCACCAGGCTAGGCCACCTCATTAGCAGCTGCCACCTTGGAAAGTTACAAGTTTTGTGGGCTTAACACTCCATTTACATGAGAAAGCTTGGAAGACTGGGAATAGCCCTAAGATCAAGCTAATTAATACCTCTTAAGTTGGGGCTCTGGAGTGTAGACTGAGCCTTTGAAAAGGAATCTTCTTTGAGAACACTACAGGTCATTGCAATAAAACCCAGAAAGGGAGGAAGAACCTAGGAGGAAAATAGCCGAACATGAGAGGAAGCTGTCGTTTCTGGAGGCAAGTCGGTCAGGTAGACGGGTCGGGGGGGTGGGGAGAAAAGATTGTCCTTTATGCAAATACATCCCACTCAGTCTTCCCTGGGCCTCCAGTTAGATAATTCTCAAACTTGATTTTCACATCTAATCTGAGGCAAAATTAGTCATTCGATATTAACACAAAAGCAGGCAGGCTCCTATCTTGACAAGAAATCCTTCCCACTGAAATGGAATTATCTCTGGAATAATTAAAATGCTTGCTGAAGTATGAAAGTGTTCCATTAGCTAGAGTTGTCTTTGTTGAGAAGCGCCCCCTCCTTGTCCCCAGGTAAACCATGATAGCCATGATCAAGGAAAAGAAAATAGGAAGGCTGTGAAAGAGTTGGTTTAAAGCTCAACATTCAGAAAACTAAGATCACGGCATCTGGTCCCATCATGTCATGGCAAATAGATGGGGAAACAGTGGAAACAGTGACAGACTTTATTTACTTGGGCTCCAAAATCACTGTGGACAGTGACTGCAGCCACTAAATTAAAAGACACTTGCTCCTTGGAAGTAAAGCTGGACCAAGTATTAAAAGGCAGAGACATCACTTTGCTGACAAAGATCTGTCTAGTTAAAGCTATGATCTTTCCAGCAGTCATGTATGGATGTGAGACTTGGATCATAAAGAAGGTTGAGCACCAAAGAATTGATGCTTTCAAACTGTGTTGCTGGAGAAGGTTCTTTAGAGTCCCTTGGACTGCAAGGAGATCAAACCAGTCAATCCTAAAGAAAATCAGTCCTGAATATTCACTGGAAGGACTGACACTGAAGCTCCAATACCTTGGCCACCTAATGTGGAGGGCTGACTCTTTGGAAAAGACCCTGATGCTAAGATTGAGGGCAGGAGGAGAAGGGGACGACAGAGGATGAGATGATTGGATGGCATTGCTGACTCCAGGAGATGGTGAAGGACAGGGAAGCCTGGTGTGCTGCAGTCAGTGGAGTCACAAAGAGTTGGACATGACTTTGCAAGTGAACAACAACAAATAGATAATGTGATCAAACTTGAATTCTCGTTGGTGTCATTTTGAGCCAGAGAACACAGTTGGATATTGATGGTGTCAGCTCAATGGCAGTATTTGTGAACAAGTGTGGCTGTGGTGCTTTTTCTTTGGAAGTCCCCAGATCTAAAGAATCTTCATAGTAACAAGGAAAGTGAAGCCTCCAATAAAAATATGGCAAAGGATGGTTTTCCTAGAATGTCACCAGCCTGCCTACTGATTGTCAACAGTATTTCTAGAGTTTAGATATCTTAATGCCAAAAGACTACAGTGATAGAGCAACAGTGTTATTACCTGTCAAAATGTAAACAGCTGGGGGCTTTCAAATTCATTTATTACAAGGAAGCACTGTGGTTGTTTGTGTAATCCATACCACTCTCTGTGAGGCTTGGTACTTCATGACATAATCAACCCATCCCTTGTCACAGATGCATTGTACCGTCACAATGTGTTAAACCAGCCTTCACTCGTTAGCAGTGATTTATGATGATGGAGTCTTAACATCCCAGGGGTTTTTGTTCATGAGGACATATACTTACCTCGTTACCTTCTGTTTATGCCCAACATATTCATCTTTTATATTTGTTGAACAGTGCACATTTTTAAACATTACATAATCAACATTGCTCTAAATATTTGTATAATACTTAACAATGTGGATTTAACAAAGGGAAATTTTCCAACATTTAAACACAGATTTTAAGTGCAACCTCTTCTAGACAATTATTCAAAATGGCATTTTGAAAAATGATTATTATAAATGTTTGAAATCATGGAAAAGGTGAACAGAACACACTCATAAAGGCCTGTGCAATTGCAGTAAAGTAGGTATGTGAATAAAGTAGCTGTATGAATACCATGGATTCAAAGTTGTTTTCCCTTATCTTTATTCTTATTCATACTCTGTTTAAAGGGCTTCCCAGGTGGTGCTAGTGGCAAAGAATCCACCTGCCAATGCAGGAGATGGAAGAGATGCAGGTTTGATCCCTGGGTTGGGAAGATCCCCTAGAGTAGGAAATGACAACCCACTCCAGTATTCTTGCCTGGAAAACTCCATAGGCATGGGAGGCTGGTGATTTAAGTCCATGGAGCACCAAAGAGTTGGACACAACTGAGCCACCAACACCCTTTTTAAAGTTTTTGTTTTATTTTGTGCATGTGTGCGCATGCATTTTTTTTAATCCAAGAGTTGCCCTCCTAAGGTTTTAGTAGTTTCTCAGAGGGTAAAGCGTCTGCCTGCAACATGGGAGACCCAGGTTCAATCCCTGGGTTGGGAAGATCCCCTGGAGAAGGAAATGGAAACCCACTCCAGTATTCTTGCCTGGAGAAGCGCACGGACGGAGGAGTCCATGGGATCACAAAGAGTCGGACACGACTAAGTGACTTCACTTTCTGAAAGCACTGCGGAATAGCTAAGGCCACCAGCTCCAGTTACTGTCTGATTGCTTCTCGGCTGGAATATAGAATTGGATTGCTCAGTGCATGGTGATTCTGAGCCTCCAATCATTTGGCTCAGTCCATTCCAATAACTAAGTTCCTTTCATTATGTCAAAGGCTCCTTAAGTCCCTGTCTTATATGTAGATTTTCATTTTTGAAACTTGGTATCTTTCCCAGAAATGATAAGTTTTAAGTTGTATGTAGCTGCCAGTTTCTGACCCATTGTTCTGTCATTTTGATTAATTGAGCATGTCTGTTAACATTATTAAAAACATATGTATCTTCTATTATTATTTTATTCTAATTAGTTGGGCCATTTAGAGGTTTTGTCTCCTAGGAGATGAGATTGAGCCTGTGTAATTAGCTCTCTTCTTTAGGACAGCTGGCTAATTCATCACCTTGGTGAGCAGTGCTAGACACAGCTCACTGGCTTATTTTGTGTGACCATGGGCCCTGATTGGTTTTTCCTAGCCTTGAGATGGTACCTGCTTCATCTGGAACTCTCTTTTATATTTCTCTGTTCATACAGGTGGGATCAAGTGTACCATGCGCCAAGTGTTCCACATTATTATGATTATGGGAGAACAGAGGTCCCCTAACTTGTCACTGGTATACCACTTTTACACATTTCTGCCTTACCTCCTTACCAGCTGTACCATTATTTACATGACTTCTCTTTAAGTAGCTGTAAATCTATTTGGTTTTCTTCTAGTTGCGGCGAGCAGGGGCTGCTCTTTATTGTGATACATAGCTTCTCGTTGCGATGGCTTCTCTCTCTTTGCAGAGCAAGGGCTCTAGAGCGTGGGCTCAGTAGTTACGGTACATGGGCTTAGTTGCTCCACAGTCTGTGGGATCTTCCCAGACCAGGGATGGAGCCCATATCCCCTGCATTGGCAGGGAGATTCTTAACCACTGGACCACCAGGGAAGTCCTAAGCCCACTTGTTTTAACTTAGCATCATCTTAAGTTATTGTAGCCATGAAACCAAACACTTGATTTATCAGTTTTATTTAACTTTTTTTTTACTAAGTTCCATCTAAATAATAGTATAAATATTGAAATTATGGGTGTGTCCGGTATTCCCAGACTCCCTTGCATACTGCCAGGACATGTCATCACTCCACAGCTGAAGAGATCTGGTCAAAGACCCTGTACCAAGGATTCTAATGGCTGAAAATATCCAAATAACGTGATTACTTTCAAAGGATTTTAAGAATACCAAATCTCTCATTTGTGAAAGCACAGAATTAAAGTGAAATCCCAGTGGTTTATGAAACCACATACTTAAAAACCAGAGTATAATACAATAAGATTGAAATGAACAAGCTCAACAAAAACACGCTTCAGTTCCATTGGTAATTAAAGTGGTAAACAAGCCACAAAGTATTTTTTGCCTACCATTAATCCTCATTTGAACCCTGAGCACCAGGGCAGCTTCTAGGTTGCCTTGAGTGATGAGGAAAGACCATCAGAGGAACGAGAAACAGATGGAGCAAAGATCTGGGACCAGCGCATCCTAATGGAGGGAAGCCCCCCCATTGCACAGACCTGGGTGGGGAGGACCAGGTCCAGCTGGGGTGGGGCCAGAGCGAGGGTGGAGCGTGGTCAGAAGTATGATCAGACAGCCGAGGGGCAGACGGTGGGCCATCATTCCACGTGTGGATTTGGGCCATTCTGGAGTTCTGAATAGGAAAATGATTAGAGCTGGTCCAACTGGCTACTGTATAGGGAAGGGCTGTATTAGATCAAGAGTTAAAATAGTAAAGACCCTTGGTTTTCCCCACATGAGAGATCATGGAAGCTTGGCCAGGTACCTATGGTTGGAAGAAGGAAGGGCAGGATAGAGGTTGGATTATATGTATACACATACATACACACACATATATGTGAAATACACCCACACACAGACATATATATATGCATATACATACACTGTGCTTCCCGGGTGGCATAGTAGTAAAGAATCTGTCTGCCATCACAGGAGATGCAAGAGACTCAGGTTCGATTCCTGGGTCGAGAATATTCACTGGAGTAGGAAATGGCAACCCACTTCAGTATTCTTGCCTGGGAAATTCTATGGACAGAGGAGCATGGGGGACTACAGTCCATGGGGTCACAAAGAGTTGGACACAACTGAGTGGCTAAGAAAAGCACATGCATGCGCTAACATTTCATTTTTCTTGAAACTGTTAAGATTAAATAGATCTTTAAAAGAATAGATACATGTATATGTATAACTGAATCACTTTGCTGTACACTTGAAACTAACACAGTATTTTAAATAAACTATACTCCAATGTAAAATAAAATAAAATGAGTTATTAAAAGATTATATTTTCTTAACACATGCAGTTACAAATATTTATCACAGGCATATTGATATATCCACTTTGTTGTCATTCAGTCACTAAGTCATGTCCAACTCCCTGCAACTTCATGGACTGTAACACACGCAACTTCCCTGTTTGTCACTGTCTCCTGGAATTTACTCAAACTCCTGTCCACTGAGTCAGTAATGCCATCCAACCATCTCATCCTCTGTCATCCCCTTCTCCTCCTGCCTTCAGTCTTTCTCAGCATCAGGGTCTTTTCCAACAAGTCGGCTCTTTGCATCAGGTAGCCAAAGTACTGGAGGTTCAACTTTAGCATCAGTTCTTCCAATGAATATTCGGGTTTGATTTCCTTTAGAATTAACTGGATTGACCTCTTGGCAATCCAAGGGACTCCCAAGAGTCTTCTCCAGGACCACAATTAGAAAGCATCAGTTCTTTGGTACTCAGCCTTCTTTATGGTCCAACTCTCACATCCATACATGAGTACTAGAAAAACCATAGCTTTGATTATATGGACCTTGTCAGCAAAGTGATGTTTCTGCTTTTTAATATACTGTCTAGGTTTGTTATAGCTTTTCTTCCAAGGAGCAAGCTTCTTTAAATTTCATGGCTGCAGTCATCATCCACAGTGATTTCAGAGCCCAAGAAAATAAAATATAATGTATCTGTATATAACTTAGATATACTGATATAATTAATGCATTTATAATGTGTTTATAATATATAATTAAGTTATATTTTACCTTTTATGAAACAAACCCCAAATGCCTCTTTCTATATGTTGGATAGAAATAAAAACTTTTGGAAGGCTTATAAAATTGTGTTTCCAGTGTGCTGTTAAAAAAAAAGACATTGTGTGGGTTTTCCTGCTTTAGTAATTTTCAGTTTAGTTGACAAAATATTAGCGTGTATTTTGAAGCCAGAGTTTTCACAATTATGGCTGGCTTACAGGTTATAGGCCTCGGCCTGAGCCACCAGGTGCTGTTTACCGACTCCTGGTGCTGTTTACTGGGATGGGTCAAAAGTGGGGCCTCGGGGGCAGAAGGCCTGGGAGTGCAGTATCCATGACCTTGGTCATCTGCTTCTCTCCCTGCAGTGATCCCCAAGGTCACCAAGCACCTGCTCTCAAACCCCGTGTTTACCTGTATCATCCTGGCCGCCTGCATGGAGATTGCAGTGGTGGCTGGCTTTGCTGCCTTCTTGGGAAAGTATCTGGAGCAGCAGTTTAACCTCACCACCTCTTCTGCCAACCAGCTGCTAGGTGAGTCTGCGTCACCCACCGGCCCCCGCCCCGCACGGGGAGGTTGCCCATGCTTGGAATGCCATAAGCATTGACTGAGACCAGTCAAACAGCCCAGACCATGCTGCTCCTCTAGCAGGATATACATGTGGTCTGTGTGCAGAAGAATTTCAGAGTATTTTCTTGGAGTAAGATTTACCCGCTTGAAGCAGTGGCTTAAAGTACATGATAATAAAGAGCTAAAATATAAAATGTGTATAGGAAGCATTGTAACAGGCCAGGAAGTCCATAAATTGGTATAAACTGAAGAATTAGAGGGAAGATGTGATGAACAAAGAGGGGATTCGAGATGGATCTTGAAAGATTAGTACTGGGTTGACCAAAAAGATCATTCTGTCCATAAGATGTGATGGAAAAACCCAAATGAACTTTTTGGCCAACCCCATGGGCTTTGATCAGGAGCATAAAAAAGCAAGAATATTCTCGGCAACATGAAACCCATGGTCAACAGATATAGAGGTTAGAAGCCATTTGCTCTCCTCCATTTTTGTGCCCATGGCAGATAGAAAATGGATCATAACACTCCTTCTCCCCAAGCTCAAGTGTGGCCTCACCAGTCTTCTCCACAGTAAACCACAGACATCTGCCTCCAGTCCTTTGGAGCTGGCCTGCTAAAGAGAACCAGTTTCCACTCATGAGAAGCAGGATCACTTATACATGATAGGGAATGTGATCTCACAGCACAAGGAGAGGGAATGGTCAAGAATGACTTCCAGGTTTCTGGCTCAGACAGGGGGTGGTACCATTTGTGAAGCCTGAAAGTAGCAGAAAAGAATCAGATCTGTAGGGAAGGCTGTGAGTTCAGATGTGAAGTTGCTGAGTGTGAGATGGCCGCGATGTATCCACGCAATGTCCTGTGCGTGGCTGAGGACTGGAGAAGGAGATGTGGGTCGCATCAGTGTGTGCATGGTCACTGAGGACACGAGAGTGGAATTTACAGAAGGATATTGTGTAGAAACAGAAGAGTGAAACACCAGCGGTGAGGAAATAGAGGAGGCCACAGAAGCATCTCCTGAAAGAAACTCATGGATCACGGGGCGTCAAGGAAGAGATGACTCCAAGAAAGAAGCCATCAGCAGTGAGAGTGTCCATGTGTGATGCAACCTCACATGCCTTGCTACTGCTAAGTCGCTGCAGTCATGTCCGACTCTGTGTGATCCCACAAATGGAAGCCCACCAGGCTCCCCGTCCCTGGGATTCTCCCGGCAAGAACACTGGAGTGGGTTGCCATTTCCTTCTCCAATGCATGGAAGGAAAAGNTAATTAAAATGCTTGCTGAAGTATGAAAGTGTTCCATTAGCTAGAGTTGTCTTTGTTGAGAAGCGCCCCCTCCTTGTCCCCAGGTAAACCATGATAGCCATGATCAAGGAAAAGAAAATAGGAAGGCTGTGAAAGAGTTGGTTTAAAGCTCAACATTCAGAAAACTAAGATCACGGCATCTGGTCCCATCATGTCATGGCAAATAGATGGGGAAACAGTGGAAACAGTGACAGACTTTATTTACTTGGGCTCCAAAATCACTGTGGACAGTGACTGCAGCCACTAAATTAAAAGACACTTGCTCCTTGGAAGTAAAGCTGGACCAAGTATTAAAAGGCAGAGACATCACTTTGCTGACAAAGATCTGTCTAGTTAAAGCTATGATCTTTCCAGCAGTCATGTATGGATGTGAGACTTGGATCATAAAGAAGGTTGAGCACCAAAGAATTGATGCTTTCAAACTGTGTTGCTGGAGAAGGTTCTTTAGAGTCCCTTGGACTGCAAGGAGATCAAACCAGTCAATCCTAAAGGAAATCAGTCCTGAATATTCACTGGAAGGACTGACACTGAAGCTCCAATACCTTGGCCACCTAATGTGGAGGGCTGACTCTTTGGAAAAGACCCTGATGCTAAGATTGAGGGCAGGAGGAGAAGGGGACGACAGAGGATGAGATGATTGGATGGCATTGCTGACTCCAGGAGATGGTGAAGGACAGGGAAGCCTGGTGTGCTGCAGTCAGTGGAGTCACAAAGAGCTGGACATGACTTTGCAAGTGAACAACAACAAATAGATAATGTGATCAAACTTGAATTCTCGTTGGTGTCATTTTGAGCCAGAGAACACAGTTGGATATTGATGGTGTCAGCTCAATGGCAGTATTTGTGAACAAGTGTGGCTGTGGTGCTTTTTCTTTGGAAGTCCCCAGATCTAAAGAATCTTCATAGTAACAAGGAAAGTGAAGCCTCCAATAAAAATATGGCAAAGGATGGTTTTCCTAGAATGTCACCAGCCTGCCTACTGATTGTCAACAGTATTTCTAGAGTTTAGATATCTTAATGCCAAAAGACTACAGTGATAGAGCAACAGTGTTATTACCTGTCAAAATGTAAACAGCTGGGGGCTTTCAAATTCATTTATTACAAGGAAGCACTGTGGTTGTTTGTGTAATCCATACCACTCTCTGTGAGGCTTGGTACTTCATGACATAATCAACCCATCCCTTGTCACAGATGCATTGTACCGTCACAATGTGTTAAACCAGCCTTCACTCGTTAGCAGTGATTTATGATGATGGAGTCTTAACATCCCAGGGGTTTTTGTTCATGAGGACATATACTTACCTCGTTACCTTCTGTTTATGCCCAACATATTCATCTTTTATATTTGTTGAACAGTGCACATTTTTAAACATTACATAATCAACATTGCTCTAAATATTTGTATAATACTTAACAATGTGGATTTAACAAAGGGAAATTTTCCAACATTTAAACACAGATTTTAAGTGCAACCTCTTCTAGACAGTTATTCAAAATGGCATTTTGAAAAATGATTATTATAAATGTTTGAAATCATGGAAAAGGTGAACAGAACACACTCATAAAGGCCTGTGCAATTGCAGTAAAGTAGGTATGTGAATAAAGTAGCTGTATGAATACCATGGATTCAAAGTTGTTTTCCCTTATCTTTATTCTTATTCATACTCTGTTTAAAGGGCTTCCCAGGTGGTGCTAGTGGCAAAGAATCCACCTGCCAATGCAGGAGATGGAAGAGATGCAGGTTTGATCCCTGGGTTGGGAAGATCCCCTAGAGTAGGAAATGACAACCCACTCCAGTATTCTTGCCTGGAAAACTCCATAGGCATGGGAGGCTGGTGATTTAAGTCCATGGAGCACCAAAGAGTTGGACACAACTGAGCCACCAACACCCTTTTTAAAGTTTTTGTTTTATTTTGTGCATGTGTGCGCATGCATTTTTTTTAATCCAAGAGTTGCCCTCCTAAGGTTTTAGTAGTTTCTCAGAGGGTAAAGCGTCTGCCTGCAACATGGGAGACCCAGGTTCAATCCCTGGGTTGGGAAGATCCCCTGGAGAAGGAAATGGAAACCCACTCCAGTATTCTTGCCTGGAGAAGCGCACGGACGGAGGAGTCCATGGGATCACAAAGAGTCGGACACGACTAAGTGACTTCACTTTCTGAAAGCACTGCGGAATAGCTAAGGCCACCAGCTCCAGTTACTGTCTGATTGCTTCTCGGCTGGAATATAGAATTGGATTGCTCAGTGCATGGTGATTCTGAGCCTCCAATCATTTGGCTCAGTCCATTCCAATAACTAAGTTCCTTTCATTATGTCAAAGGCTCCTTAAGTCCCTGTCTTATATGTAGATTTTCATTTTTGAAACTTGGTATCTTTCCCAGAAATGATAAGTTTTAAGTTGTATGTAGCTGCCAGTTTCTGACCCATTGTTCTGTCATTTTGATTAATTGAGCATGTCTGTTAACATTATTAAAAACATATGTATCTTCTATTATTATTTTATTCTAATTAGTTGGGCCATTTAGAGGTTTTGTCTCCTAGGAGATGAGATTGAGCCTGTGTAATTAGCTCTCTTCTTTAGGACAGCTGGCTAATTCATCACCTTGGTGAGCAGTACTAGACACAGCTCACTGGCTTATTTTGTGTGACCATGGGCCCTGATTGGTTTTTCCTAGCCTTGAGATGGTACCTGCTTCATCTGGAACTCTCTTTTATATTTCTCTGTTCATACAGGTGGGATCAAGTGTACCATGCGCCAAGTGTTCCACATTATTATGATTATGGGAGAACAGAGGTCCCCTAACTTGTCACTGGTATACCACTTTTACACATTTCTGCCTTACCTCCTTACCAGCTGTACCATTATTTACATGACTTCTCTTTAAGTAGCTGTAAATCTATTTGGTTTTCTTCTAGTTGCGGCGAGCAGGGGCTGCTCTTTATTGTGATACATAGCTTCTCGTTGCGATGGCTTCTCTCTCTTTGCAGAGCAAGGGCTCTAGAGCGTGGGCTCAGTAGTTACGGTACATGGGCTTAGTTGCTCCACAGTCTGTGGGATCTTCCCAGACCAGGGATGGAGCCCATATCCCCTGCATTGGCAGGGAGATTCTTAACCACTGGACCACCAGGGAAGTCCTAAGCCCACTTGTTTTAACTTAGCATCATCTTAAGTTATTGTAGCCATGAAACCAAACACTTGATTTATCAGTTTTATTTAACTTTTTTTTTACTAAGTTCCATCTAAATAATAGTATAAATATTGAAATTATGGGTGTGTCCGGTATTCCCAGACTCCCTTGCATACTGCCAGGACATGTCATCACTCCACAGCTGAAGAGATCTGGTCAAAGACCCTGTACCAAGGATTCTAATGGCTGAAAATATCCAAATAACGTGATTACTTTCAAAGGATTTTAAGAATACCAAATCTCTCATTTGTGAAAGCACAGAATTAAAGTGAAATCCCAGTGGTTTATGAAACCACATACTTAAAAACCAGAGTATAATACAATAAGATTGAAATGAACAAGCTCAACAAAAACACGCTTCAGTTCCATTGGTAATTAAAGTGGTAAACAAGCCACAAAGTATTTTTTGCCTACCATTAATCCTCATTTGAACCCTGAGCACCAGGGCAGCTTCTAGGTTGCCTTGAGTGATGAGGAAAGACCATCAGAGGAACGAGAAACAGATGGAGCAAAGATCTGGGACCAGCGCATCCTAATGGAGGGAAGCCCCCCCATTGCACAGACCTGGGTGGGGAGGACCAGGTCCAGCTGGGGTGGGGCCAGAGCGAGGGTGGAGCGTGGTCAGAAGTATGATCAGACAGCCGAGGGGCAGACGGTGGGCCATCATTCCACGTGTGGATTTGGGCCATTCTGGAGTTCTGAATAGGAAAATGATTCGAGCTGGTCCAACTGGCTACTGTATAGGGAAGGGCTGTATTAGATCAAGAGTTAAAATAGTAAAGACCCTGGTTTTCCCCACATGAGAGATCATGGAGGCTTGGCCAGGTACCTATGGTTGGAAGAAGGAAGGGCAGGATAGAGGTTGGATTATATGTATACACATACATACACACACATATATGTGAAATACACCCACACACAGACATATATATATGCATATACATACACTGTGCTTCCCGGGTGGCATAGTAGTAAAGAATCTGTCTGCCATCACAGGAGATGCAAGAGACTCAGGTTCGATTCCTGGGTTGAGAATATTCACTGGAGTAGGAAATGGCAACCCACTTCAGTATTCTTGCCTGGGAAATTCTATGGACAGAGGAGCATGGGGGACTACAGTCCATGGGGTCACAAAGAGTTGGACACAACTGAGTGGCTAAGAAAAGCACATGCATGCGCTAACATTTCATTTTTCTTGAAACTGTTAAGATTAAATAGATCTTTAAAAGAATAGATACATGTATATGTATAACTGAATCACTTTGCTGTACACTTGAAACTAACACAGTATTTTAAATAAACTATACTCCAATGTAAAATAAAATAAAATGAGTTATTAAAAGATTATATTTTCTTAACACATGCAGTTACAAATATTTATCACAGGCATATTGATATATCCACTTTGTTGTCATTCAGTCACTAAGTCATGTCCAACTCCCTGCAACTTCATGGACTGTAACACACGCAACTTCCCTGTTTGTCACTGTCTCCTGGAATTTACTCAAACTCCTGTCCACTGAGTCAGTAATGCCATCCAACCATCTCATCCTCTGTCATCCCCTTCTCCTCCTGCCTTCAGTCTTTCTCAGCATCAGGGTCTTTTCCAACAAGTCGGCTCTTTGCATCAGTTAGCCAAAGTACTGGAGGTTCAACTTTAGCATCAGTTCTTCCAATGAATATTCGGGTTTGATTTCCTTTAGAATTAACTGGATTGACCTCTTGGCAATCCAAGGGACTCCCAAGAGTCTTCTCCAGGACCACAATTAGAAAGCATCAGTTCTTTGGTACTCAGCCTTCTTTATGGTCCAACTCTCACATCCATACATGAGTACTAGAAAAACCATAGCTTTGATTATATGGACCTTGTCAGCAAAGTGATGTTTCTGCTTTTTAATATACTGTCTAGGTTTGTTATAGCTTTTCTTCCAAGGAGCAAGCTTCTTTAAATTTCATGGCTGCAGTCATCATCCACAGTGATTTCAGAGCCCAAGAAAATAAAATATAATGTATCTGTATATAACTTAGATATACTGATATAATTAATGCATTTATAATGTGTTTATAATATATAATTAAGTTATATTTTACCTTTTATGAAACAAACCCCAAATGCCTCTTTCTATATGTTGGATAGAAATAAAAACTTTTGGAAGGCTTATAAAATTGTGTTTCCAGTGTGCTGTTAAAAAAAAAGACATTGTGTGGGTTTTCCTGCTTTAGTAATTTTCAGTTTAGTTGACAAAATATTAGCGTGTATTTTGAAGCCAGAGTTTTCACAATTATGGCTGGCTTACAGGTTATAGGCCTCGGCCTGAGCCACCAGGTGCTGTTTACCGACTCCTGGTGCTGTTTACTGGGATGGGTCAAAAGTGGGGCCTCGGGGGCAGAAGGCCTGGGAGTGCAGTATCCATGACCTTGGTCATCTGCTTCTCTCCCTGCAGTGATCCCCAAGGTCACCAAGCACCTGCTCTCAAACCCCGTGTTTACCTGTATCATCCTGGCCGCCTGCATGGAGATTGCAGTGGTGGCTGGCTTTGCTGCCTTCTTGGGAAAGTATCTGGAGCAGCAGTTTAACCTCACCACCTCTTCTGCCAACCAGCTGCTAGGTGAGTCTGCGTCACCCACCGGCCCCCGCCCCGCACGGGGAGGTTGCCCATGCTTGGAATGCCATAAGCATTGACTGAGACCAGTCAAACAGCCCAGACCATGCTGCTCCTCTAGCAGGATATACATGTGGTCTGTGTGCAGAAGAATTTCAGAGTATTTTCTTGGAGTAAGATTTACCCGCTTGAAGCAGTGGCTTAAAGTACATGATAATAAAGAGCTAAAATATAAAATGTGTATAGGAAGCATTGTAACAGGCCAGGAAGTCCATAAATTGGTATAAACTGAAGAATTAGAGGGAAGATGTGATGAACAAAGAGGGGATTCGAGATGGATCTTGAAAGATTAGTACTGGGTTGACCAAAAAGATCATTCTGTCCATAAGATGTGATGGAAAAACCCAAATGAACTTTTTGGCCAACCCCATGGGCTTTGATCAGGAGCATAAAAAAGCAAGAATATTCTCGGCAACATGAAACCCATGGTCAACAGATATAGAGGTTAGAAGCCATTTGCTCTCCTCCATTTTTGTGCCCATGGCAGATAGAAAATGGATCATAACACTCCTTCTCCCCAAGCTCAAGTGTGGCCTCACCAGTCTTCTCCACAGTAAACCACAGACATCTGCCTCCAGTCCTTTGGAGCTGGCCTGCTAAAGAGAACCAGTTTCCACTCATGAGAAGCAGGATCACTTATACATGATAGGGAATGTGATCTCACAGCACAAGGAGAGGGAATGGTCAAGAATGACTTCCAGGTTTCTGGCTCAGACAGGGGGTGGTACCATTTGTGAAGCCTGAAAGTAGCAGAAAAGAATCAGATCTGTAGGGAAGGCTGTGAGTTCAGATGTGAAGTTGCTGAGTGTGAGATGGCCGCGATGTATCCACGCAATGTCCTGTGCGTGGCTGAGGACTGGAGAAGGAGATGTGGGTCGCATCAGTGTGTGCATGGTCACTGAGGACACGAGAGTGGAATTTACAGAAGGATATTGTGTAGAAACAGAAGAGTGAAACACCAGCGGTGAGGAAATAGAGGAGGCCACAGAAGCATCTCCTGAAAGAAACTCATGGATCACGGGGCGTCAAGGAAGAGATGACTCCAAGAAAGAAGCCATCAGCAGTGAGAGTGTCCATGTGTGATGCAACCTCACATGCCTTGCTACTGCTAAGTCGCTGCAGTCATGTCCGACTCTGTGTGATCCCACAAATGGAAGCCCACCAGGCTCCCCGTCCCTGGGATTCTCCCGGCAAGAACACTGGAGTGGGTTGCCATTTCCTTCTCCAATGCATGGAAGGAAAAGTGAAAGTGAAGTTGCTCAGCCATGTCCGACTCCTAACGACCCCATGGACTGCAGCTTACCAGGCTCCTCCGTCCATGGGATTCTCCAGGTGAGAGTACTGGAGTGGAGTACCATTGCCTTCTCACATGCCTTGGGTCCCTTCAATAAACAGGATGTCTTTCAGCCTATGTCAGGGCTGCGTCATTGAAGCTGCAGCAGCTAAGCCCGTGCTGTGGTATGAGGAGCAGCCCACGGGAGGGAAAGAACAGCTAGTGACTGCAGGACACTTTCCCAAGCTTAGCAGGGGTAGGAAGGAGTGGAGATAGAGTGGGTGATGTGTGTTGCCATCAAGGGATTGGAGTAATGTTACTGTTGCTAAGACACAGCTGCTATTGTGACAGGAAGGACTTGAGCAGGTATCTAAGCAGAGGGGAAAGAGCCAGCAGAGGTGATGTGCAGAAAAGAGAGGGAATGCAGTAGACAGCATTTGATGGAAGAGCTCATCTGTTTCAAAAAGTACAGAGAAGGAAAGAGATATGAGGATGACCCTTGAGAATGTGACAAGTCCAGTCTGAAAGTTGAGAACACGCCTTCCCCATGGAATTATCTTCTGGAAAGTAGGGAAAACCACGAGACCATTCAGATATGACCTAAATCAAATCCCTTATGATTATACAGTGGAAGTGAGAAATAGATTTAAGGGACTAGATCTGATAGATAGAGTACCTGATGACCCTGTATAGGAAACAGGGATCAAGACCATCCCCATGGAAAAGAAATGCAAAAAAAAAANACAAAATATTAGCGTGTATTTTGAAGCCAGAGTTTTCACAATTATGGCTGGCTTACAGGTTATAGGCCTCGGCCTGAGCCACCAGGTGCTGTTTACCGACTCCTGGTGCTGTTTACTGGGATGGGTCAAAAGTGGGGCCTCGGGGGCAGAAGGCCTGGGAGTGCAGTATCCATGACCTTGGTCATCTGCTTCTCTCCCTGCAGTGATCCCCAAGGTCACCAAGCACCTGCTCTCAAACCCCGTGTTTACCTGTATCATCCTGGCCGCCTGCATGGAGATTGCAGTGGTGGCTGGCTTTGCTGCCTTCTTGGGAAAGTATCTGGAGCAGCAGTTTAACCTCACCACCTCTTCTGCCAACCAGCTGCTAGGTGAGTCTGCGTCACCCACCGGCCCCCGCCCCGCACGGGGAGGTTGCCCATGCTTGGAATGCCATAAGCATTGACTGAGACCAGTCAAACAGCCCAGACCATGCTGCTCCTCTAGCAGGATATACATGTGGTCTGTGTGCAGAAGAATTTCAGAGTATTTTCTTGGAGTAAGATTTACCCGCTTGAAGCAGTGGCTTAAAGTACATGATAATAAAGAGCTAAAATATAAAATGTGTATAGGAAGCATTGTAACAGGCCAGGAAGTCCATAAATTGGTATAAACTGAAGAATTAGAGGGAAGATGTGATGAACAAAGAGGGGATTCGAGATGGATCTTGAAAGATTAGTACTGGGTTGACCAAAAAGATCATTCTGTCCATAAGATGTGATGGAAAAACCCAAATGAACTTTTTGGCCAACCCCATGGGCTTTGATCAGGAGCATAAAAAAGCAAGAATATTCTCGGCAACATGAAACCCATGGTCAACAGATATAGAGGTTAGAAGCCATTTGCTCTCCTCCATTTTTGTGCCCATGGCAGATAGAAAATGGATCATAACACTCCTTCTCCCCAAGCTCAAGTGTGGCCTCACCAGTCTTCTCCACAGTAAACCACAGACATCTGCCTCCAGTCCTTTGGAGCTGGCCTGCTAAAGAGAACCAGTTTCCACTCATGAGAAGCAGGATCACTTATACATGATAGGGAATGTGATCTCACAGCACAAGGAGAGGGAATGGTCAAGAATGACTTCCAGGTTTCTGGCTCAGACAGGGGGTGGTACCATTTGTGAAGCCTGAAAGTAGCAGAAAAGAATCAGATCTGTAGGGAAGGCTGTGAGTTCAGATGTGAAGTTGCTGAGTGTGAGATGGCCGCGATGTATCCACGCAATGTCCTGTGCGTGGCTGAGGACTGGAGAAGGAGATGTGGGTCGCATCAGTGTGTGCATGGTCACTGAGGACACGAGAGTGGAATTTACAGAAGGATATTGTGTAGAAACAGAAGAGTGAAACACCAGCGGTGAGGAAATAGAGGAGGCCACAGAAGCATCTCCTGAAAGAAACTCATGGATCACGGGGCGTCAAGGAAGAGATGACTCCAAGAAAGAAACCATCAGCAGTGAGAGTGTCCATGTGTGATGCAACCTCACATGCCTTGCTACTGCTAAGTCGCTGCAGTCATGTCCGACTCTGTGTGATCCCACAAATGGAAGCCCACCAGGCTCCCCGTCCCTGGGATTCTCCCGGCAAGAACACTGGAGTGGGTTGCCATTTCCTTCTCCAATGCATGGAAGGAAAAGTGAAAGTGAAGTTGCTCAGCCATGTCCGACTCCTAACGACCCCATGGACTGCAGCTTACCAGGCTCCTCCGTCCATGGGATTCTCCAGGTGAGAGTACTGGAGTGGAGTACCATTGCCTTCTCACATGCCTTGGGTCCCTTCAATAAACAGGATGTCTTTCAGCCTATGTCAGGGCTGCGTCATTGAAGCTGCAGCAGCTAAGCCCGTGCTGTGGTATGAGGAGCAGCCCACGGGAGGGAAAGAACAGCTAGTGACTGCAGGACACTTTCCCAAGCTTAGCAGGGGTAGGAAGGAGTGGAGATAGAGTGGGTGATGTGTGTTGCCATCAAGGGATTGGAGTAATGTTACTGTTGCTAAGACACAGCTGCTATTGTGACAGGAAGGACTTGAGCAGGTATCTAAGCAGAGGGGAAAGAGCCAGCAGAGGTGATGTGCAGAAAAGAGAGGGAATGCAGTAGACAGCATTTGATGGAAGAGCTCATCTGTTTCAAAAAGTACAGAGAAGGAAAGAGATATGAGGATGACCCTTGAGAATGTGACAAGTCCAGTCTGAAAGTTGAGAACACGCCTTCCCCATGGAATTATCTTCTGGAAAGTAGGGAAAACCACTAGACCATTCAGATATGACCTAAATCAAATCCCTTATGATTATACAGTGGAAGTGAGAAATAGATTTAAGGGACTAGATCTGATAGATAGAGTACCTGATGACCCTGTATAGGAAACAGGGATCAAGACCATCCCCATGGAAAAGAAATGCAAAAAAAAAANAAGGCTCCTTAAGTCCCTGTCTTATATGTAGATTTTCATTTTTGAAACTTGGTATCTTTCCCAGAAATGATAAGTTTTAAGTTGTATGTATCTGCCAGTTTCTGACCCATTGTTCTGTCATTTTGATTAATTGAGCATGTCTGTTAACATTATTAAAAACATATGTATCTTCTATTATTATTTTATTCTAATTAGTTGGGCCATTTAGAGGTTTTGTCTCCTAGGAGATGAGATTGAGCCTGTGTAATTAGCTCTCTTCTTTAGGACAGCTGGCTAATTCATCACCTTGGTGAGCAGTGCTAGACACAGCTCACTGGCTTATTTTGTGTGACCATGGGCCCTGATTGGTTTTTCCTAGCCTTGAGATGGTACCTGCTTCATCTGGAACTCTCTTTTATATTTCTCTGTTCATACAGGTGGGATCAAGTGTACCATGCGCCAAGTGTTCCACATTATTATGATTATGGGAGAACAGAGGTCCCCTAACTTGTCACTGGTATACCACTTTTACACATTTCTGCCTTACCTCCTTACCAGCTGTACCATTATTTACATGACTTCTCTTTAAGTAGCTGTAAATCTATTTGGTTTTCTTCTAGTTGCGGCGAGCAGGGGCTGCTCTTTATTGTGATACATAGCTTCTCGTTGCGATGGCTTCTCTCTCTTTGCAGAGCAAGGGCTCTAGAGCGTGGGCTCAGTAGTTACAGTACATGGGCTTAGTTGCTCCACAGTCTGTGGGATCTTCCCAGACCAGGGATGGAGCCCATATCCCCTGCATTGGCAGGGAGATTCTTAACCACTGGACCACCAGGGAAGTCCTAAGCCCACTTGTTTTAACTTAGCATCATCTTAAGTTATTGTAGCCATGAAACCAAACACTTGATTTATCAGTTTTATTTAACTTTTTTTTTACTAAGTTCCATCTAAATAATAGTATAAATATTGAAATTATGGGTGTGTCCGGTATTCCCAGACTCCCTTGCATACTGCCAGGACATGTCATCACTCCACAGCTGAAGAGATCTGGTCAAAGACCCTGTACCAAGGATTCTAATGGCTGAAAATATCCAAATAACGTGATTACTTTCAAAGGATTTTAAGAATACCAAATCTCTCATTTGTGAAAGCACAGAATTAAAGTGAAATCCCAGTGGTTTATGAAACCACATACTTAAAAACCAGAGTATAATACAATAAGATTGAAATGAACAAGCTCAACAAAAACACCCTTCAGTTCCATTGGTAATTAAAGTGGTAAACAAGCCACAAAGTATTTTTTGCCTACCATTAATCCTCATTTGAACTCTGAGCACCAGGGCAGCTTCTAGGTTGCCTTGAGTGATGAGGAAAGACCATCAGAGGAACGAGAAACAGATGGAGCAAAGATCTGGGACCAGCGCATCCTAATGGAGGGAAGCCCCCCCCCATTGCACAGACCTGGGTGGGGAGGACTAGGTCCAGCTGGGGTGGGGCCAGAGCGAGGGTGGAGCGTGGTCAGAAGTATGATCAGACAGCCGAGGGGCAGACGGTGGGCCATCATTCCACGTGTGGATTTGGGCCATTCTGGAGTTCTGAATAGGAAAATGATTCGAGCTGGTCCAACTGGCTACTGTATAGGGAAGGGCTGTATTAGATCAAGAGTTAAAATAGTAAAGACCCTGGTTTTCCCCACATGAGAGATCATGGAGGCTTGGCCAGGTACCTATGGTTGGAAGAAGGAAGGGCAGGATAGAGGTTGGATTATATGTATACACATACATACACACACATATATGTGAAATACACCCACACACAGACATATATATATGCATATACATACACTGTGCTTCCCGGGTGGCATAGTAGTAAAGAATCTGTCTGCCATCACAGGAGATGCAAGAGACTCAGGTTCGATTCCTGGGTCGAGAATATTCACTGGAGTAGGAAATGGCAACCCACTTCAGTATTCTTGCCTGGGAAATTCTATGGACAGAGGAGCATGGGGGACTACAGTCCATGGGGTCACAAAGAGTTGGACACAACTGAGTGGCTAAGAAAAGCACATGCATGCGCTAACATTTCATTTTTCTTGAAACTGTTAAGATTAAATAGATCTTTAAAAGAATAGATACATGTATATGTATAACTGAATCACTTTGCTGTACACTTGAAACTAACACAGTATTTTAAATAAACTATACTCCAATGTAAAATAAAATAAAATGAGTTATTAAAAGATTATATTTTCTTAACACATGCAGTTACAAATATTTATCACAGGCATATTGATATATCCACTTTGTTGTCATTCAGTCACTAAGTCATGTCCAACTCCCTGCAACTTCATGGACTGTAACACACGCAACTTCCCTGTTTGTCACTGTCTCCTGGAATTTACTCAAACTCCTGTCCACTGAGTCAGTAATGCCATCCAACCATCTCATCCTCTGTCATCCCCTTCTCCTCCTGCCTTCAGTCTTTCTCAGCATCAGGGTCTTTTCCAACAAGTCGGCTCTTTGCATCAGTTAGCCAAAGTACTGGAGGTTCAACTTTAGCATCAGTTCTTCCAATGAATATTCGGGTTTGATTTCCTTTAGAATTAACTGGATTGACCTCTTGGCAATCCAAGGGACTCCCAAGAGTCTTCTCCAGGACCACAATTAGAAAGCATCAGTTCTTTGGTACTCAGCCTTCTTTATGGTCCAACTCTCACATCCATACATGAGTACTAGAAAAACCATAGCTTTGATTATATGGACCTTGTCAGCAAAGTGATGTTTCTGCTTTTTAATATACTGTCTAGGTTTGTTATAGCTTTTCTTCCAAGGAGCAAGCTTCTTTAAATTTCATGGCTGCAGTCATCATCCACAGTGATTTCAGAGCCCAAGAAAATAAAATATAATGTATCTGTATATAACTTAGATATACTGATATAATTAATGCATTTATAATGTGTTTATAATATATAATTAAGTTATATTTTACCTTTTATGAAACAAACCCCAAATGCCTCTTTCTATATGTTGGATAGAAATAAAAACTTTTGGAAGGCTTATAAAATTGTGTTTCCAGTGTGCTGTTAAAAAAAAAGACATTGTGTGGGTTTTCCTGCTTTAGTAGTTTTCAGTTTAGTTGACAAAATATTAGCGTGTATTTTGAAGCCAGAGTTTTCACAATTATGGCTGGCTTACAGGTTATAGGCCTCGGCCTGAGCCACCAGGTGCTGTTTACCGACTCCTGGTGCTGTTTACTGGGATGGGTCAAAAGTGGGGCCTCGGGGGCAGAAGGCCTGGGAGTGCAGTATCCATGACCTTGGTCATCTGCTTCTCTCCCTGCAGTGATCCCCAAGGTCACCAAGCACCTGCTCTCAAACCCCGTGTTTACCTGTATCATCCTGGCCGCCTGCATGGAGATTGCAGTGGTGGCTGGCTTTGCTGCCTTCTTGGGAAAGTATCTGGAGCAGCAGTTTAACCTCACCACCTCTTCTGCCAACCAGCTGCTAGGTGAGTCTGCGTCACCCACCGGCCCCCGCCCCGCACGGGGAGGTTGCCCATGCTTGGAATGCCATAAGCATTGACTGAGACCAGTCAAACAGCCCAGACCATGCTGCTCCTCTAGCAGGATATACATGTGGTCTGTGTGCAGAAGAATTTCAGAGTATTTTCTTGGAGTAAGATTTACCCGCTTGAAGCAGTGGCTTAAAGTACATGATAATAAAGAGCTAAAATATAAAATGTGTATAGGAAGCATTGTAACAGGCCAGGAAGTCCATAAATTGGTATAAACTGAAGAATTAGAGGGAAGATGTGATGAACAAAGAGGGGATTCGAGATGGATCTTGAAAGATTAGTACTGGGTTGACCAAAAAGATCATTCTGTCCATAAGATGTGATGGAAAAACCCAAATGAACTTTTTGGCCAACCCCATGGGCTTTGATCAGGAGCATAAAAAAGCAAGAATATTCTCGGCAACATGAAACCCATGGTCAACAGATATAGAGGTTAGAAGCCATTTGCTCTCCTCCATTTTTGTGCCCATGGCAGATAGAAAATGGATCATAACACTCCTTCTCCCCAAGCTCAAGTGTGGCCTCACCAGTCTTCTCCACAGTAAACCACAGACATCTGCCTCCAGTCCTTTGGAGCTGGCCTGCTAAAGAGAACCAGTTTCCACTCATGAGAAGCAGGATCACTTATACATGATAGGGAATGTGATCTCACAGCACAAGGAGAGGGAATGGTCAAGAATGACTTCCAGGTTTCTGGCTCAGACAGGGGGTGGTACCATTTGTGAAGCCTGAAAGTAGCAGAAAAGAATCAGATCTGTAGGGAAGGCTGTGAGTTCAGATGTGAAGTTGCTGAGTGTGAGATGGCCGCGATGTATCCACGCAATGTCCTGTGCGTGGCTGAGGACTGGAGAAGGAGATGTGGGTCGCATCAGTGTGTGCATGGTCACTGAGGACACGAGAGTGGAATTTACAGAAGGATATTGTGTAGAAACAGAAGAGTGAAACACCAGCGGTGAGGAAATAGAGGAGGCCACAGAAGCATCTCCTGAAAGAAACTCATGGATCACGGGGCGTCAAGGAAGAGATGACTCCAAGAAAGAAACCATCAGCAGTGAGAGTGTCCATGTGTGATGCAACCTCACATGCCTTGCTACTGCTAAGTCGCTGCAGTCATGTCCGACTCTGTGTGATCCCACAAATGGAAGCCCACCAGGCTCCCCGTCCCTGGGATTCTCCCGGCAAGAACACTGGAGTGGGTTGCCATTTCCTTCTCCAATGCATGGAAGGAAAAGTGAAAGTGAAGTTGCTCAGCCATGTCCGACTCCTAACGACCCCATGGACTGCAGCTTACCAGGCTCCTCCGTCCATGGGATTCTCCAGGTGAGAGTACTGGAGTGGAGTACCATTGCCTTCTCACATGCCTTGGGTCCCTTCAATAAACAGGATGTCTTTCAGCCTATGTCAGGGCTGCGTCATTGAAGCTGCAGCAGCTAAGCCCGTGCTGTGGTATGAGGAGCAGCCCACGGGAGGGAAAGAACAGCTAGTGACTGCAGGACACTTTCCCAAGCTTAGCAGGGGTAGGAAGGAGTGGAGATAGAGTGGGTGATGTGTGTTGCCATCAAGGGATTGGAGTAATGTTACTGTTGCTAAGACACAGCTGCTATTGTGACAGGAAGGACTTGAGCAGGTATCTAAGCAGAGGGGAAAGAGCCAGCAGAGGTGATGTGCAGAAAAGAGAGGGAATGCAGTAGACAGCATTTGATGGAAGAGCTCATCTGTTTCAAAAAGTACAGAGAAGGAAAGAGATATGAGGATGACCCTTGAGAATGTGACAAGTCCAGTCTGAAAGTTGAGAACACGCCTTCCCCATGGAATTATCTTCTGGAAAGTAGGGAAAACCACTAGACCATTCAGATATGACCTAAATCAAATCCCTTATGATTATACAGTGGAAGTGAGAAATAGATTTAAGGGACTAGATCTGATAGATAGAGTACCTGATGACCCTGTATAGGAAACAGGGATCAAGACCATCCCCATGGAAAAGAAATGCAAAAAAAAAATGGCTGTCTGGGGAGGCCTTAAAAATAGCTGCGAAAAAAAGAGAAGCAAAAAGCAAAGGAGAAAAGGAAAGATGTAAGCATCTGAATGCAGGGTTCCAAAGACTAGCAAGGAGAGATAAGAAAACCTTCCTCATTGATCAATGCAAAGAAATAGAGGAAAACAACAGATTAGGAAAGACTAGAGATCTCTTCAAGAAAATTAGAGACACCAAGGGAACATTTCATGCAAAGATGGGCTCAATAAAGGACAGAAATGGTATGGACCTAACAGAAGCAGAAGATATTAAGAAGAGGTGGCAAGAATGCACAGAACTATACAAAAAAGATCTTCACGACCCAGATAACCACAATGATGTGATCACTCACCTAGAGCCAGACATCCTGGAATGTGAAGTCAAGTGGGCCTTAGAAAGCATCACTACAAACAAAGATAGTGGAGGTGATGGAATTCCAGTTGCGCCATTTCAAATCCTGAAAGATGATGCTGTGAAAGTGTTGAACTCCATATGCCAGCAAATTTGGAAAACTCAGCAGTGACCACAGGACTGGAAAAGTCAGTTTTCATTCCAGTCTCAAAGAAAAGCAATGCCAAAGAATGCTCAAACTACTGCACAATTGCACTCATCTCACATGCTAGTAAAGTAATGCTTAAAATTCTCCAAGCCAGGCTTCAGCAATACATGAACCGTGAACTCCCTGATGTTCAAGCTGGTTTTAGAAAAGGCAGAGGAACCAGAGATCAAATTACCAACATCCGCTGGATCATGGAAAAAGCAAGAAAGTTCCAGAAAAACATCTATTTCTGCTTTCTTGACTATGCCAAAGCCTTTGACTGTGTGTATCACAATAAACTGGAAAATTCTGAAAGAGATGGGAATATCAGACCACCTGACCTGCCTCTTGAGAAATCTGTATGCAGGTCAGGAAGCAACAGTTAGAACTGGACATGAAACAACAGACTGGTTCCAAATAGGAAAAGGAGTATGTGAAGGCTGTATATTGTCACCCTGCTTATTTAACTTATATGCAGAGTACATAATGAGAAACGCTGGGCTGGAAGAAACACAAGCTGGAATCAAGATTACCAGGAGCAATATCAATAACCTCAGATATGCAGATGACACCACCCTTAGGGCAGAAAGTAAAGAGGAACTAAGAAGCCTCTTGATGAAAGTGAAAGAGGAGAGTGAAAAAGCTGGCTTAAAGCTTAACGTTCAGAAGACAAAGATCATGGCACCTGGTCCCATCACTTCATGGGAAATAGATGGGAAAACAGTGGAAACAGTGTCAGATTTTATTTTGGGGTGCTCCAAAATCACTACAGATGGTAATTGCAGCCATGAAATTAAAAGACGCTTACTCCTTGGAAAGAAAGTTATGACCAACCTAGATAGCATATTAAAAAGCAGAGACATTACTTTGCCAACTAAGGTCCGTCTAGTCAAGGCTATGGTTTTTCCAGTAGTCATGTATGGATGTGAGAGTTGGACTGTGAAGAAAGCTGAGTGCCAAAGAATTGATGCTTTTGAACTGTGGTGTTGGAGAAGACTCTTGAGAGTCCCTTGGACTGCAAGGAGATCCAACCAGTCCATTCTAAAGGAGATCAGCCCTGGGTCTTCTTTGAAAGGAATGATGCTAAAGCTGAAACTCCAGTACTTTGGCCACCTCACGCGAAGAGTTGACTCATTAGAAAAGACTCTGATGCTGGGAGGGATTAGGGGCAGGGGGAGAAGGGGACGACAGAGGACGAGATGGCTGGATGGAATCACTGACTTGATGGACATGAGTCTGAATGAACTCCGGGAGTTGGTGATGGACAGGGAGGCCTGGCATGCTGCAATTCATGGGGTCGCAAAGAGTCAGACACGACTGAGCGACTGAACTGAACTGAATTGAAGTAGGAGTATATCATGTCCTAAGAGGAGTGGGCAAGGTGTTATTTTCTGATCTTCTCCTTTAGTGTGTCCTTCACAAACTGGCTAGTAAACTCATGTGAGGGTGCTGACCTAATATGAGTCACCAGGAAAATACATGTGAATAATGAAATGCTAGTCTACATCCACCAGATCAACAGCAGCAAGTATTGGTGAGAAGGTAGAGCCACTGGAACTCTCATATGCTGCTGGTGAGAAAAATTCTTTGGCAGTGCCTACAAAAGCTGAAAGCATGTGCTTACTCTGGGATCCAGCATTCCACTTCTGGGCATAATCCAACGGAAATGAGTGTTTAGATCCACTTATTTATATATGCTTAGATAACAGTAGGGCTTCCCTTATAGCTCAATTAGGATAGAATCTGCCTTCAATGCCGGAGACCTGGGTTCAATTCCTGAGTTGAGAAGATCCCCTGGAGAAGGAAATAGCAACCCACTCCAGTATGCTTGCCTGGTAGAATCTCATGGACAGAGGAGCCTGGCAGGCTACAGTCCCTGGGGTCATAATAGTCGGACAGGACTTCACAACTAAACATATATATACACATAGGTAACAGTATAAAACAGCTTTATGCACAAACCACCAAACTGGAAACAGTCCANCATGGACAGAGGAGCCTGGCAGGCTACAGTCCCTGGGGTCATAATAGTCGGACAGGACTTCACAACTAAACATATATATACACATAGGTAACAGTATAAAACAGCTTTATGCACAAACCACCAAACTGGAAACAGTCCAAATGTCTACCAGTTAGTACAGTGGGTAAATAAATTATAGAATATTCATACAGTAGACTGCCACACGGCATAAGAAAGCAAAAGCTTGTATATATACCTCAATGTGGATGGATCTGGGACAGTCAAAAGATGCCAGACTCAAAAGAATCATATTAATAAGAGTTAGAACGAGGAAAAGTGGAACTTCCCTGTTGGTACGACGGATAAGATGCAAGGGACCTGGGTTTGATCCCTGGTCCGGGAAGACTGCTCATGCTGCAAAGCAGCTTTAAGCCCGTGCACCACAACTGCTGAGGCCACACTCTAGAGCCCTGGGGCCACAGCTACAGAAGCTTGTGAACCCAGAGCCTGTGGTCTGCTGCAAGGGGAGCCTCTGCAGTGAGGAGCCTGTGCACCACAGCTAGGGAGCAGCCTCCCGCTCTCTGCAGCTGGAGAACGGCCACGCAGCAGCGGGGACCCAGTGCAACCCAAAATAAGGAAAAGAAATACTTTTTTAATGGAAAAATTAATTAAAGTAATAGAGGCCAGAATGATAGTTACTCTTGGACTTTGAGTGAATGAGGACAGCAATGATCCCCTGAGGCTGCTGGAGACATTTTAATACAGGGGTGTGTACAGATGCAGCGAGTCATCAGTGTTCCCTTAATCTTGTGTACATCACAAAACATAATGTATCAAGTTAAAAAAAAAAATTTAAAACCCTGCCAACAAGGATGTGGCCAGACCCCAGCACCTCTCCCTGGGGGCTGCCAGAGCACACAAGGCTGATGTTTTTCTTTTACTTACTAATAACTCTTTACCATCCACTCTTTATAAGTATTTTCTTCCAAGAGCTATTAGCAAAATGCAGTCAGCCCTTAGTACCCATCTGACAGAGATAGGGTAAAAAGTGTCTCTGTAGACCCAGAGGGATGGTACCGGGAAGGAGGTGGGAGGGGGGCTCAGGAAGGGGAACACGTGTATACCCGTGGCAGATTCATGTTGATGTATGGCAAAACCAATACAATATTGTAAAGTAATTAGCCTCCAGTTAAAATAAATAAATTTATACTTTAAAAAATAGTGTCTCTGTAGTTACAGTTATAACTTCCCTGTTATACCTACAATCTCTCCGGTTTAGCCCTCCAGCATCCGAAGACTTTCTTTCTCACTTCCTGATTTCTTGACTGCAGCGTCTTACATTTTGATCACATTTGCTTCAAAGTGGGGGCTCTGTTCTACTTCAGAACAGATTCCTGTTTCCTATCAACAAAGCAATAGTCTTCAGGGCAGAAGGCAAGAACCAACCTCGCTTTTCTGCGTCTGTCTGTCCCAGTGAGTCTGTCTGTTAGGGCACGTGGCCCAGGTAGAGGCAGCTTGGTGGCCGTCTCTCGGTCTGTCTGTCCATCTGGCAGTCCAGGCAGGCAGGACATGTGCCCTCTCCCTGTGCCCTTCCCATGGCATCTGGAGGGTTGGCTGCAGGAGAGGCTGACAGGAGGCCCTGAGGGGTCAAAGAGAGACCAAGGAAGCCTAAGGCAAGGCGCGTCCCCAGAGGCCTTCATCAGTAGCTCCCGCAGACCTCAGGGAGGAGCCCCCTGCCATCATCCCGGGCCATCAGTGCTGTCTCTGGGCCACCCGCAAAGTCATCAGTAAATGGGGAAGAGTTCCAAAAAGAGCGGCACAGATGATTAAGGGCTGATGGCCTTGATTTATGCATGAAGATAAAAAGGACTCAATCTGCGTAGGTTAAGGTAATAAGGATGGAGTTTTGGGGGAAGTTCTGATAACCGCCCACATGCTAAGGCTTCATACACATCAGGGAGGGAGAGGGGAGGTGGATGATGGCTTGGAGAGAAGGTGCCCAAAGGCTGTTATTGCCATAGTTACCATCATCACCAGGGGCTGCTCCCCGCTGCCTTTGATGGAAAATGGAACGGAACGCAGCCTGCTCTCTGGGTGTGGGCTGTGGTCATCGGTGTTCACTGACACAGATCCAATCTGCTCGCTCTTCCGTTCATCCAGAAAATAGTTCGCAAGTGCCCAGGCACAGGGAACCAGGGCTGAACAAGATGGAACGGTCCTGGGGGAAGCTGCATCTTAGGACGGGGAGAGAGAACAAGAAACCGGAAAACCAGAAATGTCCGAGGCAGCTTCACATAATGAGGAGAGCCATGCAAACAATAAAATGTGGCAGGAAACACTAAGGAACCTCAGATGGGCTGCTGGATCGCTCTAGGAGGGCTGGCCCGGCCTCCCTGTGAGGGTAGGGCCCAGCCAGGTAAAGGCATAGGGTAAGACTGTCCTGGGAGCTCCCCTGCTGGCTCAGCAGTAAAGAATTCACCTGCCAATGCAGGGGACGCAAGTTTGATCCCTGGGTTGGAAGATCCCCTGGAGAAGGGAATGGCAACCCATTCCAGTATTGTTGCCTGGAGAATCCCAGGAACAGAGGAGCCTGGTGGGCTACAGTCCATAGGATCGCAAGGAGTCAGACATGACTTAGCAACTAAAACAGCAATGGAATGTCGTAGAAGAAGAACCAGCAAGTGCAGAGACTAGGGGCTTGAATGGATTTGGTCTGTTCCAGGGGGAGAGAAAAGAATTGGGTATGGTTGGGGAGGCACTATGGCATGGAGGAGAGACAGGCAAGTAGAGGTGAAGTCCTAAAGATCGTGTCTGTACCAGGATGAGAAAGAACCAAGGGCAAACAACCCAGGAACATCAAATAATACAAAAATGCTGTGTTTTTCTTAAAATCTGACTTGTGCTATTTTCTTTGCAGAGCTCAGCCTCCCTGATTATGCTTTTCTCACCCGAATATTAAAGTTAATTTGCATTCCTGTAGCACATACCAGCTGATTGATGTAGTCAATTGACCTAGAGGTCTGTTGATTGGCAAGCAAGAGGCAGCCTAAACTGGAAAATTGGCCATGCAGTCTACATGGTGGATAAATGACATGCATTAATTTAAAGCTGAGTTTAGATGAAATGAATAAGAACAAAACCAAACAAGAGATTGGAACTCCTAGGATCCTTTGGTCCTCCTAAGATGCCCTGAGTCTCTGATAATCAGAAATAGCAGGTTTATGGTCCTGCTGCCTTGCAGATAGCTCTGTTTATAAGAAAGTGTTGGGGAGGGGGATAAAAATGCATGCCAATTACTCACCAGGAGCTACAAAATGTATTGATTTGATCAATGCTACTTCCTGAGAAGTTGCAGGGCTGGTTAAAACACTGTCTCTCTGTAGGTTCGTGAGTTCTGAGGTCTCTGTTTAAACAACCTCCAGACCCTTCTTTGCCTGAAGAAGAGAAAATCCCCAATTGATGTTGAGCCCCCTTTCCCACACCGCCTGGGAAACACACAGAGGGCACATTGCTAACACGCACGTGTGTTTCTCAGCCCATCTGCCCTGTCTGTCGGTTGTTCTCACACCAGCTGGGGCTGTTTCCCATGAGGGTTCCCCACTTAGCATGAGAGGTATATGACTTACATGCCTCATCACTGTGAGATTTTACGTGTCTATGTCCCCCCAATTATCTGTGGGCTCCTTGAGGGTAGAAATGAGGCTGTTAGCAGAGACCTCAGGGTACAGGGGAGGAAGTGGCACCGTGGTATTGTCACGGGGGATTCTGTTCACGCAGGGCCCAGCCTCAGGGCTGGCGCCCAGTGTCTGTGTTGACTGGCCCTGCTCCCCTGGCTAATGGTTCCCACCCCTCTGCTCTGCTCCAGGGATGACTGCAATCCCATGTGCCTGTCTGGGCATCTTCCTGGGCGGTCTCCTGGTGAAGAAACTCAGCCTGTCTGCCCTTGGGGCCATTCGGATGGCCATGCTCGTCAACCTGGTGTCCACCGCTTGCTACGTCTCCTTCCTCTTCCTGGGCTGTGACACGGGCCCTGTGGCTGGGGTTACTGTTCCCTATGGAAACTCGTAAGTCTCAGAAAGGACACACACGCACACGCACGTGCACACACACACACACCTGCCCCACCATCCCCTGCCTGCCCAGGGATGCCAAGACCCTCTCTCCGGGTTAGGTTAATGGAGCCTGCTTCGTCCCTAGTGACCCTGACCAGGAAGTTGATGATGCCTCTGCATCTTCCGTCCAGTGTTGAGGGATATATGTGAACCTTTTGGGTGGAGAGGACAGAATTCCACTTAAAGGCTGTCTCCCAGGATGGCCAGGGGAGCACTGGGGAGACAGGTAGACACTCACTCCCCAGAGGATTCAAGTGCCTATTTTTGGCATTTGATTTTAGGAATGAGGTGAAGATAGAACATTAAAAATAGGTTTTGTTTTAAAATTCAGCTTATAATACAAGAGAGAAGTGTGTGTGTGTGTGTGTGTGTGTGTGTGTGTGTGTGTGTGTGTGTCAGTAGCTCAGTTGTGTCCAACTCTCTGCAACCCCAAGGATTACAGCCTTCCAGGCTCCTCTGTTCATGGGGATTCTCCAGGCAAAATTGCTGGAATGGGTTGCCATTTCCTTCTCCAGGAGATCTTCCCAACCCAAGGGTCAAACTCAGGTCTCCTGCATTGCAGGTGGATTCTTACAGTCTGAGCCACCAGGGGAGTCCATAAAATTGAAGAGACTTCAACAGTTCCTTAAACAATAAGAAGCTATCATTAGACTTACATAGTAATCGCAGGGTCCAACCCATGTTAAGTGTGGGGTGGGGGAGGAGAAGAGAAGGGAGGGAAGAAAGGAAGGAATTTACCTCTTACAGGACATCTTTTTTCCTGTCTATTATCCCAAGACTTTGAACTGAAGCTGAATCAGACTTGTCCTTAGAGGGCATTAGGGAGATCCCTTATATATCCAGTACCAATGGCTGTTCCTTTTTCTACATGAGCCTCTTCACCTACCTGGGAGTCTAATCTGGAGCATCAGGGCTGCAGCATGGTTGGGTTGCAGGATACCAGTTCCTCTCCACACCAGTCTCCTCCTCCAAGCAGGCCACCAGGCTTTCTCCTGACATTAAGTCAGACAGAGCCAGGCTTGTCTGCCCCCGTGTGAAGTCAGACAGGCCGGATGGAAGCACACTGGCCAAGGCATCCTCTGTGTATCGAGGCACAGCCCAAACACCAGCGCCCTTCCTTCCCTGTTCCATGGCCACAGTGGCCACTGTGACCCCAGAGGGCAGGGGGCTGTCAATGGGGATCCAGAAGAAGATGACCTTACTCTGATGGATTCCACCTGTCCTCTTTTCCAGCTCAACGCCTGGCTCGGCCCTGGACCCCTACTCGTCCTGCAATAAAAACTGTGAATGCCAAACCGATTCCTTCACTCCAGTGTGCGGGGCAGACGGCATCACCTACCTGTCTGCCTGCTTTGCTGGCTGCAACAGCACGGTATTACTGATTTTCTGACGGGATGGGATGGGGCAGGGGAGCACAGACAGGAGAGTAGCTTAAAACCCCAGGTCAGGGGCAAGAGTGGGCAGCCACATGTGGTTTGTGTCCCTGCCTTGTGAATTGTCTCAGCCTCTGCCCTGCTCTGGTGGAGAATTCTCCATCAGAAGGATAGGAGGCCTGCCAGGCCATCCAGCTGCTGCATGCTAAATCAAACAGGTTTCCAAAAAGTGTCACTGAGCAATTTTAACAGAGAGTAAGAATTCAAAGGAAGCTGTATGGCCCAGAGGAAAAGATTATGGTTCAAAGCTAGGAATAGGATGACACCACAGGTGATGAGTTCCCCATCAACAGAAGTATGTAAAGAAAGGTTAAACCATTTATCAGGGAAGACCTCTGCCATATCGGAGACTATGCAACACGAATTCACTATCTTCTCTACTCGATTCCCTTTGCCTTTATCTTCTCAGCTAGGTGCCTCCCACCTTTTTCCATCTTGCCACTATCATTTCTTTTGGTTTGCTTTTTTGTTCTTATATTTGTTTTGGGGTTTTTCCTTCTCAACATGAATTATACAGTTGACTCTCAACCTGCATGCAACTTTCCACATTCTCTGCATGAAAACCTGAGACTATGGGACTGGTCCCCTAGTCCTGCTGATCCCACCTTGTACCTGCCCTTCTGCATCCACACCCCACTGCCCTGCTGCAGGCCCTCCACTTCTCTCACTTGGACCAGTGTAGTTGTTGCCTCCCTGGCCTCGCAACTCAGGATGGGCCCCTGCTGGTCTGTCCTCTCCATAGCAGCCAGAATGATTTCTGTAATATTGCATGTTGTTCAGTTGCTCAGTCATGCCTGACTTTTTGGACCTTGTGCACGGCAGCACACCAGGCTTCCCCGTCCTTCACTATCTCCCGGATTATGTTCGGATCACGTCCATTGGGTCAGTGATGCCACCCAACAATCTCATCCTCTGCTATCCCCTTCTCCTCCTGCCTTCAATCTTTCCCAACATCAGGGTCTTTTCCAGTGAGTTGGCTCTTTGCATCAGGTGGTCAAAATATCGGAGCTTCAGCATCAGTCCTTCCAGTGAATATTTAGTGTTGATGGTTTGGTCTCCTTGCTGTCCATAGCATGATGTATGAATATATCTCCTAATATTGGGCCATCCTTGCATCCTGAAATGAATTTCACTGTTTTGCTTTGTTTTCAGCCATGCCAATGGCTGGCAGGATCTTAGTTCCCAGACTAGGAGCTGAACCCAGGCCCAGCACTATGAGCACAGAGTCCTAACCACTGGACTATCAGTTGTTCAGTTCCTAAGTAACACTGCATCGGACCCTTTCTGATCAGTTAGAAGATAACGTCTAGGCCCTGAATTGGGTTTCTGTCTTCAGTACATGTCTGTCCTCTGCCATACTCTTCAGCTGTGCTTGCTTTCAGGCTGGGTATTCTGCTTTCCCCATACAACTTGGGTCTTTTCCTACTTCTTCTTCCAGTCTGACAACTCCTACTCATCCATCAATACCCTACTCAAATGCCCCCTCCTCTGTGAAGCCATCCCTGCCCTCCTTTATCTTTGAGCTTCTTGCCTCTGCAGTCTTGGTACCTGTCTCTCCTGGAGGCACCTTGCTCGTTTCACCGCAGAGATGTGTTAAAAGGGTTTGTCATCTGCCCTGACCTGTGAGTTTCCTAAGTGAGCCCTGGTGCCCACAAGTGTTCTGTAAATGTCTGGAGATGCAGAGATGGAAAGAAAGACAAGAAGGCTTGCGTGGCTGCTTTCAAGGAACTTAGAGTTGATATCATTTGTTTCTCCCCTTTACTTATTGTGTGTCTTTTNAGCCCTGGTGCCCACAAGTGTTCTGTAAATGTCTGGAGATGCAGAGATGGAAAGAAAGACAAGAAGGCTTGCGTGGCTGCTTTCAAGGAACTTAGAGTTGATATCATTTGTTTCTCCCCTTTACTTATTGTGTGTCTTTTGGGAGCAGCTATTTCATTGAAGGAAGAAAACCGTATCATTTGTTTTCATTTCCAAAGACCTCGTTTTTCCTTACATTTAACATTTAGATCCTTGGCCAGTTATTAACATTTTTCTATAGAGAAAAAAATAATCACCCTCGGGGGGAGGGGGCAAGGACTGATTTTTTTTTTAAGTAGATGATGAGGCAGTTTCCTTAAGTGAGTAGAAATGAATTTTTAAAAAGAAATGGGACCTTGAAAATGGTTAAAATAAAAGTACAAGCTGGTCTTTTCCATGACAACAATTTCATTAACACTTTCATATCTAAAAGCTATACTATAAATCAAGTTTGGTTACTGTGCTGTGATGAGAATGACATTGAGCAGTATAGGCTAGTGTCCTGAGACCAAAGCAGTCTATTCCAGAGCATTCTCTGACCAAAATAAGGTCTAAAAAATGTGTGTCTCCTGTTCTTCCCTGGACGAGAGGCTTATTGAATAAAAGCTCAGTCAGACCCGGGTTTGCTTCTGGCTGCTGAAGCAGCAAGCTGTGGAATGCAATTATCAACAGAGGGCAAGCGTCTCCGATTCCCTCTGGACATACATAGTTGATTCCCCAGACACCTGCCTCTTCTTCACAGTACCAGAGGCCTCATATTGTCTGCTGGGGTGCTGGCAATGCAGAGAGGGGATACCCCCCTGCAATTACAAGGCAGAGAATGAGAACGTCCCAGGGCTGGGGTGGGAGCCACACTTTCCCCACAGAGGCAGGCTACTACTGGATGCCTTGTCTTCCAGTGGATGGACGAGGGCTTTAGGGTCACAGAGCTATGTGTAGCCTGGAAAGGGGCTTTTGTGACAGTTCAGCCCTAAAAATAACCACAACCCTGAAACTTGCAACACTGGCAAGCTCCTCTGAGAGCCTGTGTGGGCCAGGTGACATGGCCTTTCACAGGTCACTCGTGGGCCCAGGTCAGAGGAATCTCAGGCCATCAACCAAAAAGGAGCAAAAAGCAATTTCAAAATACTTCCAAATACTTTGAGAAAATGCCAAAAGGGTGGATTATATTCCTGGGATGTTTACTCCCTCTTCCTCTCCCCTTCTTGTCTGCAAGCTCCCTCTGAAAACTCTTCCTCAAGCTAGAGGTTTCTTCATCCCTCTTTCCCCCTTTCGTATTTTTCCACCTGCATCCACTGGAGTCCTTTACCAATGTGGGCACAGCCATTCTGTCACCTGTACCCCCAGCCCTGTGTGTATTATCTCACTCGTCCTCACAACAACCTTGGAAGGAAGTGTTATCCCCTGATTACAGAGGAATCCTTGCCCAAGGTCACATAGACGGTGGTGGCATCAGCGTTGGAACACAGGGTCTGCTGGACTGCAGTCTCACTGTCTTCCCCGGCCCTCTGACTTCTCTCTTTAGTATGCCTGCCTTTTCCGCCAGCTGAAAGGAGCTCTCCATGTGTGCACGCCGCAGCTGGGACGCTGTACCTTCACGATCTGACCTTGCTGCCTCTCCAACCCCAGCCTCTCCACTCCACATCCCTCTTGAAGAACCACTGACACAGTCAGGCTTCTTGAGGTGCCCCCTGCGTACCTAGCTCTCTTTTACCTCTGGACCTCTGTGCATGCTGTTTATCATGGCAGGTCTTCCCCTAAGCCCTTGACAATCCTTAACACGTCCTTATCCACAGCTGAGAAGCCTCCTCGCACCTCCTCACTGCTTCCGAGGGTGCTCTGACCACCAGCACTGCCCCCCTGCACCTGTCCCCGCAGAAGCCTCAGCACCTGCTCTCCCAGCAGGGTGGCCCCCCTCCACCAGACCGGATGGCACATGTTCGCCTGCATCCCCATCACTAGGCACCCACATCCAGAGATGAGGTTCTGCTGTGGACCCTTGCACTCCCAGTGTTAGCCACGGCTCTGATAAAGGCCCTGGGCTTTCTGCATGCCTAGCTGGAGACTGTGCCAACCTCAGTGTGCCCCAGGGAGACTCAGGTGGTAATACCACAACTGGCAGGCAGGTAGGCTGGCCACTGTAGATTTCAGTACTGAACACCTCATCCGTGCTTGTCTCTCCCTACTTGACAGCTTCCATCCAGACTTGTGAAAATCCCCCCTAATTTGATTAGATGTGAATAAATCACCAACAAAATCACTCTGATTGTTAGATCTGGTTCGTGTTAGTGGTTTCCTGATATCAGACTTTCCTTCCTGCCCTGGTTTGAGGTTTTGTTTTTTGTTGTCTGATCTCATTTCTCCTTGAGTGATAGCGATGGAAGTTTCCAGAATTGCATTTAATATACAATTTCTAATTCTCATTGCACGTGCCCAGGAGGGGTGACGGAAAAGATGGCAACTTAATTTTCTAAGCTTCCTTTGGCAGGAATATATTGTCCAGATTGTTTCTGTCCCTTTCACTCCCAGAAGTAATTATTCCAACAGAAAGCATGTTGGGAGCCGCTGATTGACTGCTAGAAGTTGTATCCTTCTGATGTACTGAATAATTGACTTAGAAAAAGGCTTCTGTCAGCCACCAGCGGAATGTTCAAAGTCAGTACAAGTCCAGCACAGCAGCTTGTGGGGGGCTAAGGATAGACGACTCATCTGTGCCCCTCTCCAGGCCACAGGGATTTATCGAACACAGGTTTGAACAGAGCTCGAGTAGGTGCTATGGCAGGGAGGGGATGTGGCNCACTATCATTTCTTTTGGTTTGCTTTTTTGTTCTTATATTTGTTTTGGGGTTTTTCCTTCTCAACATGAATTATACAGTTGACTCTCAACCTGCATGCAACTTTCCACATTCTCTGCATGAAAACCTGAGACTATGGGACTGGTCCCCTAGTCCTGCTGATCCCACCTTGTACCTGCCCTTCTGCATCCACACCCCACTGCCCTGCTGCAGGCCCTCCACTTCTCTCACTTGGACCAGTGTAGTTGTTGCCTCCCTGGCCTCGCAACTCAGGATGGGCCCCTGCTGGTCTGTCCTCTCCATAGCAGCCAGAATGATTTCTGTAATATTGCATGTTGTTCAGTTGCTCAGTCATGCCTGACTTTTTGGACCCCGTGCACGGCAGCACACCAGGCTTCCCTGTCCTTCACTATCTCCCGGATTATGTTCGGATCACGTCCATTGGGTCAGTGATGCCACCCAACAATCTCATCCTCTGCTATCCCCTTCTCCTCCTGCCTTCAATCTTTCCCAACATCAGGGTCTTTTCCAGTGAGTTGGCTCTTTGCATCAGGTGGTCAAAATATCGGAGCTTCAGCATCAGTCCTTCCAGTGAATATTTAGTGTTGATGGTTTGGTCTCCTTGCTGTCCATAGCATGATGTATGAATATATCTCCTAATATTGGGCCATCCTTGCATCCTGTAATGAATTTCACTGTTTGGCTTTGTTTTCAGCCATGCCAATGGCTGGCAGGATCTTAGTTCCCAGACTAGGAGCTGAACCCAGGCCCAGCACTATGAGCACAGAGTCCTAACCACTGGACTATCAGTTGTTCAGTTCCTAAGTAACACTGCATCGGACCCTTTCTGATCAGTTAGAAGATAACGTCTAGGCCCTGAATTGGGTTTCTGTCTTCAGTACATGTCTGTCCTCTGCCATACTCTTCAGCTGTGCTTGCTTTCAGGCTGGGTATTCTGCTTTCCCCATACAACTTGGGTCTTTTCCTACTTCTTCCTCCAGTCTGACAACTCCTACTCACCCATCAATACCCTACTCAAATGCCCCCTCCTCTGTGAAGCCATCCCTGCCCTCCTTTATCTTTGAGCTTCTTGCCTCTGCAGTCTTGGTACCTGTCTCTCCTGGAGGCACCTTGCTCGTTTCACCGCAGAGATGTGTTAAAAGGGTTTGTCATCTGCCCTGACCTGTGAGTTTCCTAAGTGAGCCCTGGTGCCCACAAGTGTTCTGTAAATGTCTGGAGATGCAGAGATGGAAAGAAAGACAAGAAGGCTTGCGTGGCTGCTTTCAAGGAACTTAGAGTTGATATCATTTGTTTCTCCCCTTTACTTATTGTGTGTCTTTTGGGAGCAGCTATTTCATTGAAGGAAGAAAACCGTATCATTTGTTTTCATTTCCAAAGACCTCGTTTTTCCTTACATTTAGCATTTAGATCCTTGGCCAGTTATTAACATTTTTCTATAGAGAAAAAAAATCACCCTCATGGGGAGGGGCCAACGACTGATTTTTTTTTTTTAAGTAGATGATGAGGCAGTTTCCTTAAGTGAGTAGAAATGAATTTTTAAAAAGAGATGAAACCTTGAAAATGGTTAAAATAAAAGTACAAGCTGGTCTTTTCCATGACAACAATTTCATTAACACTTTAATATCTAAAAGCTATACTATAAATCAAGTTTGGTTACTGTGCTGTGATGAGAATGACATTGAGCAGTATAGACTAGTGTCCTGAGACCAAAGCAGTCTATTCCAGAGCATTCTCTGACCAAAACAAGGTCTAAAAAATGTGTGTCACCTGTTCTTCCCTGGATGAGAGGCTTATTGAATAAAAGCTCAGTCAGACCCGGGTTTGCTTCTGGCTGCTGAAGCAGCAAGCTGTGGAATGCAATTATCAACAGAGGGCAAGCGTCTCCGATTCCCTCTGGACATACATGGTTGATTCCCCAGACACCTGCCTCTTCTTCACAGTACCAGAGGCCTCATATTGTCTGCTGGGGTGCTGGCAATGCAGAGAGGGGATACCCCCCTGCAATTACAAGGCAGAGAATGAGAACGTCCCAGGGCTGGGGTGGGAGCCACACTTTCCCCACAGAGGCAGGCTACTACTGGATGCCTTGTCTTCCAGTGGATGGACAAGGGCTTTAGGGTCACAGAGCTATGTGTAGCCTGGAAAGGGGCTTTTGTGACAGTTCAGCCCTAAAAATAACCACAACCCTGAAACTTGCAACACTGGCAAGCTCCTCTGAGAGCCTGTGTGGGCCAGGTGACATGGCCTTTCACAGGTCACTCGTGGGCCCAGGTCAGAGGAATCTCAGGCCATCAACCAAAAAGGAGCAAAAAGTAATTTCAAAATACTTCCAAATACTTTGAGAAAATGCCAAAAGGGTGGATTATATTCCTGGGATGTTTACTCCCTCTTCCTCTCCCCTTCTTGTCTGCAAGCTCCCTCTGAAAACTCTTCCTCAAGCTAGAGGTTTCTTCATCCCTCTTTCCCTCTTTCGTATTTTTCCACCTGCATCCACTGGAGTCCTCTACCAATGTGGGCACAGCCATTCTGTCACCTGTACCCCCAGCCCTGTGTGTATTATCTCACTCGTCCTCACAACAACCTTGGAAGGAAGTGTTATCCCCTGATTACAGAGGAATCCTTGCCCAAGGTCACATAGACGGTGGTGGCATCAGCGTTGGAACACAGGGTCTGCTGGACTGCAGTCTCACTGTCTTCCCCGGTCCTCTGACTTCTCTCTTTAGTATGCCTGCCTTTTCCGCCAGCTGAAAGGAGCTCTCCATGTGTGCACGCCGCAGCTGGGACGCTGTACCTTCACGATCTGACCTTGCTGCCTCTCCAACCCCAGCCTCCCCACTCCACATCCCTCTTGAAGAACCACTGACACAGTCAGGCTTCTTGAGGTGCCCCCTGCGTACCTAGCTCTCTTTTACCTCTGGACCTCTGTGCATGCTGTTTATCATGGCAGGTCTTCCCCTAAGCCCTTGACAATCCTTAACACGTCCTTATCCACAGCTGAGAAGCCTCCTCGCACCTCCTCACTGCTTCCGAGGGTGCTCTGACCACCAGCACTGCCCCCCTGCACCTGTCCCCGCAGAAGCCTCAGCACCTGCTCTCCCAGCAGGGTGGCCCCCCTCCACCAGACCGGATGGCACATGTTCGCCTGCATCCCCATCACTAGGCACCCACATCCAGAGATGAGGTTCTGCTGTGGACCCTTGCACTCCCAGTGTTAGCCACGGCTCTGATAAAGGCCCTGGGCTTTCTGCATGCCTAGCTGGAGACTGTGCCAACCTCAGTGTGCCCCAGGGAGACTCAGGTGGTAATACCACAACTGGCAGGCAGGTAGGCTGGCCACTGTAGATTTCAGTACTGAACACCTCATCCGTGCTTGTCTCTCCCTACTTGACAGCTTCCATCCAGACTTGTGAAAATCCCCCCTAATTTGATTAGATGTGAATAAATCACCAACAAAATCACTCTGATTGTTAGATCTGGTTCGTGTTAGTGGTTTCCTGATATCAGACTTTCCTTCCTGCCCTGGTTTGAGGTTTTGTTTTTTGTTGTCTGATCTCATTTCTCCTTGAGTGATAGCGATGGAAGTTTCCAGAATTGCATTTAATATACAATTTCTAATTCTCATTGCACGTGCCCAGGAGGGGTGACGGAAAAGATGGCAACTTAATTTTCTAAGCTTCCTTTGGCAGGAATATATTGTCCAGATTGTTTCTGTCCCTTTCACTCCCAGAAGTAATTATTCCAACAGAAAGCATGTTGGGAGCCGCTGATTGACTGCTAGAAGTTGTATCCTTCTGATGTACTGAATAATTGACTTAGAAAAAGGCTTCTGTCAGCCACCAGCGGAATGTTCAAAGTCAGTACAAGTCCAGCACAGCAGCTTGTGGGGGGCTAAGGATAGACGACTCATCTGTGCCCCTCTCCAGGCCACAGGGATTTATCGAACACAGGTTTGAACAGAGCTCGAGTAGGTGCTATGGCAGGGAGGGGATGTGGCTACCCCATTTTGGATGCGTGCAGGGGGCTCCTTGTTCAGGACAGCAGACTTCAGGGCTGGCCTTCATCCACGGGGAATGTGTGGGTGTTTGCCTGGAGGAAAGGATGGGAGGGCACCCAAGTATGGCATGAGTGTGAGCACAGGATGGCTGGGAGGCTTGAACCTGGTGACTCAGGCAAAGCTTCAGTTCGGAGGCAGAAAAGAGGAGAATCTAGAGGGAGGGGCCTGGTATCCCTCTGAGCTGCAGCTCCGTCCCTCCCCTGGGCTTTGCCCACACCTCCCCCTCGGGATGCTGGAGCAGGGAGTGAGCCTGATGCTCCCCAAAGTGCAGCCCTTTCCCCACCCCTCGGCAGGAGATCCTTGCAGGTTGCTGGGGTTAAGGGTGGACGGAGGTCTCACTTTCATCGCAGAGCTGTTCCTCCATGGCCATTCTCCTTCAGCCAGTGGCCCTGCCAGGGAGCAAGCTAGTGCGTGTCTTCTTGCGGGGTTTCAGTTTCCCCTTTGCCTAGAGGCACATGGGTTGCTGCCAGCGCTCTTTGTGACAGGCTCTGAGGTCTTCACCTGGAAATACTGGCTGGGGTTGGGCCAGCAAGGTGAAGAGATTCTAAGCTGCAAAAAGACAGTAATACACGACAGGAGAAGGTCTGAGGAACTTCGCTGAATCATGAAAAGATCCCATGAAAGTCTAGGACGCGTGGGAGTGTGTTACCATTCAAAGGAAGACGTGCCAGCTGTTGTACCGTCTCGGGCCTCTGCCACCTGGGGCATCAGGCAGAAGCAGGGCAGGATGCTGAGCATGTCAGCACTCGCAGCATCCTGGCTGAACCCTTCTGAACTACAGGAGTCAGGTCCTACCTTTCATAGAAATTGCCGTTACTTCCTGGTGGTGGTTGTTTAGTTGCTAAGTCCTGTTCGACTCTTTGAGACCCTATGGACTGTAGCCCGCCAGGCTCCTCTGTCCATGGGGTTTTCCAGGCAAGAATGCTGGAGTGGGTTGTCATGCCCTCCTCCGGGGATCTTCCCAACCCAGGGATGGAACCTACGTCTCCTGTGTTNCGCTGTTCACTCACACCATTCACAGGACTGTGCCTTCCTGGACACGTTCGCCTCACCTGGACCATGTGGACTGGATAGTCACTGAGATAAAGGCATCTTACTTCTGTACCATTCCAGTAGGGCCACAATCATGGCCCGATCAAGAGAAGACCCTCTTCAGAAGGGGATTTTCACATCTCAGAGCAGAGGAGGTCCAGACGGTTTCCTCTTAGGGTAAATGAAAGACTGTTGAGCCATAGCCTAGGTGCAGAGCAGAAATCTAAGACTGGGTGTAGGTCCCAGTTACAAAGTACTCGTTAAACTAAACAGAGCTCGCCAGTCACACAGTTCATTCAGAGGGTACTGATCACATCACAGTCCTAAAGGCTACGGTAGTCAGAACTCAGCTCCTGGGGTCTAAGCCAGCCCCTTATGGATGGGCCTGTTTCCTGTTTATACCTGAGCACTCTCTGAGTCCACGTGGTTCTAAGGACCCCAGCCCCAAATCTCTTTTTCCTCATAGGCTGCAGGAGGGACCAAAGAGAGAAGGCTGGGGGTGCTTTGAACTAGGGCAGGGTTTGAGAGATGTTTTGTCTTTGTTGCTTAGTTGTTTAGGATATGGTAAAATGAACGGACCTTGAGGGCTCATTCACTCATTCATTACTGTCCTCTCAAGCTAGGGATAAGTCAGGAATCAAAACCACAGTGGTTTCTGTCCTTATTAGCCTTATGGTCATGAGGAGGCTTTGACATAGGAGTACGGGGGAGGTCAAGAATTTACCATCGCGTTTCTATAGAGTTTGTCATTTTTAAGTTAAGAGATGTGGAGGGAAAGGAGATGGGGGCTGGAAGTATATATATCTGTCAGGGTTTGGTCAGGAAAACAGCACCCACACTTCTTTTGGAAGTACAGGGTTTAGTGTAGGAAAGAGAACTTATGTAGCGTGGCAGAGTTGGGGAACTGGGATCCGGAAGAAGTGAGATGGACTGGAGAAGTCACCACACCCCGAGAAGTATCAGTTCAGGTGGGCAGGCTGAGGCTTATGGGAAATTCCCCAGAAGCTGTGCCCAGCGGGCTGCTCCGTGAGATGGAGGGGGCACTCAGGGACGTCAGCAAGACTGCATCCAGGTCAGTAGAGGTGGGCACAGGGCCTCTGTTGTCAGCAGGGTGGTCAGAAAAGAAGGTGGGTGCACGCAGGGATGATAGGGCCAGCTGGCTCCTTCTGGGCACCTCCGCACTTGTCTGTCCCCATGTCTGACCATCTGACAGTAATAGCCCCTGCCTCACTTACAAATCTCTTCTGTGTTTCCTCTGGTCCAGCTCTCATCATGCAGGGAAGGGAATCCTGAGGAGATGGTTCCCTGCCCTGGATGGTGGAGTAGTGCCCAGATGCCAGTGCAGAATCCCGTACAGGGCGCTCATCCTGAAGTTGGTTCTGATGTCTCAGCATGCTCAGAGGCTTAGGAAGGGGCTTCCCGGGTGGGTCTGGGACAGGTGTGAGTTAGAGATGAAATTTTGGAGACTCATCAGAAAGCATGTGCGTGCACGCTCAGTTACTCAGTCGTGCCTGACTCCGCGTGACCCTGTGGACTATAGCCCTCCAGGCTCCTCTGTCCATGGGATTCTCCAGACAAGAATACTGGAGTGGGTTGTCATACCCTCTTCCATGGGATATTCCTGGCCCTGAGATTGAACCCGTGTCTCTTAAGGTCTTCTGCATTGGCAGACAGGTTCTTCATCACTAGCACCGCCTGGGGAGCTCCATCAGAAAGCACATGGATGTAACACAATCTAGGGAAAAGTGCAGGGGCGAGAAGGGAAGAGAATCTGGACCAGAGCCCCAAGGAGCTCCGGCATTTTCAAGTAGGAGACGGGGCAGGTGCCAGCAAGGAAAATGCAAAAGGGCAAAAGGAGACCAGAGAGTGAGCCGTGGACGCCACGAAGGCAGCGGGTCGCAGGCATGCACTCAAGGGGCTCCTGGGAGAGAACAGTGGGTGGAGGGGTCGCCTGTGGAGGCCACTGGTGAGCTCAGCTGATCTGATCGCTGCATGTAGGAATCTAAGCTGGCTGGAGTGAGTCGAGAGCATGGAGGCAGTGAGCATGAACAGCTGGAAAAGTTTAGCTTCAGCGTTCAGGGTGTGGGGAGAGGGAGGATCAGCTTCCTCTGCTCAGAAGAGAAGAAAGTGGCTTTTTCAATTTCAGTTGAGGAGAAGCTCTTGTTTGTTATTCAGTCAGTAAATCATGTCTGACTCTTTGCAACCCCATGGACTGTAGCTTACCAAGCTTCCCTGTCCTTCTTTATCTCCCGGAATTTGTTCAAACTCATGTCCATTGAGTCGGTGATGCCGTCCAACCATCTCATCCTCTGTTGCCGCTTCTCCTCCTGCCCTTAATCTTTCCCAGCATCAGGGACTCTTCCAGTGAATCGGCTCTTTTGGGGAGAAGCCCTGTTTCCTGATAAAAGTGGAGGAAGATCTGTTCCCATCTGCATCCTAAACTCCTGCTGAGTTTCCTCTACTGCGTCTCAGCGCTGTGCTATAAAACAGTGCTTGATAGATCACAGAAATGACACGTTCTTATCCCAGGAGCTTAAGGTCTCCTCCAGAAGGATAGCAAGGTCTCTGCCATGGGGTGAGGACTGTGTCCCCATGGAGGGCAGTGCCAGCTCAGATGGGGGTGTCTGGGGAGGCCTTGCAGCCAAATGAAATGTCAGCTCTGGGTTTTGAAGAAGATCTGTGATTTCTCTGGGCAGAGATATATGCAAAGAGACAGAGGGGCTGAGCCTCAGCACCTTTCACAGAACAACGGGAGATGCCCCTGGATGCTGTAATGGGGCCATTTATACAAAAGCCCCTGCTGTGGGAAGATGGCTTAGGAAGAGGGGTCCAGCCCCACCCTGTGTCTCCCACTACTTCCCACAGGTGAAAGCTTCTTGTGGAGCACAGTCATACAGGATGGAGCCCCAGTCTGCTAAGTCCAGTGGGGAAAGAAAGGGAGAGGGAGGAGGAGAGGTACAAGGATGGGAGACGGGCTGAGGAGGGGGCATGGAAAAACCAAAGAGGATTTGTTTGACCCTCAGGAGGATTTACCCCAGCGTGTGTTCTGAGAGCCAAGCAGCCCTGGAAAGGAAAGCAATGAATCATTTATGATTGTTTTCATTTTGTATTCATTCAAGACCTCTGCACTATTATTATCAAACCTTAATTGGCTTGGCTGTTGGCTAGCTGCGCCCTTGCTCCTCCTTTCACCATCAGAAACTCCTCTGGAGCATGAGCCAGGACCATGCTGGGGAGCCGGGGCAGCTGGGCAAGAATCCACCCAAAGATCAAATGGAATGCAGCCGCTTGGCTTTCTCCTCTCTGATCATATATTAATAAATCTATCTCGCTGGTCTCCAGCTNGCCACTGGTGAGCTCAGCTGATCTGATCGCTGCATGTAGGAATCTAAGCTGGCTGGAGTGAGTCGAGAGCATGGAGGCAGTGAGCATGAACAGCTGGAAAAGTTTAGCTTCAGCGTTCAGGGTGTGGGGAGAGGGAGGATCAGCTTCCTCTGCTCAGAAGAGAAGAAAGTGGCTTTTTCAATTTCAGTTGAGGAGAAGCTCTTGTTTGTTATTCAGTCAGTAAATCATGTCTGACTCTTTGCAACCCCATGGACTGTAGCTTACCAAGCTTCCCTGTCCTTCTTTATCTCCCGGAATTTGTTCAAACTCATGTCCATTGAGTCGGTGATGCCGTCCAACCATCTCATCCTCTGTTGCTGCTTCTCCTCCTGCCCTTAATCTTTCCCAGCATCAGGGACTCTTCCAGTGAATCGGCTCTTTTGGGGAGAAGCCCTGTTTCCTGATAAAAGTGGAGGAAGATCTGTTCCCATCTGCATCCTAAACTCCTGCTGAGTTTCCTCTACTGCGTCTCAGCGCTGTGCTATAAAACAGTGCTTGATAGATCACAGAAATGACACGTTCTTATCCCAGGAGCTTAAGGTCTCCTCCAGAAGGATAGCAAGGTCTCTGCCATGGGGTGAGGACTGTGTCCCCATGGAGGGCAGTGCCAGCTCAGATGGGGGTGTCTGGGGAGGCCTTGCAGCCAAATGAAATGTCAGCTCTGGGTTTTGAAGAAGATCTGTGATTTCTCTGGGCAGAGATATATGCAAAGAGACAGAGGGGCTGAGCCTCAGCACCTTTCACAGAACAATGGGAGATGCCCCTGGGTGCTGTAATGGGGCCATTTATACAAAAGCCCCTGCTGTGGGAAGATGGCTTAGGAAGAGGGGTCCAGCCCCACCCTGTGTCTCCCACTACTTCCCACAGGTGAAAGCTTCTTGTGGAGCACAGTCATACAGGATGGAGCCCCAGTCTGCTAAGTCCAGTGGGGAAAGAAAGGGAGAGGGAGGAGGAGAGGTACAAGGATGGGAGACGGGCTGAGGAGGGGGCATGGAAAAACCAAAGAGGATTTGTTTGACCCTCAGGAGGATTTACCCCAGCGTGTGTTCTGAGAGCCAAGCAGCCCTGGAAAGGAAAGCAATGAATCATTTATGATTGTTTTCATTTTGTATTCATTCAAGACCTCTGCACTATTATTATCAAACCTTAATTGGCTTGGCTGTTGGCTAGCTGCGCCCTTGCTCCTCCTTTCACCATCAGAAACTCCTCTGGAGCATGAGCCAGGACCATGCTGGGGAGCCGGGGCAGCTGGGCAAGAATCCACCCAAAGATCAAATGGAATGCAGCCGCTTGGCTTTCTCCTCTCTGATCATATATTAATAAATCTATCTCGCTGGTCTCCAGCTTGCTCCCCACGATCCGCTCTAAGCTCCCTGGCATCTCTGCACCCTCTTTGCTCTCCCAGCCACTCGAGAAGTCTCCCATTAGCCAGCCCCCTCTCACGGCCCCACAAGCCCAGCAGCTTCACGCATGACAGTGCACATCCTTTGTTCCAGGCGCCATGGTGGGCAGTGAACCAGCAACCATACTCAGGTTACCTGATTTCCTTCTTTTAATACACTTCAGTGTAATTATAACTGCACAAAAGAGAGGACAAATTGGCAAGTGATTACATTGTTAATTTGCCAGTGTTTTATCACATTGTGGAAGCACGATTTCCTCTCTCATCATATGGGGGGTGGGCAACACATTTGTCTACGGTGTGGGCTTATCGAGGAATTCTGGGGCATAGAAATGAAATACACAGGAGATGGAGAAATCAGCTCTCCTCCCCATAAATATTCCTTTATTTTGCATGTGTTTTGCAACCTCCTTCAAAAAAGCTAATTCGTGGATTCAGGCCTAATTGTTGAAATGCTCCAGAATGCATAATCAGGCTGTGACAGACCCAGCTGATGGATGGCTTTAGATCTGGAGAGGGGAGATAGCCCCAGTTAACAGGGCTGACTGCTTCCCTTTCAGAATCTCACTGGCTGTGCATGCCTCATGACCATCCCACCTGAGAACGCGACCGTGATTCCTGGAAAATGCCCCAGTCCCGGGTGTCAAGAGGCCTTCCTCACCTTCCTGTGTGTGATGTGTGTCTGTAGCATGATCGGGGCCATGGCTCAGACGCCTTCGGTCATCATCCTCATCAGGTAAGCATAGCCCCAGGGACTGGAGAGCCAGCCACCCCACCCCGCCTCCCACCCTGCTGTGTCTGCAGTTCTCCCAGAAATCAGAACTCTGGGGACTGTATGAGTCTTGCAAGCCAGCTTCCCTAGNCAGGGACTGGAGAGCCAGCCACCCCACCCCGCCTCCCACCCTGCTGTGTCTGCAGTTCTCCCAGAAATCAGAACTCTGGGGACTGTATGAGTCTTGCAAGCCAGCTTCCCTAGGCGGGTAGGAATCAGTTATGTTTGATGGAAACCTCACAGCAAAAGTAAGGCTTCCCCGGTGACTCAGACAGTAAAGAATCCAGGAGATCTGGATTCAATCCCTGGATTAGGAAGAGCCCCTGGAGAAGGGAATGGCAGCCCACTCTAGTATCCTTGCCTGGAGAATCCCCATGGACAGAGGAGCCTGGCGGGCTACAGTCTGTGGGATTGCAAAGAGTTAGACATGACTGAGCGACTAACATTTACAACTTTCACGCCAAAAGTAGAAAGCCAGCCCAAGAAAAAACACTGCACTTTCATGTCCTACCAGGAACAGACCCTGCAGGTAATTTGAAAGGTACTGCAGTCTTTCATGGATATTTGCAAAGAGCAGCACTGCTGGAGTGAAATGAAAATGGGAATAGCCGAGTCCCCGTGTCCGGCTCCTTTCTCAGGGCACTGATTCGCAGTATGACCTTGGGCTCAGTGTTGTTTCTGAATCTGGAACTGGAGGCGATGTCAGTGGTCCTGCCTGCCTCCTGCAGTGGGCTGGGTCCTGCTGAGACCGTGTGTGTCTGTAAAGATATAATGGGTCATTGACAAGGTGTGATGCAGTGCTAAGTGGCTCGTGGAAGCAAGCAGTGACTGCTTTTGTACAGATGGATAGTTGGAGAGAGTCAGCCATAATTCTGTGTTTCCCCGTTTCTCAGAAACTATCCTGGGGATGGGTGAGGTGTCTCAAAGGTGAATTATTGAGTAATTTTCTGAGTAACTTATCAGTTGCAAAGTTATCTAGATTTGTGTGAGGAACCCAGAAGAGGCAGGTTTCATGTCTGACGACCATCTTTAACAGAGGAAGTGGTACCAAGCACAGACAGATCCATCTTACCAAGATGTAGTTATCTAAACAAACCAATTCAATCCCAAGGGCTGGAGATAAAAGTGGGAATGAAATACTTGGATGCAGCCTGTACAAATATACATTTTGTTGTTGTTTAGGTCATTAAGTGTTCAGTTCTTTTGTGACCCCATGGGCTATAGCATATCAGACTCCTCTGTCCATGGGATTTCCCAGGCAGGAATCCCAGAGTAGTTTGCCCTTTCCTTCTCTGGGAGATCTTCCTGACCAAGGGACTGAACCCATATCTCCTACATTGGCAAGCAGATTCTTTACCACTGAGCCACCAGGGAAGCCCTGGTATGTAACACTTGCAGCTGCTTTATCCAGCCTNGTGAGGCCATAAATGATATTTTATAAATTCATTTTTAAAATTTGAATGAAAAAATATATATGTTTATTACTTTCATAATGAGATTATATTCTATGTAATTGCTATGTGAAAGAAAAATATTCAACCTTAAATCCATTAATAAGACAAGGTCCTCCCTGGGGAGTGGAAAATATTTGACATCCGCCCTAGTTCTGCCTGTAGCAAATAACTTCCAGTCAAGGTTGTGATCTCTTTTGCCATGTCTATGACAAGACCTGGGAGTCTTCTTAATCACTGTCAATCCACATCGTTGGGATACATGGAGAATCGTAAACGGCATCTTTGTCTTATTTCTGGTTCATGGAAAATAGAAATGCTCTAGGTATAGTAATACCCAGTGCAAACAAGTTCAACTATAATTCAAACGAAAACATTTTAGGCATTCCTAGAACTCCTAGTGGCTTTTAGAGCTAACTACACAAGGTACTAATTATGGTGGGGTTTTTTTCTCATCACTGGGAGGATAGAAAATGCATGTGTGGTGATGCCCCCATTCCACCCTGGTTTGGTGGATGGACAGATGAATGTGTAATGTCAGGTGGCAGGTTGGAAACCCTTACTTCTGAAAAGGGTGAAACCATTCCACATGCAGGCTTCCTTAGTGGCTCAGCTGGTAAAGAATCCACCTGCAGTGGGGAAACCTGGGTTTGATCCCTGGGTTGGGAAGATCCCCAGAGAAGGAAACAGCTACCCACTCCAGTATTCTGGCCTGGAGAAGTCCACGGACTGTACAGTCCATGGGTCTGCAAAGAGTCGGACACAACTGAGTGACTTTCACTTTTTCACTTTCACTTCTTTCATTCTACATACACATTCACTCAACAAACTGACACTGATTGAGCATCTAATGTGTTCAGAGCTCCATGGACCATACCCAGGTAACTGAGCTCAGCATTGCTCTTAGGGAGTTCCTTTAGGACCTGACCAGAGAAACAAAAAGCCCTCCATTTACGGGATTACTACAGAGGTGTCTGTACCTCTAAACACATGCTGAGGAGTCAATATAGTGAGTAAAAAATAACCTTCAGAATAATTTTGATAACACTAAATGTAAGAAAAATTTTGCAAATGTTTTTGAAAAGTTAATGAAAATTATAGGACACTTGAAGACAGAAATGGAAAATTATAGAGCATGTGTAATGTGACACCATTAAGATCACTGTATGTTGCTCTAAAGCTCAAACATTATCTAAACGAGTATTTTTCAACTTCTGTGATTTTATTTTTTTTCAACTTCTGTGAGTTTAATCTACAGCAAGAGGTAAACTTTATATTGTGGCCCAGTGCATACATATGCATAAAAACAACTGAAGCAAAGATTTCATGAAAAATATTCACCATTAATGTGTGATGTGCTCTGATATTTTCTATTCTATTTCATTCTTTTAAAATAGTGGGTCATGACCAGCTATATTGATTGTATTGTCCAACTGGGTCACACATCAGAGTTTAGAAAATGGCTCTAGAAGGATATGCCACAGTTTCATCTTTTAATTAAAAGTGGCTTATCAGATAAGTCTTTGCACTAGGCCCAATTCCATTTCCTGCACCACCCAATGAGATAACCACCATTACAGTTAATGAAGGGCCAACCGAGAAATCAGATTTCAAGACATTGTCAAGCTTTGTGCTTGGCCCTGCTTGGGTAATGGGTGATGGTAAGGACATCACAGTTCAATGTGATGAAACTGGAGATGCAGTCAGTAGAGGTGTAGGGTGGATATGTGGGAGAGCCATCCGACCTGGGGTTGGGGACGGGAGTGGGGGGTGAAAGGATATTAACCTGAAGCATGAAGAATGCAGAAGAGTTACACCTTGCTAGCAAAAAGGAGAGAGTGCTTTAGACCAAGGGACTTAAAGGAGCAAAAGCCTGGAAGTGAACAAAGGCTGAAGCATGTTTGGGGTCTGCAGGAACCCCTTGTGGCTGGAGGGGATGGCTGTCAAGGACACAATCAGAAAGAGTTGCTGTGTTGTTGACAGGGTTGACCTTTATCCCCAAGGCAGATGAAATCGTTGATGGACTTTAAGATGGGGATAAGATCCATTGTGCATTTTTAGAAAGGCCTACTGTCTGCCACATAGAGAATGTGGGAACTGAATATTAAGCCACTGGTATAACAGAGGAGCTGATGGAGAACCATGCTGAGGATGCTGGCTACCAAGATGGGTAGACGTGGATAGAGGAAGAAGTGTCAAGGCTTAGTCCCTGAATGGAAATGTACAGACTGGAGCATCTAAGAAGGAGGAATCCACAGTGACAGTGCCTTATAAAAGGTTTGGATCATGTGGTACATAAGAGATATTATTTATTAAAGCAGGAGGACAGAATGAGGAGTAAGCTTTTGGGAGTGGCATAGACCAACACCATCCAATAGACCTTCCTGCAATGGTGGAAATGCTCCATGTCTATGCCACGTGGGGCTGTGGAGCACTTGAAATGTGGTTTCTGTAAACTGGTTTCTCCTTATTTTTGTTGATTTTCATTTACGTAGCTGCGTGTGACCAGTGAGTATCATACTGGACTGTGCAGGCCTTTGATGCACCACTATTGGTGGGTCAGAGCTTGAGGCAGTGGGGGCAGCATGGGGAGACTGCTCTTTGCAGATACTTGGCTGTGAGGAGTGTAAAGAAAGAGGGAAAGACCCAGAAATGAATGCAGGTTATCTTCCCTTGTTTTAAATGCTGATAGAAAGGAGTTGTCAGAAAGGGCAGAGACCTGTGGTGGGTCAGGTCACCTTGGCACCAAGAGCGTCCTGTGTAGCCCATGGGAACCCTGGAGTACCAGCAGTAACGTGGTTGGTGATATCAGTGGTGGGTGAGGAGGAGTATGGAGCAAAGAAGTTAAGACTAGTGGTCACAGTAGGGCTAATGTGACTGACCCAGGTGCCTGAGCTGGACAAGGAAGAGGTAAGCTAGGAGAGGGGAGAAAGAACAGAGAGAGAAAGGGCACACAGGGGCTGGATGTAGTAATTCATGAAAAAAGAGTTGGAATCTGCAGCCAGAGCTTTGTCGTCTGACTTTGAGATTGAGGTGGTGGAGCAGTTCTGAGAAATGACGAAACCCAGAGAGGAAAGGAACAGCCTTGACATTGAGAATGAGTTGTTGAAAGGCCTGAGAGCACTCATGTCCATGGAAAAGTTCAAGTCACCCAGGACAGTGGTGGAATTTGAGTGGAAGAGGACAGAGTTGGATAAAGGGTCAGGGAATTCAGAGTAGACGAATAACTTACTCAGAGCAGAACGCCTGATGTAATCAAATCCATCCTTTTTCACCCTTATGAAAATGTCCTGATCACTGTTTTTCTCCCTGGGTGTGGGCATAACATCCACTCAAGGGTCTGGTCTTGCTCCTGGGGAGTCTGGTGCACGCCGCAGATGTTACACCAAATTTAACTGGATTCACTACCACGAACTCTCCTCCACAAATGCCTGCTCTTGGTTTTCCAGACCAGCAAGCTGGGCAAAGATCACTGGGAACATCAGCCTCAAGGTGCGCATCTGTATACAGGGGTCATTCCTGAGCAGATTGTCCTTAGGTCTTGGGTTATTGGTGAATGAATATAGGAGATGTGTGTCTTAGAAGCTCCTTGTGTGGTTCATCCAACATTTGTTGAGCTCCCATTGTGAAGTCTTGAATTTCTGCAAGCACAGGGGAGAAATGAACATGTTGTATGAGTGCTTTGGAAGAAGTAGGCTCAGCCTGCCAGAAGCTTCAGAGGAGTGGCTGTGAGACAGTGGGGTATAAGATACAATGTCTGGAATGTGAGGGAGACTCCTACTCACCTCTGCATTTATTTATTTATTCAGCAAACTTTTGCTAAGCACCAACAATGTGTCTAACTTCCTAAAGGACCTGTGGGCTTAAAAGAATATTCACAATCTAAAAGTTGAGAGTTATAGTTTATTCAGTGGGAATTTTTAGGACTTCAAGCCCAGGAGACTGCATCTCAAGAAACTCTGGGAGACCTGATCCATGGAAGTGAGGGAAGGAGCCAGGTTAAAGAAAACCAGATATCCCAAGTTTAAGGAATTTAGTGCTTTTCACTGTATGGGAAGATATACAAGAGTCTGGGCTCACAGAAATCATTCCTTTGATATGACCTTAGTTATCTGGGCCAGTAGCCTGTATTTTCACATCCTGAGTCCCCTCAGGGCTCACCACTGGGAGTGGCTGCAGTCTGATGGCTGTTGGATGACAGGTATTTTCTTCCTGAGTTCCCTCAGGCCTCACCATCCCTGGTGGCTGCATTTGTTGATGACAGTGACCTCCTCTGCTTACTGATGTGAAAGTACGCGATTTCTCTCTAAGCACCAATGATGTATCTAACTTTAAGGACCTGTGCACCCAGGATCTATGTCCTGAGCAGTGCTAAGGTGACACCCCATATTTGCCATGGACCCTGCTATAGTCAGGCACAACAGGTTTGAGTCCAACTCCGCCATACTGATCATGAGACCTTTGGCAAGTGATTTAAGCTTCTTGAGCCTCAGTGAGTTTAACAAGGCAGCCGGAATGAAATGAGAATAGAGCAGCTCCTCTCAACTTCTCGGATTTAAGAAAAGTGAATGTCAGGTATCTGCGGATGATGCTGGACAGTATCAACAGAGTCTCTTTCTTGGCATCACTGAAACAGAGAAACTCATTAATCTTATGAGGAGAACATTCTTTTCAACATCCGTTTCTAGCTAGCGCTGGACATAACAGTAATTCCTCCAGGTTGAATAGAGGTCCCTGGTAAATTCAAGTCTTGGCAGGTAAACTGGGAGAGGAATGGATATCTTTTGAAATGTAAATGCCGGGGTAATTTGTAGCTTCCATTTTGTTTCATAAAGGAATGTGAATTTATTTTTCTTACCATAGCTTTTCCACTCACTTTTTAAGTTTAGACCAAAGAGTGTAACTAAGCCTGGCATTTTCAACCCACGGAATGAATTAAGTAGCCAAAATTCAAGACTTGGAGGTTTAATCTCTGTTAATAGATTTCAAGAAAACAGAGACANCAGCAAGCTGGGCAAAGATCACTGGGAACATCAGCCTCAAGGTGCGCTTCTGTATACAGGGGTCATTCCTGAGCAGATTGTCCTTAGGTCTTGGGTTATTGGTGAATGAATATAGGAGATGTGTGTCTTAGAAGCTCCTTGTGTGGTTCATCCAACATTTGTTGAGCTCCCATTGTGAAGTCTTGAATTTCTGCAAGCACAGGGGAGAAATGAACATGTTGTATGAGTGCTTTGGAAGAAGTAGGCTCAGCCTGCCAGAAGCTTCAGAGGAGTGGCTGTGAGACAGTGGGGTATAAGATACAATGTCTGGAATGTGAGGGAGACTCCTACTCACCTCTGCATTTATTTATTTATTCAGCAAACTTTTGCTAAGCACCAACAATGTGTCTAACTTCCTAAAGGACCTGTGGGCTTAAAAGAATATTCACAATCTAAAAGTTGAGAGTTATAGTTTATTCAGTGGGAATTTTTAGGACTTCAAGCCCAGGAGACTGCATCTCAAGAAACTCTGGGAGACCTGATCCATGGAAGTGAGGGAAGGAGCCAGGTTAAAGAAAACCAGATATCCCAAGTTTAAGGAATTTAGTGCTTTTCGCTGTATGGGAAGATACAAGAGTCTGGGCTCACAGAAATCATTCCTTTGATATGACCTTAGTTATCTGGGCCAGTAGCCTGTATTTTCACATCCTGAGTCCCCTCAGGGCTCACCACTGGGAGTGGCTGCAGTCTGATGGCTGTTGGATGACAGGTATTTTCTTCCTGAGTTCCCTCAGGCCTCACCATCCCTGGTGGCTGCATTTGTTGATGACAGTGACCTTCTCTGCTTACTGATGTGAAAGTACGCGATTTCTCTCTAAGCACCAATGATGTATCTAACTTTAAGGACCTGTGCACCCAGGATCTATGTCCTGAGCAGTGCTAAGGTGACACCCCATATTTGCCATGGACCCTGCTATAGTCAGGCACAACAGGTTTGAGTCCAACTCCGCCATACTGATCATGAGACCTTTGGCAAGTGATTTAAGCTTCTTGAGCCTCAGTGAGTTTAACAAGGCAGCCGGAATGAAATGAGAATAGAGCAGCTCCTCTCAACTTCTCGGATTTAAGAAAAGTGAATGTCAGGTATCTGCGGATGATGCTGGACAGTATCAACAGAGTCTCTTTCTTGGCATCACTGAAACAGAGAAACTCATTAATCTTATGAGGAGAACATTCTTTTCAACATCCGTTTCTAGCTAGCGCTGGACATAACAGTAATTCCTCCAGGTTGAATAGAGGTCCCTGGTAAATTCAAGTCTTGGCAGGTAAACTGGGAGAGGAATGGATATCTTTTGAAATGTAAATGCCGGGGTAATTTGTAGCTTCCATTTTGTTTCATAAAGGAATGTGAATTTATTTTTCTTACCATAGCTTTTCCACTCACTTTTTAAGTTTAGACCAAAGAGTGTAACTAAGCCTGGCATTTTCAACCCACGGAATGAATTAAGTAGCCAAAATTCAAGACTTGGAGGTTTAATCTCTGTTAATAGATTTCAAGAAAACAGAGACAATTTCCTTAAGCGATGCTGCAATTTTTGCATTGAAATATAGTTGCAATTTGAGCCCGATTATAATGGGAAGTAAGATTTAATCCTTTTAATATTCTCTGTAATAATGAGTAACAGCTCTAAGCTTCCGGATACCCAGCATATGGTGGGTTCCTAGTGTCCCCGTGGTGCGACCTTGATTAATGCCTACTAAATCTGCAAGTTGCCCACAAAGAAACACAGGAAGAAAAGAGAACAAAGGGGAGATGACTGCTCCTGCAGGCACCGAGGAAAAGAGCATTCCTTTAAAACAGATAGTTTCTAAGAAATACTTCATCATTATCATCACCTGCCTTCTTGCTTAGGTAACTGAGGCCGTAACAGAAGTACTAACATACACCTTACCCGTGTGACCTCCCTTCTGAAAGCATCCGATTATCCTCCAAAAATATCTTTTTCTTATAAAGTGAAGGATTCCTGCCAGTTGGGGTTAGTCACTGAATCTTGGCTTGGAGGGTGTTCTGCAAATCTTTCTCTGGAGATAAGAATTTAAAAGGAGATGAATTTTCATTGATCCAAATGAAAAGCCAAAAAACAGGAAAGGAACCAGATTTGTTGAGTGCCCACTCCATGAAGGGCTTTCCCAAGTACCATATCAACTTTGCAAAGATCAGAACCCCTGTTGAAAGCTTCAAAACCAGGCTTCCACAAACCAGTTATTCTCAGGAGCTTAGTGGAAGGGTAAATGTTTTCTATAGCCCTGGAAAGCCCTGATAAGAGCTCTAAAATCTTCTCCTCAAATCAACAAACTTTAAATTTGTAGGAAAGAAATGTTTGGATTGTAGGTTTTGAAATATCAAGCCTGGGACAAATAACCTCTCAGTATCTGTTTTTCTATAGGTATAATAAAGGGGGTTGGGGGGATTGTGCTGTATGGAGAACACCCCATGCAGTGGGGTGAGGGGGCAGTTGGTAGTAATTATTGTCACTGGGTTGGGAAGATGCCCTGGAGATAGAAATTTCAACCCACTGCAGTATTCTTGCCTGGGAAAATCCCATGGATGGAGGAGCCTGGTGGGCTGTAATAGTCCATAGGGTTGCAAAGAGTCAGACACAGCTGAGCGAGCCCCTGAGCACACACACAGTTACTGTCCCAGTCGTCACTCTGTAGAAGTCTCCCACTGCTATCTGGGGAACTAGCATCTTTCAGGGGCTACAGGGCTTTTCTGTGCCCCTCCTGAATAATAAACAATAACAGCAAATGGCCATTTGTGAAAATTAATCAAGTGGGATTCCCTCTGTCACCGACAGTGGCAGTGAAGTCGCTCAGTCGGGTCTGACTCTTTGCAACCCCATGGACTGTGTAGCCCACCAAGCTCCTCTGTCCATAGGATTCTCCAGTCAAGAATACTGCAGTGGGTTGCCATTTCCTTCAGATGAATTTCAACAACGGCAAAGGCCAATAAAAGATCCAGCAAGGGCCTTGTTTCAGAATTCTCTGCACACCTGGAACTCAGGACCTGTGAGCTAGAGCTTCTCTTTGGAAAAGCATTTTAAATCAGTAAAAAGGAAAAGATAAACTTGGCAGAAAAGAGTTGTTTTTGTTTCTAGGAATCTTAAAGGAAGCTTATAAAGTTTATGAGGTTCTACTCATAAGGCACTCAATCAAAAGTTTATTCTGAACTGTCACCCCCAGAGCACTGTACAGGATGAATAAGGGAGCAATAGTTCTGGCCATATGGGACCAGACCCTTGTATAACACTCCACTCACTTGTACCAGTATTCACCTTGACCCAGTAAGGTCAAAGTAGTTCCATTTGAAAGATCAAGAAACAGGCACAGAGAGAAAAGTGACTTACCCCAGCATTTCAGCTCAAGTTAGAAGGTCTTTCATCTTGACCACAAATGCCCTCCAAAATATTGAGTATAAGATGAAAACCCTTGCTATGTACTTAGCCTTCAAACAGAAATAAGAAAGCTATTTCTGACACTTCCTGGGGTCTTGTCATCCAATAGTAGAGCTTGACAAGGATAAAATTGACATCATTAGCACACAGAAATATGCCTTACTTCAAGACAATTCCATAATATAAAAATCCTCACTTGGATACAGGTACAAAGAGTTATTATTTATTGGCACTTTATTGGTGAATGGCTCCATTATATTGAAAATTTCCTGCAATGTGCTTAAAATTCAACCTGATTTGCCCAACTTGGATTGCATACAACTCTTTAGGCATCTGTGCATTTGGAACAAGAAGCCCCAGTACCATCAGTTCCTTCCCTCAGCAAAACTTATATGAGAGGTGTAATAAATACTCTTGGCTTCCCATTGCCTGGTGATGGATGGGTAGGAAGAAAAGGAGGGAGGAGAATTGGGAGCAAATAACAACCAATAGAACTCTGACGGATAGGTGAATGGGTCCACCTCTCCCGTTGGACCACCGGACAGGTCAGATTTGCCCTGTGCATCCCCAGGGACTCCAGGTCGCTATTTCTTTACCTAAGTAACGTGGAGTGTGTCTAGTGTCTGTCAGTGGTTGCCGTGGCAGTTCCTCCAGTTGGCTCTTTTCTGGTTAAATGAAGAAAAGTCGTCTGTTGGGGAACTGAGACAGGACACACTGGTTGGTGACAAAGATCTCAAACACCTGAGCAGAGAATGCTGGGAATGCGAGTTTCCACTTGGCAAGACCGGCCTGACCTGGGAGCTGCAAAGAAGGAGCAGGTTGTGTGGGATTTTGAGCTTGGCATTTTTTAACTCAAGCTGCCAGAGAGGTTAAATGCTGTTTCAGTGAAAATTCTTTCTTAGGGGGGTTTCTTTTAGGGGGTAATAAGTGACAGAGTTGGGGAGTGCTAAGGATAAGTGCCAAGGCACCTGGGCCCAGGAGGAAACCCTGTCCACCCATCAACACTGACAGGACCACACAGCCCTCCCCTGACCCCATCGCTGACCAGTCATTAAAGTGAGGAAACAGACTCACAGACACAGGAAACAAACTTATGCTTACCAAAGGGGGAAAGGGGTGGCTAAATTAGGAGTTTGGGATTAACAGACGCACGGTATGATATGTAAAATACATAAGCAACAAGGACCTACTGTATAGCATAGGGAACTATAGTATCATAATAATCTATAATAGAAGAGAATCTGAAAAAGAGTAGATATATATGTATAATTGAATCACTGTACTATACATCTGAAACTAACAACATTGTAAATCA
>SJYW01020293.1:1110610-1133869 GCA_006410735.1 Raphicerus campestris | reverse complement strand
AAAGGAGGGAGGAGAATTGGGAGCAAATAACAACCAATAGAACTCTGACGGATAGGTGAATGGGTCCACCTCTCCCGTTGGACCACCGGACAGGTCAGATTTGCCCTGTGCATCCCCAGGGACTCCAGGTCGCTATTTCTTTACCTAAGTAACGTGGAGTGTGTCTAGTGTCTGTCAGTGGTTGCCGTGGCAGTTCCTCCAGTTGGCTCTTTTCTGGTTAAATGAAGAAAAGTCGTCTGTTGGGGAACTGAGACAGGACACACTGGTTGGTGACAAAGATCTCAAACACCTGAGCAGCCTTCTGGGCAGAGAATGCCGGGAATGCGAGTTTCCACTTGGCAAGACCGGCCTGACCTGGGAGCTGCAAAGGAGCAGCAGGTTGTGTGGGATTTTGAGCTTGGCATTTTTTAACTCAAGCTGCCAGAGAGGTTAAATGCTGTTTCAGTGAAAATTCTTTCTTAGGGGGGTTTCTTTTAGGGGGTAATAAGTGACAGAGTTGGGGAGTGCTAAGGATAAGTGCCAAGGCACCTGGGCCCAGGAGGAAACCCTGTCCACCCATCAACACTGACAGGACCACACAGCCCTCCCCTGACCCCATCGCTGACCAGTCATTAAAGTGAGGAAACAGACTCACAGACACAGGAAACAAACTTATGCTTACCAAAGGGGGAAAGGGGTGGCTAAATTAGGAGTTTGGGATTAACAGACGCACGGTATGATATGTAAAATACATAAGCAACAAGGACCTACTGTATAGCATAGGGAACTATAGTATCATAATAATCTATAATAGAAGAGAATCTGAAAAAGAGTAGATATATATGTATAATTGAATCACTGTACTATACATCTGAAACTAACAACATTGTAAATCAGCTATACTTCAATAAAAATCATTTTTAAAATTTGAAAACTAGACTTCAATTAGTAAAAAACCCAAGGAAGTATCATTTCCTTCATTAAGCCTCTCCCTCCCAGAGAGCCCCTCAAAGGAGGTTCTGCTATGGATATAACATAGCCTTCCCTTGTTCTGGCACTCATGAATGGACTTTAGGGGTCCATGAACTCCCTGAAATGTAGATGTGATTTTGTGGGTAGGTGTATTTTTCTGGATGAAGGGGTGATGCTCATCAGATTCTCAGCAGTGCTCAGGTGTTCAGTTGTGTCCAACTCTTTGTGACCCCATGGACTGCAGCCCACCAGGCTCCTCTGTCCATGGGATTTCCCAGGCAAGAATACTGGAGTGATCTCCAAGGGATCTTCCCAACCTAGGGATCAAACTTGCATCTCCTGCATTGGCAGGTGGATTCTTTACCCCTGAGCCACAGAGGAAGCCCCCAAATTCTCAGCAGACCTTCCTTAATACAAAAGTGAACCTCAGTCCAGAGCTGGAAAGAACACTCAGGATACCAGGACACCTCGGGAGAGGGATCTTGGAATTGTCACCACCTGCTCCCAGGGATCACTTCCTGCTTCTTAAGGAAGTTGACTGGCACCATATTCTGACCTTGGGGATGCTATTTTTTCCAAAGCAATTAATTTGTGTTAATGCCCCGTCCATTGCTTCCCCATAATCAGATTAAACATTTTTCCCCTAAGAGGCAAGAATCACCTGGGAATGTTTTAACAATGCCAGTGACCACACCACACACCCATTATTCTGATTTCATTGGTCTGGGATAGGATACCTCATGATATAATGTGATCTATTGTGAAGGTTTTTAAAACTAGTTCCCAGCTCAGAATGAAAAGTGTTCTGCTCCAGTGGTAACGTCTAGGGGAAGGAAAACTGTCAGTGTGTATGTGGATATTTTCCATTTTAAACCATACACACATGTATATTTATATATCTGCATATATACATGTACGAGAACACAGCCTTCATATGTATAGGTATGTGCACATATGTATATATACCCACACACAAGGTATAGTGTGGACTTTCCTGGTGGCTCAGTGGTAAAGAATCCACCTGCCAATGCAGGAAAGGCGAGTTTGATCCCTAGGTCAGGAAGATCCCCTGGAGAAGGAAAGAGCAACCCACTCCAGTACTCTTGCCTGGGAAATCCCATGGACAGAGGAGCCTGGTGGCCTACAGTCTGTGGAACTGCAAGAGAGTCGGACACAACTGAGCAACTAAAAGCAGCAGCAGCAAAGTATGGTGTGCTCGTCGTCACCTCCTGTTCCCTTCTGATTCCAACCCCCTCTCCTCGAGAGCACACGCAGCCCCAGAAGCCCCGTGCAAAAGGACAGTACACAGAACACAATGCCTCTCAACCATTTTCCCTGCAAGGCTGCAGGTTTTTGAGCGACACCAAGAACATCTCCCTTCAGAGAAGACTGTTTTNGACCCCATGGACTGCAGCCCACCAGGCTCCTCTGTCCATGGGATTTCCCAGGCAAGAATACTGGAGTGATCTCCAAGGGATCTTCCCAACCTAGGGATCAAACTTGCATCTCCTGCATTGGCAGGTGGATTCTTTACCCCTGAGCCACAGAGGAAGCCCCCAAATTCTCAGCAGACCTTCCTTAATACAAAAGTGAACCTCAGTCCAGAGCTGGAAAGAACACTCAGGATACCAGGACACCTCAGGAGAGGGATCTTGGAATTGTCACCACCTGCTCCCAGGGATCACTTCCTGCTTCTTAAGGAAGTTGACTGGCACCATATTCTGACCTTGGGGATGCTATTTTTTCCAAAGCAATTAATTTGTGTTAATGCCCCGTCCATTGCTTCCCCATAATCAGATTAAACATTTTTCCCCTAAGAGGCAAGAATCACCTGGGAATGTTTTAACAATGCCAATGACCACACCACACACCCATTATTCTGATTTCATTGGTCTGGGATAGGATACCTCATGATATAATGTGATCTATTGTGAAGGTTTTTAAAACTAGTTCCCAGCTCAGAATGAAAAGTGTTCTGCTCCAGTGGTAACGTCTAGGGGAAGGAAAACTGTCAGTGTGTATGTGGATATTTTCCATTTTAAACCATACACACATGTATATTTATATATCTGCATATATACATGTACGAGAACACAGCCTTCATATGTATAGGTATGTGCACATATGTATATATACCCACACACAAGGTATAGTGTGGACTTTCCTGGTGGCTCAGTGGTAAAGAATCCACCTGCCAATGCAGGAAAGGCGAGTTTGATCCCTAGGTCAGGAAGATCCCCTGGAGAAGGAAAGAGCAACCCACTCCAGTACTCTTGCCTGGGAAATCCCATGGACAGAGGAGCCTGGTGGCCTACAGTCTGTGGAACTGCAAGAGAGTCGGACACAACTGAGCAACTAAAAGCAGCAGCAGCAAAGTATGGTGTGCTCGTCGTCACCTCCTATTCCCTTCTGATTCCAACCCCCTCTCCTCGAGAGCACACGCAGCCCCAGAAGCCCCGTGCAAAAGGACAGTACACAGAACACAATGCCTCTCAACCATTTTCCCTGCAAGGCTGCAGGTTTTTGAGAGACACCAAGAACATCTCCCTTCAGAGAAGACTGTTTTTCTTCTCAGACTCTCCGTGGATGATGATGACAATATCATCTGTCACTGTGTCATTTATTTTGTATTCACTCTGTGCCAGTTCAGTTCATTTGCTCAGTCATGTCCGACTCTTTGCGACCCCATGGACTGCAGCACACCAGTCCTCCCTGTGCGTTGCCAGCTCCCAGAGTTAACTCAAACTCATGTCCATTGAGTCGGTGGTGCCACCCAACCATCTCATCCTCTGTCGTGCCCTTCTCCTCCTGCCTTCAATCTTTCCCAGCATCAGGGTCTTTTCAAATGAGTCAGTTCTTCTTATCAGGTGACCAAAGTATTGGAGTTTCAGCTTCAGCATAAGTCCTCCCAATGAATATTCAGGACTGATTACCTTTAGGATGGACTAGTTGGATCTCCTTGCAGTCCAAGGGGCTCTCAAGAGTCTTCCCCAACACCACAGTTAAAAAGCATCCATTCTTCATCGCTCAGCTTTCCTTATCATCCAGCTCTCACATCCGTACATGTGTATGTATCACACACGTACTCTGTGCCAGGCACTGTTCCAAATGCTTCCCCTGTATTCAGTGAGTCAGTCTGCACAGTGACCTGAGAAGGACTCCATTTTGCAGATGGGGAAACGGAGGCACAGATGTGTGAAGTAAGATTTCATGTTAAATAACTTGCACAGGTTTGTGAAGCAAGAGGTAGAGGTGAGGTTCGAACCCAAGCAGTTCGACCTCCAGACGGGGTCTTCCCCACACCGTGCTGTAGAACCACTGAATATGGCCCACGAACCCCGCATTCCTGCGGAAGACACACACGGGGAGTCCTCCCCCGCTGTGGACCAGCCATCAGGGCCCGCACATTAACTGTCCTCTCCCCCGACAGGCTTCATCCCCCCGCCGCTCATCTTCGGGGCTGGCATCGACTCCACCTGCCTATTCTGGAGTACGTTCTGCGGGGCGCAGGGCGCCTGCGCCCTCTACGACAACGTGGCCTACAGATACCTGTACGTCAGCATCGCCATCGCGCTCAAGTCCTTTGCCTTCCTCCTCTACACCACCACGTGGCAGTGCCTGAGGAAAAACTATAAACGCTACATCAAAAACCACGAGGGCGGGCTGAGCACCAGTGAGTTCTTTGCCTCTACTCTGACCCTAGACAATCTGGGGAGGGACCCTGTGCCCGCCAACCAGACACATAGGACAAAATTTATCTATAACCTCGAAGATCACGAGTGGTGTGAGAACATGGAGTCTGTTTTATAGTGACTGAAGGCGGGTTGAACTCTGTATTAGTCCTTCAAGGGTCATTTTTCCTAAAGAAAAAAAAAATGGAAAAAAGTTTCCCCAAAAAAAAAGATTCAATACACACAGACACACACACACACATATACACAGCACCTTTGTCCTTTTCTCAAAATCAGAGCCAGACAGGATTCAGAATAAGGAGAGCGTGGGATCACGTGGTTGACATGCGACCTCCGGGGGGCTCAGAGTCTGCTTTTTGAAGGCACCTCATGGTTGTTCAGGATGCCGACAGCTGCAAGCAACAGGCACTGCCAAATTCAGGGAACACTGGTGGCTGGTGGCCAGCTTGGAGGATGGACCTTTCTGGATATACATACACATACAAAACAAACAAATATATCTAAAACTCTACTAAAAACACCCAAGTTGACAACATTGCCAGGATAAGCACTAGTGACACCCTGTGCCACCGTGCCCGTCCACACGGGGGTGGAGGGGCACCCAAGTCAGAGAAGTGGAGAGCCGCTTCTCTAACTTTTGCAATAGGGGCCACGGTGTAGACGACTCACCCAGTCTACACCTGTGGCTCAAGGCCCCAGAGTTCTCTCAGCGATGCTAAAGGGTGATCCGTGCTGGAGACTGTAATTGGCACCTCTCACCAGCTCCATTTCCATTTCTCAAGACTGAGGGCCCCAGGGGGGGAGCCGGGCATGGGGGGCCAGCACCTCCCCTTCCCCCACAGCACCTCCCATTGGAGGGCGCCCCCCTCCCCCACCAGCCCCACAGAATGACCTCAGGAAGCAGTGGGCCTCGCCTGGCTATGACTGACTGTGCTCAGAGCCGGTGAAACCCAACCCAGTCCAAGTCATTTGCTTACATTTGCCAAACATTTTGCCATTTTTAAGGGGGGAAAAAATGCAATGCATATGAATTTCAAACTGTTGTATGTATAATCCTCTGATACTATTTTTAACTACTTCTCAAATCTGTGTTAACCCTTCAGTCACTAACACAGTCCTCTAGGCCGAATTTATTATGCTGGTTGCTTTTAATTTTCTCCTTTTTTAATGCACCAAAAATATAATGTGATTCAAGGGATGCAGTTAATCTATTGTAATTTTTTTATTATCATTTTATCCTCATTCGGATAGTCTGTGAGAACAAGACTATACAGTTATGAGAAAAAAATGCTTGAAAAAGAGTGTATATACAGCTTGCCTTTAAAAGAAACACTTTGAGACAAGAGATGACATGATGAATTGCAAATTTGCCTTCTCGACTTATGCCCTACGATTCAGTGATCGCTGTCATGGGAACCCCTTTCATATGCCTGCTTCACATGCCAAGAGGTGTTCTTTTCCGCCTGTGGTGGAGACACACTCAGCGGCATGTTGTGTGTATGGGTGCAGGGCTTCTGGGGAGAGGAGAGAAGGAATAGCTCCCTGGCACACGCTTTGAACAGCCTGTGGTGTCTGGGATTACAGACCTACAAACTCCTGGAAGCTACTGGACGTCCACCACCTGAAAATGTCATGCTTTAAGGGTCAGTCTTGAACTAAGAAGCCTTATGGAGACAGAGACAGAGACAGAGACAGAGACAGAGACAGAGAGAGAGAGAGAGAGAGAGAGAGAGAGAGAGAGTGTGTGTGTGTGTGTGTGTGTGTGTGTGTGTGTGTGTGTTTTGAAAGTGGCTGAACCTCAAATAGCTAGAAGTGAATCTACCATTATTTGGAGTAAGAATCAAAGGAAAATCTCGCAGCCAGCAGACTCAGGCTGGTGGGTGAGTCATTTGCAGATGGGGCAGAGCTTATGTGAGCACAGGTGTGCTCACACACATGCATGCACGCACGGCCCAGGTAACCCACCTTTCATGCTGTTGCAGTGTCCTTGATCTTGGCCACTCCTGGCTCTGGAAAGATTCTGAGGGTTGGCTGGTGGTTGGTGGTTTTTTTTTTTTTTTTTTTTTTGCCTCNCCCTCGCAGCCAGCAGACTCAGCCTGGTGAGTCATTTGCAGATGGGGCAGAGCTTATGTGAGCACAGGTGTGCTCACACACATGCACGCACGCACGGCCCAGGTAACCCACCTTTCATGCTGTTGTGGTGTCCTTGATCTTGGCCACTCCTGGCTCTGGAAAGATTCTAGGGGTTGGCTGGTGGTTGTTTTTTTTTTTTGCCTCAGACACATATTTGCAGGTCATCTAGAAGATGAAGAGAATCAGGAAAGAGTGGGGTGGGTGGTGTGCCAAATCTTTAACAAACACATAATTGGGGCAGTTTGAGTGACAGCCCCAAACTAGAGAAGGCCACGTGCAGCGAGGATGCCTGAGAGAAGCTTGTGTGGCGGTGCAGAGCCACGTGATCGGCCNGGTGGGTGGTGTGCCAAATCTTTAACAAACCCATAATTGGGGCAGTTTGAGTGACAGCCCCAAACTAGAGAAGGCCACATGCCACGAGGATGCCTGAGAGAAGCTTGTGTGGCGGTGCAGAGCCACGTGATCGGCCGCATCCTGGGGACAGGATGCTTCCAGAACAACTTTTTCCTGTCTTGCTCGAGTCCCTCCTTGTTCCTGAAAATGGGGATATTCATCAGTGTGTTAACTAGTTAAACATGGGGTGATTCTCCAACCAGTTCTTAAACTGTGTACACCCTGTGGATCCTGAGGCTATGATTCTATCCTGTATAGGTGTTGAGTTGGTTTTGTCTTGAAAATATATTGCTAGTAGATCACTGCCCTCTTGGATATAATTGTGTAGCTCTCCAAATTCAGTCCACAGACACTGAGGCTGCAAGACCTCGTGTTTCATGGGGCTCTTTGCTTTTTTTTTTTTTTTTAAGGTTTTTGAAAACTCTTTCCTTTTTGGTTATTTTGCCTAAGATTTAGGCTGGGTGAGAATAAGATGGTAAGATGACAAAGGAAAACAATTCCAGGGTTCAGTTTTATCAACAATTGAATCGAAATTTAAAGTCCCTCTCGTAAGATGCTTCTAACATGTTATCACCTTTAAAACTTTTAATTTGTCTCCTGGACTCCAGAACCAGGAAAACAAAAAACTAGGTTTTTTGTTTTGGTTTGTGTGTGTGTGTGTGCCACAAGGATCCATTGTACATACCTTGCCCAATCCAGCCCCTGGCTTCTTTGTTTGGTTTTGAGCAGGATTTTGAATGGAAAGATTGCCTGGGAAGATCTCCAGTGGACTCAGAAAACAAAAATGGTGAGGGAAGGAATAAACCTCGAGTGTGAATGCTGATGTCCTCTCTCTTGTGCTACCAACCCCTCCACCATCTCAGTGGAAGGCGCCCAGGGCTGAATGGAGGAAGGCTCTCTTTGCTGCAACTTGTGACAGATTTTTGTCACTCCTACATATAGATCAAAAAGTTTTCTACCCATATTATTCCTGCATATGAAGGGAACACATTTTTCATGAGTCTCTGTCTCTAGGGGGACTGGGTTTGCTGTCTTCCCCATGCTGAATCTGTGGGCTGTGAGAAAAGCCCGCCTTCACGCCTCCACAGGGGACGCAGTGAAGCTCCCAGACACCCCGGGGACACTTGCACTCCAGGAGGCCACTGCATGCAGGCTTTCCTCACAGCTAACGAAGGAGCCAGAGAGGCTTCTGCTCACAGGTCCCCTAAGGAGTTTGCTGGCAGCGCTTAACAGGCAAAATAATAAGGGGAAATAAAGAGCTTCTGAGGAATCCTTTAACAGACTCCCTAATGTCTTCAGAGCAGGAGGGAACGTGCTTATTCATAAAAATTGCTTCTTTTTCATCACCTTCTGGCAGAATAGCTTTGCCGAGTGATGGTTTGTAGGCTTTGGCTATGTGGTGTCTATCCATTCAAATCCCCGATTCCATCTTCTCATCTCCAGTAATAACCTAGAGCAGGGGTTCCCAGCTCTTGGGGTGCAGAGCAGGGGTGAGCAGCAGGTGGGCAAGCAAAGCTTCATCTGCCCCTTCCCCATCGCTCCCATTACCACCTAAACCTTCCCCTCTTCTTCCCCCCTCACCCAGCTGTGGAAAAATTATCTTCCACGAAACCAGTCCCTGGTGCCCAAAAGGTTGGGGACCACTGACCCGGAGCATCCTCTCACTCAGATGTGGCAAGATTTCCTGAGGTGACTTGCACAAATGTTCCGTACATGGTGCCCAGCCAACCCCTGGGATGACTGCCACACCACTAAAGTTTCTCAGGAAGAAGACTCTGCCATAGTTGCTAATGGATTATCTTCCACGCTTCCAAAGCAGGCTGCTTATTAGAAGGGTGTAAAATGGAAATATACATGTATACACTCACTGAGAAACCCTCTGAGGAAAAGTAGTGGTTGGCTCCCTGTGAGCCTACAAGGCTGGTTTTTTTGCTGCCAACTGTTCAGGTCCTGGGAAGAAACCACACTTCCTTCTCCACCCAGTCAAGTCCACCAGGCCTGTGTTCTAAGCCCTGCTTACGAGTCTGGAAGGCACTCCTGAGTGACTTGAAGCAATGAAGGTCAACCTGTACAAGTCAACGCAGTGGTTATACAGGCGGGCGGGGTAAGCTTCCGTCCCATTTGGTGGTGGTCTCCCTATTTCACTGGTTGGTTGGTTTGGTTTGGATGAGGGGAGAAAACCAGACAAGCAGGTTTTCAGTCCAACAGACAGAATATTTGCTGTCCTGTGCTGTTCTTACCTCTTCTGATGGTTTGGAGAAAGCATCTGTCCAGGAGAAGGTACTGGACACAGAGTAGAGGCTTACTTGCTCCCCTGAGCACACGTTACTGGCTCTCAGCAGCCTCCTTTCAACTGTGATCTGCTCCCTCGGGTTAGAATCCAGATCAGAGCCCTCAGAGGTGACACATTTTCCAAGAGAGGGTGTTAGTGAATTTCAGTTTGGCCTGGAAATTAATTTAAGGCGTGACTACAGCTCTTTTCTTCCTCTCTCTGCTCCTTCCTCCTTGTTTCCTCCTCATCCACCTCTCCCAACCCAGTTCCAGTCCTTGCATTCTGAATAGCTATGAGAAGGGAATTCTCTGAGAACAAACGGTCCTACTGATGGCCTTTCAACCTGGCTCCCTTGGGGTATTATGGTTGCTCAAGAATAAGTTGGTGAAACAGGAATCTCTAACTGGCAGAGAATGCAGAGAAGATGCTGTTTCAAATGCTTGTTATAGGGCCTGTTACCTAGGATCCCAGCTTCTGGTGGCTCAGATAGTAAAGAATCATCTTGCAATGCTGCAGACCTGGGTTTGATCCCTGGATTGGAAAGATCCCTTGGAGAAGGAAATAGTAACCCACTCTAGCATTTTTGCCTGGGAAATCCCATGGACAGAGGAGCCTGGTGGGCTGCAGTCCATGTGGTTGCAAACAGTCAGACAGGACTGAGCAATTAACACTTTCACTTTTTTTTTTTTTTAAACCGGGGATCACATGGAGAATTTACTCTCTCTGCACACAGCCCTCACCCATGCGTCCCCTCTCTCACCTCAGAGTGCTCAGTTATCATGGCAGGGAGGACATGAATTGAAAAGCCTAAAATGGAGAGTCCAGAGAAGCCTGGATGCCCCAGCACCTTAGAAATCTGCGACTGTGGTGGAGATAAAGACAAAGCTCATGCTTCCCAGTGACCAGCCATGTGGTAGCACAGTTTTCCTTTGCGGGTAATATTAATGCCATTTGAGGGAGCACTACATGAGCTTGATGTTTTCCAACCATATTTATTCACTCTAGTAAAATGTTGACTATGTGCCAGGCCCAGAACCAGGTACAAAGGTTAAAAAAAGACATGGCTCCATCCTCTAAGAACTCAGTTTAATAAGAGAAACAGACCAGAACGCAAAAGCAATAGAATAGGGCTTCCCTGGGGGGTCAGACAGTAAAGAATCTGACTACAATGCAAGAGACCCAGGTTCAATCCCTGGGTCAGGAAGATCTCCTGGAGAAGGAAATGGCAATCCGCTCCAGTATTCTTGCCTGGAGAATTCCGTGGACAGAGGAGCCTGGCGGGCTGCAGCCCATGGGGTTGCAAAGAGTCAGACACGACTAAGTTATTGCACTTTCACTTTTTACTTTCATCATTGTAAGAGCTAGGGTCTATTTATCTATGTCTGGGAACAAAGAGGGCTCTTGTAGGGTGCTGGGAAGTTCTGCCTAGTGGCATCAAGAATCAGGAAGACCTAGTGCTCTAGAAAACTAGAACATAAGAGCACTTAAGGATCCAGGGGAAGAGACCCTCCACTGAAACTTAAGAATCCAGGGGATCCTTAGAGATCCGGGGGAAGAGACCCTCCACTGAAAGAACCAGCAGAGCAAGTTCAGAAACCTTCCATAAAGGGCCAGGTGGCAAGCACTTGGGCTTTGAGGGCCACAGAATCTCTGTGGCCTCTACTTTTTTGTCAGAGCAGGGATGCAGCCCCAGACAATGTGGAAACAGACGAGCGGGCCGTGCTGCAGTAAAGCTTTATTTATAAAGACAGTCAGCCTCTGGGGGTGGCTGGGGGAAGGCTGTAGCATGCTAATCTGTTCTGGAGGGCATGGAGGTCTGAAGCAGCATGGCATACAGTCCAGTGGACTGTAGCAGTGGAAGCTGCTGTACCCTGGGCTGAGTCATGCATTGGAACAATCTAATTCAGGTACCCCATTTTCCAAGAATGAGGTAAGTATCCCATTATTGTCAGGGTTTACAATGAAAATAACATTATCTTTCTCCTGTGTGATGAGGGGAATTGGAACTAACCATCTATAGTCTCTTCCAGCCCTGACACTCACTCCCTAGCTCTACCAGAATAATCATCCTTTTTTGTTAAGTGATGGAAGTGGGCATGTGAGGGGACAATGCAGGAACTCGACAAAAAAGAGTGAATCCAGATACTGAATAGTATTTCAGATTTCTTCCTTCCTTCCCACCAATATGAACAGTGGTACTAGAAAGCTATTTAATAATAGTAGCTAACACTTAGCAAGCACTTATAATGAACTAGCATACAATAGTTAAAGAATCCACTTGCCCATGCAGGAGATGCAGGAGATGCAAGAGATGCGAGTTCGAACCCTGGGTCAGGAAGATCCCCTGGATGAAGGCAAGGCAACCTACTCTAATGGTCTTGCCTGAAGAATCCCATGGACAGAGGAGCCTGGCAGACTGTAATTGCAAAGAGTTGGACATTACTGAGCATGCACGCACATATACATAGTTCTGTGAGGCAGAAACTGTTATTAAGCTTCAGTTTACAAGAGAAGAAAATGAGACTAGGGAAGCTTTCAGAATTGGCTCAAAGTCACAAAGCAGAGATTCAGCCCAGGTCAACAAATCCAAAGCTTGTGTTCTTTGCCTTTTTGGATACTCCCTCCATACTGGGCAAGAAATGAGGGACCCCTTTCCTCCTGTAGGGACTTCCTAGTCGGAAGACTTACTCAAATGAACTACTGGGCTCCCTACACTCTCATATTCCCCCTAACAACTAAGACAAGTTGTATCAGTTGTTTTGTAGAACACAGATGTATTCTGGGGACAGCCGTTCTCCTTGTTATTCCCAGACTTGATCACAGAGCCGAGTGAGCAACACACACGGGTGGTTCTGCTATCAGCAGGCAGGTAAGAGGAGCCAGGCGATGCCTCTGCTCTGATGCATTCGGAAACGCAGTTTCAAAGTGCTGAGGTGTCTGGGAGACAGTCCTCAGTGCTGGTCATCAGCATCAGTGGGAAACCCCAGACACCGTTTCCCACCTGGCACCCCTGAGGTTCTCAGCATCAATTTCAGGAGCTCAGCTCTAGCCCAGGGCATCAGACTCTGATGCTGGACACTGGTTGGAGCTATGTCTTGCTCTGTAATCAGATATGAGGCTTTTAGGAACAGAGTTTCTAGACATTTTGATTTTTGTATTAATGTTTCAGGCCAATCAATAATTGAAGATTAGCACAAATTCTGAGTCTTTTTTTGTAAGGTAAAGTGATTATGTTCTCTTACCAAGAGCAGATGGAACAACTATAGTAAATTTTCTGGAGGTTTAACATTCTGTAGGTTGAGATTTTACCATCCCATTAAATCGCAGAAAATAATGTTCTTCTTAAATTCATGTCAGCCTAGTAGAAGGTAACTCTCATGATGCTGGGTTTGTCAAAACTGTTGGATTTTATAATCGAAGGTGATAAAATGAAGTAGAAGTAGGTAGTATAGGAAACTTCATTATAAGAGAAACTCAGCTAAAACAAAAATTGTGGTCTAGCCCAGCCTCTTAATGGAGGAAAGGGGCTGGGCGTTCATGTTTATTAAGAGGTTGCTATCCTCATGCCCTGGTGCTCAGATGGTAAAGTATCCACCTGCAATGCAGGAGACCTGGGTTCGATCCCTCGATTGGGAAGCTCCCCTGGAGGAGGGCATGGCAACCCACTGTGGTAGTCTTGCCTGGAGAATCCCCATGGACAGAGGAGCCTGGTGAGCTACAGTCCATGGGGTCACAAAGAGTTGAGCATGACTAAGTGACTAAGCACACACACACCCACCCTCCTGCCAGGGGCCTTATCAGCTTTCTCACACCTTCCTTGTGAGGTAAGTATCATTATTCCCACTTTACAGATCAGAAAACCAAGGCTCAGTATACCAAAGCTTCCCAAGGTCACACAGCTAGTTAGAAAGNACGCCTCTGCTCTGATGCATTCAGAAACGCAGTTTCAAAGTGCTGAGGTGTCTGGGAGACAGTCCTCAGTGCTGGTCATCAGCATCAGTGGGTAACCCCAGACACCGTTTCCCACCTGGCACCCCTGAGGTCCTCAGCATCAATTTCAGGAGCTCGGCTCTAGCCCAGGGCATCAGACACTGATGCTGGTCACTGGTTGGAGCTATGTCTTGCTCTGTAATCAGATATGAGGCTTTTAGGAACAGAGTTTCTAGACATTCTGATTTTTGTATTAATGTTTCAGGCCAATCAATAATTGAAGATTAGCACAAATTCTGAGTCTTTTTCTGTAAGGTAAAGTGATTATGTTCTCTTACCAAGAGCAGATGGAACAACTATAGTAAATTTTCTGGAGGTTTAACATTCTGTAGGTTGAGATTTTACCATCCCATTAAATCGCAGAAAATAATGTTCTTCTTAAATTCATGCCAGCCTAGTAGAAGGTAACTCTCATGGTGCTGGGTTTGTCAAAACTGTTGGATTTTATAATCGAAGGTGATAAAATGAAGTAGAAGTAGGTAGTATAGGAAACTTCATTATAAGAGAAACTCAGCTAAAACAAAAATTGTGGTCTAGCCCAGCCTCTTAATGGAGGAAAGGGGCTGGGCGTTCATGTTTATTAAGAGGTTGCTATCCTCATGCCCTGGTGCTCAGATGGTAAAGTATCCACCTGCAATGCAGGAGACCTGGGTTCGATCCCTCGATTGGGAAGCTCCCCTGGAGGAGGGCATGGCAACCCACTGTGGTAGTCTTGCCTGGAGAATCCCCATGGACAGAGGAGCCTGGTGAGCTACAGTCCATGGGGTCACAAAGAGTTGAGCATGACTAAGTGACTAAGCACACACACACCCACCCTCCTGCCAGGGGCCTTATCAGCTTTCTCACACCTTCCTTGTGAGGTAAGTATCATTATTCCCACTTTACAGATCAGAAAACCAAGGCTCAGTATACCAAAGCTTCCCAAGGTCACACAGCTAGTTAGAAAGTCACCAGGGGCCAATGCCAGGTCTGTCTGACTCCTGAACCAGTGCTCTTCCCATGATACTACAAAAGCCACCAATCTGAGAACACAGATCTGCCTTCTTAGAAAGATTTGACGAGGCCTGTAAGGCATCTGCTATTGGAAACCACCACAGAAGTCTATAGTTTCATAGAGAAATGAGCCAAAAGCTGGAGGTGAAAATTTCAGAGTTTGTCTACAGGCACAGAAATCTAAAATAAGAAAAAAACCTTTTTCCTTTGGTAAATGCTGGAGATCTTTAGAAACACTCCTTCCTTTTTCCCTCTGAGCCGTGTCGGCAAAAGCTGACCAGCTCCTCATTGTCTTCTACCGGATTCATTCTGGACACGGGAACCAGCCCAGCTCCCTCACATCTATCCCGCCTTCCCTGACTCCCTGCCCTCCTGGCTTCTAACAGAGCCCCCAGGAATGTAAGAACTCAGACCTTGTGGAAGTTGAGAAAGGATGCTCCAAACTGTCCAGCTTCTTCTATAAGCCAGATCTCAGCTGCAAAAGAAAGGAGAGACATTTCCATCTTTTGTACCAGAGTCTAGAGAAGACTGGAAATGAGTGAGGATTCCATGGTTCCACTGCAGCTCTCGTTGAACCAGAAGGCTGCATGTCACGGTCACGGAGACCTCCACGGCTTGTATGTCATGACAGGGACTAAACGGGGTTTTTCATGCCTTTTAAGTGAAGCCACAGCATCTATTTCAGAAACATGGCAGAGGCTTAGAAACCTCGCTCCGACAAGGAGATGCTTTCACTCAGCAGGTGGTGACCCTCTGTGGCTGAACAGAAAGTAAACTGGCCCCAAATGCTGGTGGAGAAAGCATGACATTATGATGCCAAGAGGTTCTCTCTGGCACAGAGCCACCTCTTCAATAGAGATCGCAATGACAGGTCCTGGAACACAAGGTCTGCCACCGGTGATTCAGATAAGATGAAGATAAGTTAAATGACGGAGTTGCATCTTATTCATTCCCATAGAGTAAAAATCCGCATGGGCATTGGCATAGATAATTACAGATAAATGCTTCTCAGAAAGATTCAGCCTACATAAAGGTCTTTGGGCTTGGAATCTGGTTCCCTGGGGTGATGTGGAGCACAGCCTAGCATTTTACTGACTTCCTGCTCTTATCCATCCCACTGGAAAGCCAGGATGCTATTATGTAAGCCTAAAATATAAGTAGGAAAACTGGAAAAGACCGATCTCTTTTTCCTCTTGGCTCTCTTCCCCCCTTCCCCCTTTAGGCACAGAGTACCAAGACATTGAGACTGAGAAAACCTGCCCCGGGTCACAGTCACCTTCAGAAGACTCCTTTGTGAGAAGCTGAGGGTCTGGCCCTCTTCCTGCAGAGAACAGCCCGCCACCGCCCACAGACCTCGCAGGCCTGACTTAGCGTGCTCTGCCCTGTCCGAGAACCCAAGGGTCCCCGTGGGGACCGTCCAGCCAGTGTGTGGTCCTTTGAGGCCCCAAGCACAGGCCTGTGACGAGGACTGAGCAGGTGTCTGTGGCCCAGAGTCCTCCAAACCCTTGGAGTAGGCATTTTCCTGGATCGCTAGAGAGTCCTATTGGCCTGGTGTGCAAATTTCTTCTGCCCACCCCTCTTTTGGCTCCTGTGGGGATGGCCTGCTGACATGCTTTAGAAAACCCCCTCTTGGAAGTGCTTCTCTGGCCGGGGGCTCCAACAGTTCTTCTGAAAGCAGCCAAGGCTGGATTTCAGTAGGAGGGGGTAAAAATTACCCTGTTTCATAGAACAGAGGGGGGGAAAAAAGCACATACTCAATAGATTTTGTGTGGTATTCTGTATTTTTGCAGCTTATATTTTCCAGATGAGCAGTTTAGAAATATGTCATGTAAAGTACCTACTGTACGTTTGCTGAAAATTATATTAAAAGCACTATTTTAATTCTTCCTCCGTCTCACGCTGTAATCTCTATTATCTTTCTCTTCTTGTGTCTTTGGGTAGAACAATCCTAAAAGGCTTTTAGAGAGAGTGTTTCTGGCTGTGTGTGTTCTGTATTTATGGGCTTTGAATTGTTCACAAAAGCAGTCTTAGGAGCCAAAACAGACCTGGGTTCGACTCTTCACCCCAGCACTCCCTACCAGTGTGGCATTTGGGAAGTGACCTGACCCCTCTGAGCCTCAGTTTCATCATCTGTAAAATGGGAATACTCTCACCTGCTTTACACAATTGTGGTAAGGCTTCAATGAAATCCCATGTGAAGGCAGCATAGTGTCCCACAGAGAAATGGTACTTGCTCATTGCTCCCCAGCCTCTAGCTGGAATTAGATGCTCTAAGACACAGCTATGGTTCCTATTGATCCATTCAGTAATCCTGGACTGACATCTGGTTTTCCGTTCTGGTTCTCCCATTGTCTGTAAACCCCTGGGAGAGTGGCGAATGGCTTCCTCTCAGGGTACACTGCTTAAGTTAGTGTGTGACATTTGATGGGTACTCACTGTACAACTGAAAGAATGAATGGATGATGAACAAACAACCTCAGACTCATCAACCTCTGGGGCTCTGACTTTAGCCCCACCCCTCTGAGGCAACCAATAGCATTTGCCTTTCTTTCTCTAGTTCCATAGATCCTCCCGCAAGCCTCCTCCTATGGATGGAGCTCCAGTTGCCTTCCCAGTCTTTGGGGGCCACTTCCTAATTGGCTACCTTCTCTGCTACATCCTTAGTCCACTGGTAGGACTCTTGCCTCCTAGGGACGGTCAGGTTGATGGCTGCCACCAATGTGCGTATCAGAGTCCTCACTACAATCACTACATCTCTAGCCAGACAGGAGCTCCAGGAGCTGATGCTCAGCCTCTGTCGTTCGAAGCAAAGATCCAGGACGGCCCCAACACTTGTGTGGGGCTGACCCTGATAACTAACCCACGGTCTCATAGCCCCTTCTAGCCTGGATCTTTCCCTCATACCCCCCTTGTTTGCATTTGAGCTCACCTGAAATCAAAGCTTGTCAGGCTAGTTAGTATTCCTTGAAGCCTGCAACCTCCCTCAGCCCTGCATGACTCTTTCACTCTGAAATCTGTGGACTCAGAAAAGCATGTGCTTGGGTGAGTGACCTTCTCTAAGGCCCTATTACCTGGTTCACTGGTGCCTCGAGGACTTCTTTTCAACCTGACCCTGTTATTTATGTGATTGTTTCTTTTCCTTTTTCTTTTGCGAAACAGCATGATTTATTCTCTCTGGCATAAAAATCCCAAGAAAATATAATTTCAACGTTTCCCATCATGATGCAAAAAGATGCTGAAACAGCTGGAAAAGTGGTTAGTGATTCCTCATGGGAGCTGGGCTTCNATATATATATATATTATATATAGACTTCTTAGGTGGTGCTACTGGTAAAGAACCCGCCTGCCAATGCAAGGAGCGAGCGTGAGTTTAATCCCTGGGTTGGGAAGGTTCCCTGGAGCAGGAAATGATAACCTGCTCCAATATTCTTGTCTGGAAAAGTCAATGGGCAGAGGAGCTTGGCAGGCTACAGTCCATGGGGCCACAGAGAGTCAGGCACGACTAAGTGACTGAGCACGCCACATACCACATCTTCTTTATCCATCCATCTGTTGACAGACACTTAGGTTGCTTCCATGTCTTGGCTATCATAAATAGTGCTTCTATGAACATTGAGGAGATGCATGTCTTCAGCAGGACACTGGAGGTAAGATTTTATTTAAATGGCGACTTTCTCTGTAAACGGGACCCTTGAAGAAGCATATCATTGCCCATCATTTCTTCAGATGCTATCAGCAGATCAGTCCTGAAAGAATGACTGAGGCAGGGAGCAGAGACAGAGAACTCAGACCTGTGGTGAGGACAGGGCTTTTAAAAAAATCCCTGGAGGACTTCTGTCTGACTTGGCCCCTCCCTGTCCTTCAGGGCATCCTGCACTTCTTGGGAATATGAGCTCTGGGGGAGATGACTGGTGTCCCTCCATCCATTCCATAAAAGCAAGGCCATGATTCTCAGTTAGTACGGATAGGACTCCATGAGGTTCCCCTGCACACAGTAGGCGCTGTGCAGCTGGGGGCAGCAGGAAGTCAGGATGGCTTGGGGGAAAGAGCAAGCAACAGGTCTGCAGCTCAGCTCAGCTGCTTGCTCACCTTGTCAGGTTAGCAAATCAGGTCACCACTCTGAACCTCAGCCCCATGTGGCTCTGAGATGGAAAGGTTTCAGCCTCCTTGCAGAGATATCATGAGAATTCATTGTAGGCATAGCCCCACATCCATTCCTGGTGGAGCTCAAGAAGTGATGAGTTTCACTGAGAAATCTTGTCTTCAGCCATTTAAATATGAAGCAACTTCCATTTACCAGTATTTGCTACCATTCTGCTTCTTCGTACTGCTCATGAAATGACTTAATCAGTCAATTCTTTAAATTTTTTTGAGTCATTCCTACTCATTATAATGGCTTCGCTTCACTTCTTAAGAGCTGGTCCTGGCCATGTGAGAATTCCTGGCGCATCTTCCATTCAAGCCCTCCCCAACAAGGGCAGACCAGACAGACCTGCAGCTCTGGGGGCCTAGAAGGAGGGGAAGATTGGTCTGCTCTCCCCTCCCACCACCACCTTCCTCTTCTTGCCCAAACCCAGCTCCAGACCATGATGTGAAAGTGAAGAGAGAAGGGAGGTTTGCTTACCAGACTGCCCGGGGCTAAGCTTGCTGCCATCACTGGAGTCCCTGCTGCCCAAGCACCTTCTGAAAAGTGCTGGTGTGGAAGCAGGCAGGCCCCAGGAAACCCATCCCATCCCAGGAGCTCCCCTAAGCTCTACAGTTTTCTAGGAAACCCATAGCCCCCAACCTCACCTTCCCCACTAGCCTACGCTCAGGCATGGGGTAGGAACAGAGCCACTATTCCCAGATCTCGGCTGATACTGAAGGATGTCCTTGTCTCCCTCCTCCCTGGCTCCATCCCTCCAGGGTACTCCTGTGCTCTGGTCCAGCCTGCTCTGAGAACAGCAGAACAAGGAGGCTAGCCCATCCACCTGGGGTGCAAGATGTCAGCCTCTCCTTAACATCACTGCAAATTTCACCAGCAGTTGCTTTGGGGACTCCATCCCCTGAATCTGGGGGCAGAAAACCCCCAAAGAGTGTCAATGTCACTCTTAACACACATCAGTTCACCCTCTAAAATGGTAACCACTCCCCTTCTTCCACAGCCCTGTGCACTAGAAGCACAGACGGGGCATGGGGAAGGAGGGAGTTATCAGTGCCTGCTTTTCTGAAGAGGGAAACACCCCCAGAGCTCTCTTGGCATGCCATACCACATTATGCAAAGATCATCAAAAGAGGAAGGCCAGCCAACAGGTGGCACCGACGACATATGACAGTCCTCAAGAGAAGTTGCCTACCTTTTCAGGCAAACAGCTGCCTTGCACCTAAGCCCTCTGTACCTCCTAGACTTAAGGTAGTTAATGACTTGCAGGTTTCACACTTAATCCAAGAGTATTGATCCGGGGTCTGGTATAGAGCCGTGTACCCTAGAAGACCCTGTGGAGAGATCCAAGAAAGCCTTGCACACAATAAATCTGCAATCTAAAGAAAACAAGCCTCCATGTAATCTAAAGACCCTTGCAATATACTCTACATCCAGGCCCTATTATTAAGAAACAGAGATATGGCAGTGATGGGGATTCAGAGAGGAGAGAATTCCTAAGGACCAGGGCAGCCAGATGAGGAATTCTCAAGGACATGGGGTGTGCAAAGCCGTCCAGAGAATTCTCTCATTTAGGATGCAGGCATGAGGTTTTTTAGACTTTTCCAAATGGCTCAGCAGTAAAGAATCCACCTGCAATGCAGGAGATGCCTGGGTCAGGAAGATCCCCTGGAGAAGGAAATGGCAACCCACTCCAGTATTCTTGTCTGGGAAATCCCACGGACACAGGAGCATGGTGGGCTATGTAATCCATGGGGTCGCAAAAGAGTTGGACACTGTTTAACGGCTAAACAGCAATAATGCTTTGCTCTTGTCAGTTAGAATGGGTTTCTGGAAGGAGGCAGGCTGTGAGCACAGAAGTAAAATCTCTATGACAGATGTGACAATAAGGATAACAATATACTAGGCACTGGGCTAAATTCTTTACAAATGCTGCCTCCTCATTTATTTGCAAACACCCTGTAGAGTAGGATTTATTTCATACCAGCCTGTTGGCCTGGGTTTGAAGCTAGTTTCCTCTACTTGCCATCTACAGGACTGCAGGTTTCTCACAAATAAGATGAAGATAATCAAGCCCACTTCATAGGAAGATGGTGGGATTCAGTGGGATAATGTATATAAAGCACTTAACACTGTGCCTGGCACCCAGAAAATGCCTATGAAATGTGAGGGCTCTTCTAGTTGAGGATATGGGAAACTCACTTTCTTGCATTGCCAGGTCACCTGACAGAAGATTAAATTTTTAACTGAGCTAACTTGCATGGGCAAATAATTACAAGAGCAATTATCTCCATGAGGACAATTATTTGCCATCACCATTTGCACCCACTGAAATTACATGCCTAAGAAGCAGAGTCACTCATTGGTAGATAAACATAATTAAATTGGAAGAATGACATCCAATGGCTGATTGGATTAATAAAAGAAATTTATTCCCCAGAGGTATTTCAGAAATGCTTCTCCAAGCTGGATCATATTTTTTTAAAGCCTGTACTCTGAATTCAAATTATGTATTAATTCCTTCCCAAAAATCAGCATGCATTCAACCTTTATAAACATCATGTACTTCTGAGAAGCTTCAACTAAGATGGTTTTATAAACCACACAGACACCAATCCTACTCTTAAACAAAGATCAAGAGATCTATAAAAGACATAGGATTTCATGGTAAAGTCAATTCTGCAAGTATTTCAAGCGAATCATACATTTCCATGTTTGAGAGTTTTATTTTATATAGTAGGCAAAATGTGATACCAAATAATCACTTTGCAAATTTAAATTATTTTTTGTCTTTAAACTCTCCAAGTTGTCAAATGCAGGTTTGGCTCAAAATAGCTTTAAAAATTGAGTTTACAAACTCTTTAATTCTCAGTTTCATAACAAGCTAGAAGTGATGAGGAGGGTCTACATTTATGGATCCTGAATGACAAAGGATTTTCCTTTCCCTTTTGGGGATTAACAAATACTCTACTTGTTCTTATGAATACACGTCTAGGTTTATAGTTCTAAGTTTTTGCCTACTGTTTATCATTCCCCAAACCTCCAGATATTCGGTGTCTGTTAGTTACATGAGTGTATACGCAACTCTTTATTTATGAGTGTTAGCAGTCTACATTTTACGTTGGCGTACTTCTTAGGTGGTTGAAATACTTCTGTGAGGTAGAGATAAGACAGGCATAAAGCTTTACTATACTGCCAGAAAAATCCAGAAGACGAAAGGTATCTTCCCAGGAGTGCTCACTTCACTCTGTTGTAGAGGAAAATTAAAACCCTCTTGCTAAGAATTCCAAGATGGCTGCCAGAGAGGGCCACAAGCTCTTACTGGCCTGGAAGAACAGCTCGCTTCCACATTTTCACACATGAAAAAGAACATTCACACAAAGCTATTGCAGGATATATCCCATATCTACTGCACACATTAAAATGACTCTCAGGCTCTAGACCAGGGTTATGTGCTTAGTCACTCAGTCGTGTCTGACTCTTTGCTACCTGATGGACTGTAGCCCGCCAGGCTCCTCTGTCCATGGGGATTCTCTAGGCAAGAATACTGGAGTGGGTTGCCATGCCCTCCTCCAGGGGATCTTCCCAACCCAGGTATCGGACCCAGGTCTCCCGCATTGCAGGTGGATTCTTTACTGTCTGAGCCACCAGGGAAGCCTAAGACCATGGTTAGCTTTGCAAATTTCAAGATACATTGAAATGTACCCTTAGACCAAACCAAGTTCATAAATTATCTAGACTGATAAGACTGCAGCTGAAGTACAACCAAATTGGTACTATCCTCAACTCCTTGGAAGAACATTTAATGATCTTTCTAAATATTTACCTGAAACTTTTGGTTTTAGAAAGATTCGCATACTTTTTCCTTTTTTAAATATAAGGTCATATTTTTTAGTGTGAATAGATGGCTTATCAAGGCAATTAGAACACCACAGTGTGTGCATAAATTAGTAATGTGGTAAGTTGAGGCTCACCACTTCTCTTGCCTATGTAGGCTCAGATTCACATCTGATACATCATCCCTTAATGGTAGAAATCTGCACACCCTTCTATCTGGGACACACTGTGTGTACAGACATGGTTCTGTTGCTCAAGTCCTGATGAATAGAAAATTCCTACTTGCTTTGGAATTAGAAAAATCCTTAGAAAAATCCTACCTGCCTTCAAATGTCTAAAAGAGCAGAATGCTAAGTCATAGCTACAGAGAAGGCTATACTCAATCGAGTTTGTTTACAAAGATTTTATTATTTTGTGCTTAATAAAAATCTGAGTAATAATGATGCTACCTCACTCCTGAGAGCAACACACACTCTCATAAAAATGCCGAACACAGATGCCTATTAGAGAAACGGTAAAGTCATCTTCAAAGACACAGATAATGACTTGAAAGATAGAGAATCTTACCATATTCCAAGACTGGATGACTAAATACTTGGAAAACGTGATTTATTTTTTCCTGTAATGATTGCAATACAATGCCCAAGAAAATCTCAATAAGAGTTTTTATGGAAATTCATAAACTGATTACAAAATTCAAAAGGAAATTCTCAAGAATAGGCACAGTGATTATTAAACATGACAATTAAAAATTGCAGCATCAAAGAGTAGCCTTCTCAAAAAGTCAACGTTAATAAAAGCCTAGTATTTTTAAAGGTATGGCATTTTTACAAGACTAGATGAATAGATTGGAAACA
>SJYW01020293.1:1096118-1108662 GCA_006410735.1 Raphicerus campestris | reverse complement strand
AAGTTTTTGCCTACTGTTTATCATTCCCCAAACCTCCAGATAGTCGATGTCTGTTAGTTACATGAGTGTATACGCAACTCTTTATTTATGAGTGTTAGCAGTCTACATTTTACGTTGGCGTACTTCTTAGGTGGTTGAAATACTTCTGTGAGGTAGAGATAAGACAGGCATAAAGCTTTACTATACTGCCAGAAAAATCCAGAAGACGAAAGGTATCTTCCCAGGAGTGCTCACTTCACTCTGTTGTAGAGGAAAATTAAAACCCTCTTGCTAAGAATTCCAAGACGGCTGCCAGAGAGGGCCACAAGCTCTTACTGGCCTGGAAGAACAGCTCGCTTCCACATTTTCACACATGAAAAAGAACATTCACACAAAGCTATTCCAGGATATATCCCATATCTTCTGCACACTTTAAAATGACTCTCAGGCTCTAGACCAGGGTTATGTGCTTAGTCACTCAGTCGTGTCTGACTCTTTGCTACCCGATGGACTGTAGCCCGCCAGGCTCCTCTGTCCATGGGGATTCTCTAGGCAAGAATACTGGAGTGGGTTGCCATGCCCTCCTCCAGGGGATCTTCCCAACCCAGGTATCGGACCCAGGTCTCCCGCATTGCAGGTGGATTCTTTACTGTCTGAGCCACCAGGGAAGCCTAAGACCATGGTTAGCTTTGCAAATTTCAAGATACATTGAAATGTACCCTTAGACCAAACCAAGTTCATAAATTATCTAGACTGATAAGACTGCAGCTGAAGTACAACCAAATTGGTACTATCCTCAACTCCTTGGAAGAACATTTAATGATCTTTCTAAATATTTACCTGAAACTTTTGGTTTTAGAAAGATTCGCATACTTTTTCCTTTTTTAAATATAAGGTCATATTTTTTAGTGTGAATAGATGGCTTATCAAGGCAATTAGAACACCACAGTGTGTGCATAAATTAGTAATGTGGTAAGTTGAGGCTCACCACTTCTCTTGCCTATGTAGGCTCAGATTCACATCTGATACATCATCCCTTAATGGTAGAAATCTGCACACCCTTCTATCTGGGACACACTGTGTGTACAGACATGGTTCTGTTGCTCAAGTCCTGATGAATAGAAAATTCCTACTTGCTTTGGAATTAGAAAAATCCTTAGAAAAATCCTACCTGCCTTCAAATGTCTAAAAGAGCAGAATGCTAAGTCATAGCTACAGAGAAGGCTATACTCAACCGAGTTTGTTTACAAAGATTTTATTATTTTGTGCTTAATAAAAATCTGAGTAATAATGATGCTACCTCACTCCTGAGAGCAACACACACTCTCATAAAAATGCCGAACACAGATGCCTATTAGAGAAACGGTAAAGTCATCTTCAAAGACACAGATAATGACTTGAAAGATAGAGAATCTTACCATATTCCAAGACTGGATGACTAAATACTTGGAAAACGTGATTTATTTTTTCCTGTAATGATTGCAATACAATGCCCAAGAAAATCTCAATAAGAGTTTTTATGGAAATTCATAAACTGATTACAAAATTCAAAAGGAAATTCTCAAGAATAGGCACAGTGATTATTAAACATAACAATTAAAAATTGCAGCATCAAAGAGTAGCCTTCTCAAAAAGTCAATGTTAATAAAAGCCTAGTATTTTTAAAGGTATGGCATTTTTACAAGACTAGATGAATAGATTGTAAACACAGAAGAACAATTATAAACAGACACGAGAATGGTAGACTTAAATTTTCTGGGAAAATGCTGAACTATTCAACTAATGGGTTGGAGAATATATTTGGAAATGAATTTGACTCATGGCCTCTCATGAGTGAAGAGTATATATCCTACATGGTCTATATAGTTTAAGAATCTTTAAAAACTATGAAGATTTAGGAAAAACAGGAAGACATATCCATGGTTTCAGGATTTCCTAAAAAGATTTGAAATGCAAAAATCTGTAAATAAAAGAATTGATAGATTTGACTATTTCAAAATTAAAGTATCTATAACCTAAAACATCATATATGAAATCTAAAGAGAATAGAATATTTGAAATATCTATAAATGACAAAGAACTCCTGTCAGAACATATAATGAATCTCTCCATATTGACACAAAAAAGAGAAACAACAAGAACTGCTGAATAATGCACATCCAGGGGTTTCCAATGTCTCAGTAAATCTCATAGAAAACAGAGCAAATAACATGAATGGGGAGTTCATAAAAGAGGAAACACAAATGTCCTGTAAATATTCAAACTCACTAGCAATTAAGAAAATAAAAATATTTTAAAAATTAAAGATCATCTTTACCTGTCAAGATGGTAAAGATTTCTTTTGATAACATTTTGTGTCAGGGTACAGGGCAATGGGCTGGAGTATAAATTGGTACAGTCACATGCTGCTGGAGTATAAACTGGTATGGTCATTCCAGAAGACATTTTTGCCAATGTCTACTACAGTTTTAAATGCTCATATAGCATAATCCAGAAATTACACCTTTTAACACCTACCCTAAATAAAGGCGTGTGGGGCAGACAAATGAAGGAGGCACCACAACCTAGCAGAATTTGGGTCTTAAGGTCCCTGGTGATCAGGAATTAAGTTCCTGGCCAATGTCTAATCTTTTCCCCATTATGACCTGCACAGAGAACATGGTTGGACCCTCAGCTTCAGTTCCTTTGACCTGACATCCCTGTTATAACTGCCTCCCTTGGTTTAAATTCATCCATCCTTCAACATCAAGCACAAACATTATAGAGAACCATAGTGCTATGATTGGTTCATTAAGCTTGACTTTTTGCCAGTGGCTCAGTATCTGAGAAGGAAATGGCAATCCACTCCAGTACTATTGCCTGGAAAATCTCATGGACAGAGGAGCCTGGTAAGCTACAGTCTATGGGGTCGCAAAGAGTCGGACACGACTGAGCAACTTCACTTCACACTCTAGTTTACATAGTAGTTCCTGTGTGATGTCTTGCCAACTGCAGTTATCTCCAGGATGACCGTGGCATCTTTCAAATCCAGGTTGGCCCCTCCACTGAGGTCTCACAGGCAAAAGGTGGGCAGGGAGAGGCTTAGGGTACCAGTCCAGTGGCAAGTCAGTGGAGAGTCCACTGATCTACATTTCCCCCACTACTTCAGCAGGAGTGATAGTTTCTTGCTAGATCCCACAATTCTTTGCTCTCACACCACTTATACTCACTGTATTAATCATGGTCCATATATTATATTCCTCTATTGAGATATATTCCTTACAGACACTATCTTTTTTAATTCTTTAGTCCTGAGAGTGCTTAAGATAATTTCTTATACGTATAAAAATACATTAAATGTTTTTGATGCATTAAGTCAATTATTTCTCTAGTAGCCTAAAAAGGTTACTACGTTACCAGGTGCAAGGTCTGATACTCAGAGCTGCTCTGACCATACACCCCATCTAGCACTGACCAAATCACTCCTAAGATCACACAAGGAAGACCAGAACTCAAACTGTCTTATTCTCCCAACTCCTTTTAGCCTAATCTAAATATGTCACTCTGGACTGATACTTCTTTTTTAATTGAAATATAGTTGATTTATAACATTGTGTTAGTTTCAGGTGTATATCAAAGTGATTAAATTATACATAAATATATGTATATACTGATATTCTTCATTCTTTTCCATTATAGTTTACTACAAGATATTGAATATAGTCCTCTGTGTTACACAGTGAATCCTTGCTGTTCATCTACTTTATACATAGTCATGTGCTGTTAATTCTATTCTCTCAATTTATCCCTCTTTCCCCTTTCCTGCTGGTAACCATAAATTTGTTTTCTATGTCTGTGATTCTGTTTCTGCTTTGTAAATAAGTTCATTTGTACTATTTTTTAGATTCAATATATAAGTGATATAGTATAATATTTATCTTTCACTCTCTGACTTACTTCACTAAATATGATCATTGATAGGTCCATCAATGTTGCTGAAAACAGTATTATTTCATTCTTTTTATGCCTGAGTAATATTTCATTGTATTCAGTACCCTATATTCAACTCTTACTGAAATGACATTTGGGATTTCTTCTCTTAAAGACCCTCAAGGTGGACCCCAGAGATTGCTTTTAAATGCACTCCTCCAGGCACTTGAAGGCCCCACCACACCTGAAAAAAGCCTAACACCCACCAGAGTAAACCAGGTGTAGCCGGAGGCATGAAGTAGTTTTCACAAATTAAGCAGGATGATTTCTCATTATGTCAGATGGCAAGACGGAGAGACTTGTGGAGCAGGGAGCCACTGCTGCTTTTCCTCCCTCTTTCTGCCCTACCCTAAAGGGAAAAAAAAGCAGGTTATCCCAGAGGGCAGCTGAGAAGTAAAAATAGCAGCTGTTATTTACCAAGGCTCAATTATATGGTAGCCATCGTCCTAGGTATTTCACATTTATCCCCACACTCAATTTTAGAAGGCAGGTAATAGTTATCTCATTTTTCAGAGAAGGAAGGAGGTATTCAAAGCCTCTGCTAAGAATGAGTGGAGCTAGAGTTCCAACCCCAACCTTTGTGACTTCGTCTCCACTCGAGGGTGCGGGCTTCTCCTTTTCCAGTCTTAGGACACTTGACATCAGTTGATGCTTCTGACAGGCATGGTGGCTTCTGGGGATTGATGAAGCTCTGTGTTCTGAATGGAAAGCCTCCTCTTCCTGTGGGACCAGGACAACCAGCCCCTGGGAGGATCTATTGACATCCACACAAGCCATCATGTCACTCACAGCTCTCTGGGCTCTGGTGGTGAAAGCAGCATTGAGGCCAGGAAGTGTCAGCAAAAGAACCAGCACTAATTGCATGTGGCCACATCCAGGAAAATGCCAGCTCAGGAACCTGAGGCAGGAGTCTCTGGACTCAACTCACTCGTGGTGGGTGCGTGGGCATGTGGGTATCAGGAAAGCAGAAGGGGGTTAGTGGTGTCTTAGAATTACTGGCAAGGCCACAGTAATAGATCAATAGATCTATAGAACTTCCAGCAAAGATGGAAATGCTCTGCACTGGGCTGTTCATTGTGGTAGCCATTTGGCACATGTAGCTTTTGAACACTCAAAATGCAGCCAGAGCAACTAAGGAATTGAACTTTGAATTTGATTATAATTAACTTAAATAGTCACTTGCATCTAGCGGCTACTAAACGGACAGTGCAAACCTACATCACACTACACCCCTTCTGAAGATGAAGGGGCTAGGAGGCGGAGACTCTACAGCAGAAGGTCCCAAGTCAAAGGGCTGGAAAGGGACCCTGGGCACAGATACAGTCTGGATTCTTCAAGAAATTGCAGCTACCACTTCTTAGTCTTCTACAAAAAAAAAAAAAAATCTGCTGCAAGGTATAGAGACTGAAATAAGGTCATCTTTCATCCCTCATATCCCCATCTTTGGATTCTTCAAGGCTGGCTCTATCTCAGCCACCTCCACCCTCTTTTCCAGGGCTCTAAGGAATTTTAGCTGCTGTCTACCATCGCTGGAAGCTCTAAGAAACTCTAGATTCGAAGACTAGGGTCTCAATAAAACTCTAAGACTGCTCCAGGATGTTTCTACCTAAAGAAAAGTCAAGCAGCCATTTCTAACCTATTCCTTTCCATTCCACACTGGCCTCAAGGGGATTCCACATACTTGCCAATCCCNTGGAGTAGGAAATGGCAACCCAGTATTCTTGCCTGGAAAAATCCCATGGACAGAAAAGCTTGGCAGGCTACAGTTCATGGGGTCACCAAGAGTTGGACACAGCTGAGTGTGTGTGCACACATGGGCACACACAGACACTCAATACCTTACAGGATTCCAGTTAATGACACAGAGATGGGAGGGGTAGAGCAGATGACCTGTGTCCTAGCCCAGGTGACCTGTGACTTCCCTCAGACCATTCAGCAGGAAATACCGCTATTTTGTATCCAATCCCTGCCTCTCCTTTCAGGAAAACATTACTGAACAGGTCAGTGCATTCAGATAGCCAAAGGAGACTCTGCCAAACCTTCCTGGAAAGTTAAGTCATCCACCAATGAAAACTCACACTTTCATCCCTATGCCTTCTGGTCCCTGCTATGTTTGGTTTGTCCCCCATCTAGAGACAGTGGGCAGCGGCCCTCTGTTCCCTTTGTAGTGAATTTTTGCTATCTGGTATATCTAAAATGTCATCTATGGGCCCCTTCATCTTTCTCTTCTTCAGATTAAGTCCTTTGAGTCCATCCTCATAAGTATTATTTTCTAACTTTAAGTATTATTCCATTTCAAGTCAGATCCTCCAGCAACCAAGATCCTGATTAAAACGCCTTCAATTGTATATGGTTCCAAGGAGGCCTGAAAAAGCCCAGGCATGTGAAATCACTTTATGAGAATAACCTTAGTACAAGTGTGGGACATGTTTAAAGATGAAGAAGGCACTCAACAAAGCTCATCATTTGTTGTACTGGACCGAAGTCATTTCAGCCAATGCCTCTTAAACTGACTTTTTTCACAGGGCTGGTGAATTGTGAGCAGCTTTAGCTTGTAATCAGGAAACCTCTGCTCTTGGCTCTCCAGCTGAGACAGTTCTTGGCTATCAGTTTCCTCCTAAATTCTGTGATTTTAATGGCAAAAATGAGAAGTGATCCACAGACTCTATACAAAATCAGGGACTACCCCAGGGACATAGGCCAATGCAAGGCAATCAGGGACCTGAAAAGGTAGAATTCTCTTTGAACTTCTTTCTTGCCTGCATCCCGGTGGCCTCCCATCCTGCCTGTTCCTTCAGACTCCAGCCAGGTTTGCCCTCCTCTTTCTCCAGGGAAGGGATCATGGGAACCAGGCAGGAGATTTTCCCTTTGATGTCTGAGGGCAATGTGCTTGCCCATGCCATCAACCTTACGACTCCCTTTAGATGCATAACAAAGTAGGCTTCTAGGAGAGGGACTCCCTCAGCCTCAGGGAGCAGTCCTAGATAGGAGGGAATGAGGAGCAGGGACTTCAGGCTGACAGTTGTGCTCCCTACATGTGGTGGGGTACTGCATGTTCCAAATAAGAACCCCCAGGTCCTGCCTGTGTCTGGGCTCATTTAACCCTCACAGCTGCACTGCCAGGGAGATGTCAGCTTTAATGCACACACACAGCCACCTTGATTGTTAAAATATTGAAATACTTCCATGAGAGCTGGTAAACAGCCTGCTCCAAGAGCCCTGAATTCCTTGCCCCCCACACCCTGGGTCTTAGCAAATGAAGAGAATACCTGGGCACTAAGTGGAGCTCCAGAAACCAGTTCCAGCACTTATAACGTCTGTGGTTATTCGTTAGTGCCTGGCTGTTACTGAACATTTTAAATATAATCTCTGATGCATAGCGCCTATAATATATAAATTATACAGATCAGGTGTCTACAACAAAGTGTGGCTGTTTACCCATAAGAGCAATGTGAAGTGAATTAATAAGATATGGTATACCCACATTAGAATCTTATTCAAAGCTGACTCATTGGAGAAGGCAATGGCACCCCACTCCAGCACTCTTGCCTGGAGAATCCCATGGATGGAGGAGCCTGGTAGGCTGCAGTCCATGGGGTCGCTAAGAGTCAAACATGACTGAGACTTCACTTTCACTTTTCACTTTCATGCATTGGAGAAGGAAATGGCAACTTGCTCCAGTGTTCTTGCCTGGAGAATCCCAGGGACGGAGGAGCCTGATGGACTGCCGTCTACGGGGTTTCAGAGAGTCGGACACAACTGAAGCGACTTAGCAGCAGCAGCAGCATTGGAAAAGACCCTGATGCTGGGAAAGATTGAGGGCAGGAGAAGTGGATGACAGAGGATGAGATGGTTGGATGGCATCATCGACTCAATGGACATGAATTTGAGCAAAGTCAGGGAGATAGTGAAGGACAGGGAAGCCCGGCATGCTGCAGTCCATGGGGTCACAAAGAATCAAACACAACTGAGAAAGTGAACAACAGCAGCCGTCAAAAGGAATATGCTTATCCATGCTGCTTTACCCTAAAACAGACCTTGAAAACATAGTGCTGAAAGAATCCAGACCCAAAAGGCCACATTAGTACAGTAAGTCCCCTACATACAAATGAGTTCCACTCCAAGAGTGCATTCATAAGTCCAACTTGTAAGTCCAATAAAGTTAGCCCAGGTACCCAGTGAACACAATGGTCTATATAGTACTGTATTAAAATAGGTTTATAATACTTTTCACACAAATAATACAAAAAAAAACCCAGAAAATAAAGAAAACATTTTAAATCTTATCTTAGAGTACGGTACCTTGAAAAGTACATTGGTACCGCACAACAGCTGGCATACAGGGGCTGGCATGGAGTGAACAGGTCAGAAGAGTTCCTGATGGAGGAGGGAGAGGAGGTGGGAGATGGTGGAGCTGAAGGGTTGTCAGCGACAGGAGACGGAGGGTGCGCTGAAGTGTCGCTCATATCTGATGCTGGTGGAATACACGTGTGTAGGGTACTTACTGTATGATTCTGTTTACATAAAATACCAAGACTAGGAAGATCTATAGAGACAAAAAATACAAGAGTGGTTGTCAGGGCCTGGAGGTGGGGCAGATGTCAAGGGGTGGGATTAGGGGAGGTGATAGCTATCAGGAGTGGAATTTCTTTTGGGGGTAAAGAAAATATTCTAAAATTGATCCTAGTGATAGGTACACAACTTACACAACTACACACACTAAAAGTTACTGAATTGTATACTTGAAATGGATGAATTGTATGATATAGGATTTAAAGCTGTTTAAAAATGACTGGATACAACTTCCATAAACATTTACTAAATTTAAATTTATACTTACAGGCACACATATACACCATTGCTTTAACATATTATATACATTATAACACAAATACAGAAATTGGGTTTTTTTAGGGTGAGATGAAAAATACTAGATTTGCTTTTGGCGACTCCTGCCCTAGAAGCAGATGCTGAGGTTAAGAGGCTACAGATCCTGCCCACTCACAGAGCCTTTGCTCTTCCTAGCATGGAATACAGATTCCAGGGCCTCCTAGAAGTTGAGGAAGGCCAGGGAGCGCTGCTATCATTTTTTTATGCTCACAATGTAGTACTGAAAAGAAAGAAATGCTGAAATAGGGTTACAATATCAATAAATAATTTTTGCTTATGTTTGAAAAAAAATTAAGACTTTGTGACATAAAAAAGAGAATGCAATATCATTTTGTTATTTACAAGATAATTGGAGTTTTTCTGGGGAAAATGAATTGAGAGCACAGGGAGGCAGTGGAATGGTTATGGAGAACAATTCGAGGTGGGTGTCTTAGCATCCCCATTCAGGGCAGTGCCTTCACGGGTGTGTGCACAGTCGTGCTTGGTGATGGTGCTTGAGGCCCTACTGAGTGTGAGTCACACTGAATGGACGCTGGGCATCTGCACTGATGGACCGGTGGACACCTGTGCTTCCAGGCAGGGCATGAGAGCCAGAGAGCAGGGAGGGAAGCAACCCGTGAGCTGCCTTTTTGTCTACAAGCAGTTATTCTGCGGAGGTATTCAGCCAGGGAGCAGAGGAACGTGGAAGAAGACTGCGGGAGGAGCTACCAGTTCAGCCGGAAGGGGGATTATCAAGTCTCCTCGGAGGCAAGGCAGCTCATTAATTCACAGCTGGTAACATGTTTCCCGTCTAAGGTTGATACATATCTTTTTAAAGTGTCTTTCTCTCTTGCCAACAGTACAATAGCAGCGAGGACAGAAAACTGTGGGACGCCCTCCTTTATTTCTTCCTTTGCCCCCCAAATGTCCAAAGACACAGAGCTCTGGAGAAAGGCAGGGTTAAAGTCTCCCTCGGGTCTCAGGCCTTGGAAATTGAGTCTCTTCTTCATTTGGAGCCGCCCACCGGTTGCCATGGTGGCACAACATCTGCTACCCAACTCTGCTCCAGCGGTCACTGGGTTTGGCATCCTCCAAGCTGTTATTCGTTCTGTATTTTGCCTGATGAGCTACTCTGCTTCCCCGAGGAATGCATCACACTTTTTCAGCAAAGGAATGCTTATTCAAAAGGCAGGGTTATGGAGAGAAGGAGGTTAAATCTGTGCAAGCTGCAATTCTGAGACAGCAAGCTTTTTTGCGTGTGGGGCCATTAACTCTGCCAATCTCTGGATTAATGTTCTGCATCTGTTGATCCCAAATCCTACTGAAAATCATCCTCCTAGATTTATTAGCATTTGTTTCTAAGGAGCATACATTATTTATTAAAACTTCTAAAAGGTATTTAAAATATATATAAATTCCCTGCTTCTTTCCTTTATTTTCTCATTTTAACATATCTCAAGTTTAACTGCTTGTCTGCCATTCTTTCTATTCACCAATTATTTTTGAAACTGAATAAAAATATAACTTTCCTTGCCTACCGCTTTCTCCTGTTCTTCCAGGCAGCATCTTGATTCCCACTTCCTCTCGAAAAGACACGTTTTGTCCTGCTTGCTTTAATAGTTACAATCCTTAAGGGGTCTCTAAGAAACTGAGAGGTGGTGTGGTACAGCCAAAGGAACACAGACTCTGGAGTTAAGGGAATTTAGGACTGGTCTCCCATCTCATTTTGCCTGGAACTTGACCAGTTTTAGTGCTGAAAGTCCCCCATCTAAGGAGAAACTTCAGTCTTGGCCAAACTTCCCAGCTTCCTCATCCTCTTACTCTCCTCTGTTGCTTTTCTGACACTCAGTTTTCTTATTTGTAAAATGAGAATAAGATGTTCCCCACAAGGTCTTGGTGGAATTAGGCTTCCCTGATGGCTCAGAAGTAAAGAAACTGCCTTGCCAGGACAGGAGACCCTGGAGACGTGGGTTCAATCCCTGGGTTGGGAAAATCCCCTAGAGGAGGAAATGGCAACCCCACTCCAGTATTTTTCCCGAAAAAATCCCATGGACAGAGCTTGTGGCTACAGTCCATAGGGCTGCAAAGTCAGACATGCCTGACTGAGCGAGTGAGTCAGTCTTCTAAATAAGTTAATAGATAAGAAGCCTAATGTTAAAACAGAAGTCCATGCTCGGTAGATATTATTATTAATCTTAGAATTAGAACTCTAGGGGCAATTTTGAATTGCTCATCCATTTTACATCTAAGAAACTGTTTTGTTCAGGGTGTCTACATGTTTTTGGAGAAGGCAATGGCACCCCACTCCAGTACTCTTGCCTGGAAAATCCCATGGACAGAGGAGCCTGGTGGGCTGCAGTCCATAGTATTACTGAGGGTCAGACACGACTGAGCGACTTCACTTTCTTGCATTGGAGAAGGAAATGGCAACTCACTCCAGTGTTCTTGCCTGGAGAATCCCAGGGACGGGTGAGCCTGGTGGGCTGCCGTCTCTGAGTCGCGCAGAGTCGGACACAAGAAGGGCCAGGACTAAGATCAGCAAGGGAAGTGCCTAGAGCCCAACTTTTAAGGAAGAAGTCATTCTGGGGTCATCTAAGTACAGACTACAAGCAAGATGCCAATCTGTTCACCTGCTCGGGGCCATTTAGTAACACTGCCAGGGTTGTGTCTTAGATAAAAAGTCACATTCTCTACTAGACAGATGCTTCATCTTATCTTTGGTGACAATTGATTTCTAATAGCAAGTTTTCCTAAAACACCTAGAGTTGGGACTGTAGCAAAAATCCTTTCATCATCATTAAAACAAGCAAAGCAAAACCCTTGGTTCTCAAGAGACTGTAAGAAGTGAATCATTATAGCCAATCATTTCCCAAATAGCATTAAATTTCCTTTTATTGTGAACAATATTTCATGGAAATCTTTCTAAAAGATATTGCACATTTCCATGCTGTTTTCTTTCCATTAAATTAGAGTTTTTATTTTGAAATAATTATAAGTTCAGGTGCAGCTGTGAGAGAGATACCATGTAAACTTTACCCACTTTCTCTCAATTGTAACATCTCACAAAACTCGAGTATAGTATCACAGCCAGGGTACTGATGTGGATACAGTCAAGATACAGAACACTTCCATGACTGCAAGGACCGCTCTTCCTAACCTTTGGCAAACACACTCACCACCCTCCCACCATCATTCCCTCCCTGCATATGCATGCCATCACGTCAGTCATGTCTGACTCTTTGTGACTTGATGGCTGATAGCCCACCAGGCTCCTTTGTCCATGGGCTTCTCCAGGCAAGAATACTGGAGTGGGTTGCCATTTCCTCCTTCATGGGATCTTGCCAACCCAAGGATAAAACCCACATCTCTTATGACTCCTGCATTGACAGGCAGGTTCTTTACCACTAGCACCACCTGGGAAGCCATTTTTATTATTTCAAGAAGTTATATAATGGAATATAATATGTAACATTGCGGATTGGCTTTTCTTAGCATAGCTCTCTGAATATTCATCTGGGCTGTTGAGTATATCAATAGTTCATTCTTTTTATTGCTGAGTTATATTCCTTTGTGTGAATGTACCACAGATTGTTTACCCACTAACTTCTTGAAGAACATCTGGGTGATTTCTAGTTTTCTACCATTATGAATAAAGCTGCTATAAAAATTCAATGCATGTTGCTAATAGAAATTTAGAACACAAATAAATGGGCATCTCATGTTGATG
>SJYW01020293.1:1062628-1095907 GCA_006410735.1 Raphicerus campestris | reverse complement strand
TCTTTTCCAAATGAGTTGGCTCTTTGAATCAAGTGGCCGAAGTATTGGAGCTTCAGCATCAGTTTTTCCAACAAATATTTAGGATTGAGATACTAACAAATTTTTCTTTTTGTCATTACTTTTCTCTCTTGGTCCTTTTTTCTCCTCTCAGTCTGGTAGGCTATTTTGTAAGTTGCTTGGTGGAAGGATGTGGTAACCAAGAACAAAGAGTCATTTCAAAAGCCACGGCTTTTTGGCAATGGAAGTCACTCAAGCTTAAGAGACAGACTGAATAGCAGAAGTCACTACCTCTAACTCAAAGCCATCCCACCAACTGGAAAAATATGCGCTAGCCTGGAAGCAGACAGTCAGAAAAGCAGCAACGAGATAGCACGGACAATGGGGCTCCTGCAAAAGCGGCCCTGTCTCCTCTCCCTGGACAGCTGAGCAGGTAGAAATACTCAGATTCATTCCAGGGATATGCAGGCAAGAAGACCTCTGTCTTGTCTGCAGGTGCTGTGGAAGGCAGGCCGTTCATCTCCAGAGAACTGGTCATGAGATGTGTCATAGCGGCGTGCTAGAGCTGGCTGGGATTGATCGATACATCTCCAGGAATTTCGTGAGCTGGCTGTTAAATCACTGGGAGCTTGAAATCTGCCATAGTGGGAGTATTTACACCCTCAAAGTTGGCAAGCACTGCAAATCAGGACCACTTTCCATCCAGAGGTGGTTGTTAAACATTTACCAGCATACCACTGGAGGGGTGGAGGAAACCTCAGGCAGTAACACAGAATGATACCTGTGCACCCAAAAGTGCTGAGAAGGAGAGGAGAACACCCCAGCTGGAGGGACCCTCCAGACAAGAGACTGTCTCTGGAAATTGCCTGGATAGACAACCGAGACCCACTCGGGGAGGACAGCTCAGCAGATGCCCAAATGACATCAATGAGTGATTGGGCCCCTGGAATAATGGTATTTTTAGCTCAGTCCCCCAGAACATAAATGCAAAGCTGAGGAAAGGACAAGAAATCCCAATTTTTTTGACAGTACATTTCTTCTACCGTGCTGAATAGGGACTCAAAACATAAATTCTTCTAGAAAGATTAAATCACACACACTCTGCAGCTGAGTTGTGAAATGTCCATCTACATCTATGTGACATATAAGAAGTGTGAAGTTTGGAATGGTGCCTCGCCCCAGAATCTTCCACTGTCTTCTCTAGCTCCTGAATCTGTGCTATTTTTACCACACTGGGGGGAGCCACTACTAGGGGTGTCAGTACTGGAGGTGGGGAGTCGATCTGGGGACAGGGTGCAAGGCAGGTGCCAGCCACAAAGATGTAGAACATCCTCCTAAGTCCCAATCCAGGTCAACAAGAAGCTCCCATGCCCCTTACCTAGTAAGGTAATAAACAACACTACAAAGAGCTGAGAAGACCTCTTTTGAGCTGGTCAGGTTTTGCCAAATAATTTAAAAGCTGTGTTTGACAGGAGACAAGAGGGATAGATTATTAATCCAACTGATGACAGAGGGAATGTAAACACAGCAGATCAGGGACAAGAGAGGGGAACACGGCCATGGCCCCATGTAGGAGGCAGGGGTACATTAAGGGGGTTCCACACAGTGGGTGATGTGCATGGCACCTGAGCATGACTGGGTCAGCTCTCAGTAAGCCTTAGAAGATGAATGACAATAGGGTAAAAGGGCACCCGTGTCCCTGCGGATGGCAGACAGGAAGAACTCTCTGATACAGCCTGAAATTGTCATCATTATTCATTAGGCACTCACTTCCCTATCCCACCCTCCTCCTCTGAAAAGCAAGCCTCCCATGGACATGAACATAGTATTTCCAACCAACGCCAGCATAAAGGAGTCAATCCCAGCTAAGGACCAGCCTGTGGAAGCTTCTAAAACTAAGCAAATGACACTGATGGGGAAAACACGGACCGAAACCGCCCACCCTGGCCAGGCACCACAGTAACCATCTGCATGAGCTACTTTATTACAGGAGGTCCTGGTAAGGAACGCAGGACTAACAAGCCACTACCGAGAGAAAGAATTCAGGGAAGGTCAAAAGGTCAGTCTGCATGTCCTACCAACCTGCCAGAATGCATCCTGCGGAAATCCATCTCAGCTAAGCCATGAGCGCAAGAGCAAGAAGGACCCCGAGTCAGAAGGAGGGGCCAGGAAACTAACCCCATCCCAGGAAAACCTGGGACTGCCAGCCACGTGGCAGAGCAGCCCTCCTGGGTTCCCTTCCTCTCCTGCTCTCCACCTGGGAGCCTTTTTCCAATAAAGCCTCTTGCTCTGTCAGCACGTGTGTCTCCTCGGACAATTCATTGCCAAAGGAGTGTTAGACAAGAGCTCACTCTTGGGCACTGAAAGGGGTTCCCCTGCCTGCAATCAAACTGCTCTTCCAGACAGCCTCTCTGCATGAACTGCCTCCTCCCAGGTACAGAGGGCACCCCAGACCTTGGCTCACCCAGGGCAGAAGCAACATCCCACTTCCAGGGCCTGGTGATCTCCCGTGAAAGGCCAGCCTCCCTGAACTTTGAGGGGAGACTTGAGCCTGTTGCTTCTTTCATGAAGTCCCCTAGCTATGCTGGTCATTAAAGGGTTTTTTAGAAGATGAGGCAGTATCTCTGTCCTCAGGACTTGGCTGGCAGCCCTGAGGCTGGGAGGACAAGCAGACAGTGTGGGGCTCTCGACTCTGCCTGCACCGGGCTGTAAAATCCGTCATCCGTCAGGGCAGCCAAGTGGCAATGCAGGTCTCAGTCCCTCATCCCCTGGACATCAGCCAGGGGCCAAAATGCACCCAACACCTCGGACAGCCTCTGAGCACAGGAGGGAAGAGCAGAGGCCGCTCTTTCAATCCCACTCTTTATTCCAGTGGCTGGATCCTCTCTCTTCACCTAGGTCCTAAATACACTGAGGTGGGGGGCTCTGCCTGATACCTTCTAGAATCACAGTAAGAGCTCAAGAAATGCATGTGTAGTCTGATCACTGATAACAGGCCTGTATGTATAATAGCAAACAAGGTCAATATCTTCTCAGTTGCTCTCACTACCTGAGTGCTAAAGAGGAGGGATGCAGATGGTGAAGTAAGGCCGCAGACTGTAATAGACTGTCTCCCAAATAGTAGGGAACAGGTCACTAGTGGTACATGAAATAGTTAGGTGTGAAAGTGTTAGGCACTCAGTCATGTCTGACTCTTTGAGACCCCATGGACTGTAGCCCACCAGGCTCCTCTGTCCATGGAATTCTCCAGGAGTGGATAGTTATTCCCTTCTCCAGGGGATCTTCCTGGCTCAGGGATTGAACCCTGTCTTCCGCACTGTTAGGAAGGTCTTTATCATTGCTGCTCAGTTCAGTTCAGTTGCTCAGTCGTGTCCGACTTTTTGCGGCCCCATGAATCACAGCACTCCAGGCCTCCCTGTCCATCACCAACTCCCAGATTTCACTCAGACTCACGTCCATCGAGTCGGTGATGCCATCCAGCCATCTCATCCTCTGTTGTCCCCTTCTCCTCCTGCTCCTAATCCCCCCAGCATCAGAGTCTTTTCCAATGAGTCAACTCTTTGCATGAGGAGCCAAAGTATTGGAGTTTCAGCTTTAGCATCAGTCCTTCCAAAGAAATCCCAGGACTGATTTCCTTTAGGATGGACTGGTTGGATCTCCTTGAAGTCCAAGGGACTCTCAAGAGTCTTCTCCAACACCACAGTTCAAAAGCATCAATTCTTTGGTGCTCAGCTTTCTTTACAGTCCAACTCTCACATCCATATGTTAGGGCTAGGGCTACCCAAATAGAATGATGAAATAAAGTTGGTTATTTACTTTGATTATTGGGTAATCATGTTGGTTATTAAAATGCAATACACAGATATGTTGTTAAATAACAGGAGTCATAGAGTGGGAACGCTGGTCTACTTTCAAATTCCTTTCAATTCATCTGCATAGAATAGAGAGAGTCTCTGTTGGGTGCTGGGGTGTCTTTGACACTTTCAAACACTTGCTAATCTTCCTTTTTCAGAAGCTGCCTTAGTACCTCTGCAGGCATCTGTGTCTAGATAAAATTAATTAACATTGTTTATCGTATTTTAACAACAAACTTACAATTTTGACAAGAGACATGGGTTTCCTATTTCCAATGGTTATCAGGCTTCATTTTAAAGCAAACTTATGAAAAAGAACCGAGCCTGTTTTAAGAAAAGTATAAGGAATATCACAGATGGTATGCTGATGTAGCAAAAAAAAAAAAAAAAAAGTGAAGGAGTTACTTGAATGATATAAGTTTCAGAATGTGACGTAAATGGTGGTAGAAAGAAGACAGAGTTTGGATTCAGAGTTTGGATTCACCTCATCCTCAGGTGATGACTGCAAGAGCCAGCGGCCCCAGCCTCGGTCCTCACCCAGGCAGCAATTGTGTGCGAAGTTTTGTCTTGATGGAACAGAAGTACGGTGGGCATCCCAGTTAACTCCCAAACTTCCAGCCACCCTTGTTTGGATCTAGAAAAGCCAGTTGGCTCGTGGCATTTCCCTAGTGACTGATTTTGGCCTCAGATTGGTGGGGTATGCAACCTAACTTATCCAGCCAGGTAAAAAGGAAAGGATTTGATGCCACAAGTTGGAAGCGGGTGGCCGTTTTCTCCCTCTTCTATGAACAAGAGTCCGTGTGACCCCCAGTGGCTCCACCTTACAATCAGCAAGGAAAGTTTGAGGATGAAAGCAAAGCTGAGGACACCTGCACAGACTGATGAAAAGCCCAGTGCCTGGGTGGCACTGAGGAGTGGTTCGCCATCCACGCCAGGACCCTGACCCAGCTCTCCATGTCTGCTGATGGGAGATGATGCCTATACTTACTGGGGCAACCAGCTGGAGCTGGGGTATCTGCTCCCTGCAGTTGAAAGCCCCTGTGATTCTGAACACTTTGAGGAGTCCCAGGTGGTGCTAATGGTAAAGAATCTGCCTGCCGAAGCAGAAGATGCAAGAGACACGGGTTCGATCTCTGAGTTGGGAAGATCCTCTGGAGTAGGAAATGGCAACCCAGTATTCTTGCCTGGAAAAATCCCATGGACAGAAAAGCTTGGCAGGCTACAGTTCATGGGGTCACCAAGAGTTGGACACAGCTGAGTGTGTGTGCACACATGGGCACACACAGACACTCAATACCTTACAGGATTCCAGTTAATGACACAGAGATGGGAGGGGTAGAGCAGATGACCTGTGTCCTAGCCCAGGTGACCTGTGACTTCCCTCAGACCATTCAGCAGGAAATACCGCTATTTTGTATCCAATCCCTGCCTCTCCTTTCAGGAAAACATTACTGAACAGGTCAGTGCATTCAGATAGCCAAAGGAGACTCTGCCAAACCTTCCTGGAAAGTTAAGTCATCCACCAATGAAAACTCACACTTTCATCCCTATGCCTTCTGGTCCCTGCTATGTTTGGTTTGTCCCCCATCTAGAGACAGTGGGCAGCGGCCCTCTGTTCCCTTTGTAGTGAATTTTTGCTATCTGGTATATCTAAAATGTCATCTATGGGCCCCTTCATCTTTCTCTTCTTCAGATTAAGTCCTTTGAGTCCATCCTCATAAGTATTATTTTCTAACTTTAAGTATTATTCCATTTCAAGTCAGATCCTCCAGCAACCAAGATCCTGATTAAAACGCCTTCAATTGTATATGGTTCCAAGGAGGCCTGAAAAAGCCCAGGCATGTGAAATCACTTTATGAGAATAACCTTAGTACAAGTGTGGGACATGGTTAAAGATGAAGAAGGCACTCAACAAAGCTCATCATTTGTTGTACTGGACCGAAGTCATTTCAGCCAATGCCTCTTAAACTGACTTTTTTCACAGGGCTGGTGAATTGTGAGCAGCTTTAGCTTGTAATCAGGAAACCTCTGCTCTTGGCTCTCCAGCTGAGACAGTTCTTGGCTATCAGTTTCCTCCTAAATTCTGTGATTTTAATGGCAAAAATGAGAAGTGATCCACAGACTCTATACAAAATCAGGGACTACCCCAGGGACATAGGCCAATGCAAGGCAATCAGGGACCTGAAAAGGTAGAATTCTCTTTGAACTTCTTTCTTGCCTGCATCCCGGTGGCCTCCCATCCTGCCTGTTCCTTCAGACTCCAGCCAGGTTTGCCCTCCTCTTTCTCCAGGGAAGGGATCATGGGAACCAGGCAGGAGATTTTCCCTTTGATGTCTGAGGGCAATGTGCTTGCCCATGCCATCAACCTTACGACTCCCTTTAGATGCATAACAAAGTAGGCTTCTAGGAGAGGGACTCCCTCAGCCTCGGGGAGCAGTCCTAGATAGGAGGGAATGAGGAGCAGGGACTTCAGGCTGACAGTTGTGCTCCCTACATGTGGTGGGGTACTGCATGTTCCAAATAAGAACCCCCAGGTCCTGCCTGTGTCTGGGCTCATTTAACCCTCACAGCTGCACTGCCAGGGAGATGTCAGCTTTAATGCACACACACAGCCACCTTGATTGTTAAAATATTGAAATACTTTCATGAGAGCTGGTAAACAGCCTGCTCCAAGAGCCCTGAATTCCTTGCCCCCCACACCCTGGGTCTTAGCAAATGAAGAGAATACCTGGGCACTAAGTGGAGCTCCAGAAACCAGTTCCAGCACTTATAACGTCTGTGGTTATTCGTTAGTGCCTGGCTGTTACTGAACATTTTAAATATAATCTCTGATGCATAGCGCCTATAATATATAAATTATACAGATCAGGTGTCTACAACAAAGTGTGGCTGTTTACCCATAAGAGCAATGTGAAGTGAATTAATAAGATATGGTATACCCACATTAGAATCTTATTCAAAGCTGACTCATTGGAGAAGGCAATGGCACCCCACTCCAGCACTCTTGCCTGGAGAATCCCATGGATGGAGGGGCCTGGTAGGCTGCAGTCCATGGGGTCGCTAAGAGTCAAACATGACTGAGACTTCACTTTCACTTTTCACTTTCATGCATTGGAGAAGGAAATGGCAACTTGCTCCAGTGTTCTTGCCTGGAGAATCCCAGGGACGGAGGAGCCTGATGGACTGCCGTCTACGGGGTTTCAGAGAGTCGGACACAACTGAAGCGACTTAGCAGCAGCAGCAGCATTGGAAAAGACCCTGATGCTGGGAAAGATTGAGGGCAGGAGAAGTGGATGACAGAGGATGAGATGGTTGGATGGCATCATCGACTCAATGGACATGAATTTGAGCAAAGTCAGGGAGATAGTGAAGGACAGGGAAGCCCGGCATGCTGCAGTCCATGGGGTCACAAAGAATCAAACACAACTGAGAAAGTGAACAACAGCAGCCGTCAAAAGGAATATGCTTATCCATGCTGCTTTACCCTAAAACAGACCTTGAAAACATAGTGCTGAAAGAATCCAGACCCAAAAGGCCACATTAGTACAGTAAGTCCCCTACATACAAATGAGTTCCACTCCAAGAGTGCATTCATAAGTCCAACTTGTAAGTCCAATAAAGTTAGCCCAGGTACCCAGTGAACACAATGGTCTATATAGTACTGTATTAAAATAGGTTTATAATACTTTTCACACAAATAATACAAAAAAAAACCCAGAAAATAAAGAAAACATTTTAAATCTTATCTTAGAGTACGGTACCTTGAAAAGTACATTGGTACCGCACAACAGCTGGCATACAGGGGCTGGCATGGAGTGAACAGGTCAGAAGAGTTCCTGATGGAGGAGGGAGAGGAGGTGGGAGATGGTGGAGCTGAAGGGTTGTCAGCGACAGGAGACGGAGGGTGCGCTGAAGTGTCGCTCATATCTGATGCTGGTGGAATACACGTGTGTAGGGTACTTACTGTATGATTCTGTTTACATAAAATACCAAGACTAGGAAGATCTATAGAGACAAAAAATACAAGAGTGGTTGTCAGGGCCTGGAGGTGGGGCAGATGTCAAGGGGTGGGATTAGGGGAGGTGATAGCTATCAGGAGTGGAATTTCTTTTGGGGGTAAAGAAAATATTCTAAAATTGATCCTAGTGATAGGTACACAACTTACACAACTACACACACTAAAAGTTACTGAATTGTATACTTGAAATGGATGAATTGTATGATATAGGATTTAAAGCTGTTTAAAAATGACTGGATACAACTTCCATAAACATTTACTAAATTTAAATTTATACTTACAGGCACACATATACACCATTGCTTTAACATATTATATACATTATAACACAAATACAGAAATTGGGTTTTTTTAGGGTGAGATGAAAAATACTAGATTTGCTTTTGGCGACTCCTGCCCTAGAAGCAGATGCTGAGGTTAAGAGGCTACAGATCCTGCCCACTCACAGAGCCTTTGCTCTTCCTAGCATGGAATACAGATTCCAGGGCCTCCTAGAAGTTGAGGAAGGCCAGGGAGCGCTGCTATCATTTTTTTATGCTCACAATGTAGTACTGAAAAGAAAGAAATGCTGAAATAGGGTTACAATATCAATAAATAATTTTTGCTTATGTTTGAAAAAAAATTAAGACTTTGTGACATAAAAAAGAGAATGCAATATCATTTTGTTATTTACAAGATAATTGGAGTTTTTCTGGGGAAAATGAATTGAGAGCACAGGGAGGCAGTGGAATGGTTATGGAGAACAATTCGAGGTGGGTGTCTTAGCATCCCCATTCAGGGCAGTGCCTTCGCGGGTGTGTGCACAGTCGTGCTTGGTGATGGTGCTTGAGGCCCTACTGAGTGTGAGTCACACTGAATGGACGCTGGGCATCTGCACTGATGGACCGGTGGACACCTGTGCTTCCAGGCAGGGCATGAGAGCCAGAGAGCAGGGAGGGAAGCAACCCGTGAGCTGCCTTTTTGTCTACAAGCAGTTATTCTGCGGAGGTATTCAGCCAGGGAGCAGAGGAACGTGGAAGAAGACTGCGGGAGGAGCTACCAGTTCAGCCGGAAGGGGGATTATCAAGTCTCCTCGGAGGCAAGGCAGCTCATTAATTCACAGCTGGTAACATGTTTCCCGTCTAAGGTTGATACATATCTTTTTAAAGTGTCTTTCTCTCTTGCCAACAGTACAATAGCAGCGAGGACAGAAAACTGTGGGACGCCCTCCTTTATTTCTTCCTTTGCCCCCCAAATGTCCAAAGACACAGAGCTCTGGAGAAAGGCAGGGTTAAAGTCTCCCTCGGGTCTCAGGCCTTGGAAATTGAGTCTCTTCTTCATTTGGAGCCGCCCACCGGTTGCCATGGTGGCACAACATCTGCTACCCAACTCTGCTCCAGCGGTCACTGGGTTTGGCATCCTCCAAGCTGTTATTCGTTCTGTATTTTGCCTGATGAGCTACTCTGCTTCCCCGAGGAATGCATCACACTTTTTCAGCAAAGGAATGCTTATTCAAAAGGCAGGGTTATGGAGAGAAGGAGGTTAAATCTGTGCAAGCTGCAATTCTGAGACAGCAAGCTTTTTTGCGTGTGGGGCCATTAACTCTGCCAATCTCTGGATTAATGTTCTGCATCTGTTGATCCCAAATCCTACTGAAAATCATCCTCCTAGATTTATTAGCATTTGTTTCTAAGGAGCATACATTATTTATTAAAACTTCTAAAAGGTATTTAAAATATATATAAATTCCCTGCTTCTTTCCTTTATTTTCTCATTTTAACATATCTCAAGTTTAACTGCTTGTCTGCCATTCTTTCTATTCACCAATTATTTTTGAAACTGAATAAAAATATAACTTTCCTTGCCTACCGCTTTCTCCTGTTCTTCCAGGCAGCATCTTGATTCCCACTTCCTCTCGAAAAGACACGTTTTGTCCTGCTTGCTTTAATAGTTACAATCCTTAAGGGGTCTCTAAGAAACTGAGAGGTGGTGTGGTACAGCCAAAGGAACACAGACTCTGGAGTTAAGGGAATTTAGGACTGGTCTCCCATCTCATTTTGCCTGGAACTTGACCAGTTTTAGTGCTGAAAGTCCCCCATCTAAGGAGAAACTTCAGTCTTGGCCAAACTTCCCAGCTTCCTCATCCTCTTACTCTCCTCTGTTGCTTTTCTGACACTCAGTTTTCTTATTTGTAAAATGAGAATAAGATGTTCCCCACAAGGTCTTGGTGGAATTAGGCTTCCCTGATGGCTCAGAAGTAAAGAAACTGCCTTGCCAGGACAGGAGACCCTGGAGACGTGGGTTCAATCCCTGGGTTGGGAAAATCCCCTAGAGGAGGAAATGGCAACCCCACTCCAGTATTTTTCCCGAAAAAATCCCATGGACAGAGCTTGTGGCTACAGTCCATAGGGCTGCAAAGTCAGACATGCCTGACTGAGCGAGTGAGTCAGTCTTCTAAATAAGTTAATAGATAAGAAGCCTAATGTTAAAACAGAAGTCCATGCTCAGTAGATATTATTATTAATCTTAGAATTAGAACTCTAGGGGCAATTTTGAATTGCTCATCCATTTTACATCTAAGAAACTGTTTTGTTCAGGGTGTCTACATGTTTTTGGAGAAGGCAATGGCACCCCACTCCAGTACTCTTGCCTGGAAAATCCCATGGACAGAGGAGCCTGGTGGGCTGCAGTCCATAGTATTACTGAGGGTCAGACACGACTGAGCGACTTCACTTTCTTGCATTGGAGAAGGAAATGGCAACTCACTCCAGTGTTCTTGCCTGGAGAATCCCAGGGATGGGTGAGCCTGGTGGGCTGCCGTCTCTGAGTCGCGCAGAGTCGGACACAAGAAGGGCCAGGACTAAGATCAGCAAGGGAAGTGCCTAGAGCCCAACTTTTAAGGAAGAAGTCATTCTGGGGTCATCTAAGTACAGACTACAAGCAAGATGCCAATCTGTTCACCTGCTCGGGGCCATTTAGTAACACTGCCAGGGTTGTGTCTTAGATAAAAAGTCACATTCTCTACTAGACAGATGCTTCATCTTATCTTTGGTGACAATTGATTTCTAATAGCAAGTTTTCCTAAAACACCTAGAGTTGGGACTGTAGCAAAAATCCTTTCATCATCATTAAAACAAGCAAAGCAAAACCCTTGGTTCTCAAGAGACTGTAAGAAGTGAATCATTATAGCCAATCATTTCCCAAATAGCATTAAATTTCCTTTTATTGTGAACAATATTTCATGGAAATCTTTCTAAAAGATATTGCACATTTCCATGCTGTTTTCTTTCCATTAAATTAGACTTTTTATTTTGAAATAATTATAAGTTCAGGTGCAGCTGTGAGAGAGATACCATGTAAACTTTACCCACTTTCTCTCAATTGTAACATCTCACAAAACTCGAGTATAGTATCACAGCCAGGGTACTGATGTGGATACAGTCAAGATACAGAACACTTCCATGACTGCAAGGACCGCTCTTCCTAACCTTTGGCAAACACACTCACCACCCTCCCACCATCATTCCCTCCCTGCATATGCATGCCATCACGTCAGTCATGTCTGACTCTTTGTGACTTGATGGCTGATAGCCCACCAGGCTCCTCTGTCCATGGGCTTCTCCAGGCAAGAATACTGGAGTGGGTTGCCATTTCCTCCTTCATGGGATCTTGCCAACCCAAGGATAAAACCCACATCTCTTATGACTCCTGCATTGACAGGCAGGTTCTTTACCACTAGCACCACCTGGGAAGCCATTTTTATTATTTCAAGAAGTTATATAATGGAATATAATATGTAACATTGCGGATTGGCTTTTCTTAGCATAGCTCTCTGAATATTCATCTGGGCTGTTGAGTATATCAATAGTTCATTCTTTTTATTGCTGAGTTATATTCCTTTGTGTGAATGTACCACAGATTGTTTACCCACTAACTTCTTGAAGAACATCTGGGTGATTTCTAGTTTTCTACCATTATGAATAAAGCTGCTATAAAAATTCAATGCATGTTGCTAATAGAAATTTAGAACACAAATAAATGGGCATCTCATGTTGATGAACTGAAGACTTAATATTGTTCAGATGGTAATACTATCCACACAAACTAAAGCATTAGAATATACAACCCAGAAAAACTCTTGTATATATGGTCAAATGATTTTGACAAAGGTCAAGACATTTCATGGGGAAAGGACAGTCTTTCCAAAAAATAGTGTTGGAAAAACTGGATATATGCCTGTACAAGAATGAAGTTGGACTATTATCTTATACTGTATAATAAAATTAACTCAAAATGGATCAAAGAGCTAAATATAAGAGCTGAAACTTAGAAGAAAACACAGAAGGGACCTTCATGGCACCATTTTTTTCAAAGATTTCTTGAATATGACATCAATTACAGACAAAAGAAAATACAGATAAATTGAACTACATCAAAATTTAAAACTTTGCCCATTGAAGAACATAATAAAGAAGACAATCTAAGGAATGGGAGAAAATATTTGCAAATCATATACCTGAAAAATGGTTAAGATCCAGAATATATAAAGAACCCCTACAACTCAACAAAAAAATCTCAATTTTAAAATGGACAGAGTACTTGAATAGACATTCCTGCAAACAAGATACATGAATGATTAAAAAGCACATGAAAAGATATTCAATCTCACACTGACCATTTGGGAAATGAAAATCAAAGCAATAATGAGATGCAACCTCATNTAAAACCCACATCTCTTATGACTCCTGCATTGACAGGCAGGTTCTTTACCACTAGCACCACCTGGGAAGCCATTTTTATTATTTCAAGAAGTTATATAATGGAATATAATATGTAACATTGCGGATTGGCTTTTCTTAGCATAGCTCTCTGAATATTCATCTGGGCTGTTGAGTATATCAATAGTTCATTCTTTTTATTGCTGAGTTATATTCCTTTGTGTGAATGTACCACAGATTGTTTACCCACTAACTTCTTGAAGAACATCTGGGTGATTTCTAGTTTTCTACCATTATGAATAAAGCTGCTATAAAAATTCAATGCATGTTGCTAATAGAAATTTAGAACACAAATAAATGGGCATCTCATGTTGATGAACTGAAGACTTAATATTGTTCAGATGGTAATACTATCCACACAAACTAAAGCATTAGAATATACAACCCAGAAAAACTCTTGTATATATGGTCAAATGATTTTGACAAAGGTCAAGACATTTCATGGGGAAAGGACAGTCTTTCCAAAAAAATAGTGTTGGAAAAACTGGATATATGCCTGTACAAGAATGAAGTTGGACTATTATCTTATACTGTATAATAAAATTAACTCAAAATGGATCAAAGAGCTAAATATAAGAGCTGAAACTTAGAAGAAAACACAGAAGGGACCTTCATGGCACCATTTTTTTCAAAGATTTCTTGAATATGACATCAATTACAGACAAAAGAAAATACAGATAAATTGAACTACATCAAAATTTAAAACTTTGCCCATTGAAGAACATAATAAAGAAGACAATCTAAGGAATGGGAGAAAATATTTGCAAATCATATACCTGAAAAATGGTTAAGATCCAGAATATATAAAGAACCCCTACAACTCAACAAAAAAATCTCAATTTTAAAATGGACAGAGTACTTGAATAGACATTCCTGCAAACAAGATACATGAATGATTAAAAAGCACATGAAAAGATATTCAATCTCACACTGACCATTTGGGAAATGAAAATCAAAGCAATAATGAGATGCAACCTCATGCCCATTAGGATAGCCACTATAGAAAAAAAGGAAGGATGGAAGAACTGAAAAAGACTTAGAAATGAAACCGTTGTGCCCTGCAGTGGTAATATAAAATTGTTTAGCCACTATGGAAAATAATATGGCAGTACCTTAAAAAATTAAATATCGAATTATCATATGATCCAGCAATTCTATTTCTGCAAATACACTTAAAAGAAGTAAAAGCAGGACTCAAACAGATATTTGTACACCCACGTTCATAGCAGCATTATTCACAATAGCCAAAAGGTGAAAAAAGGCAACGCAAAAGTCCATTGACAGATGAACAGATTTTTTTTAAGTGGTAGGAATGACACCACCAAGATACCATGGGTTGTTTCTAACTTAAATGTCCCTCACGAGAACAACTAGCAAGTATTCATGGGCAAGATACCACCAAGAAAAATCCTAGAATACAAAAGTGTGCCAAAGGACCCATGGCACCACAGAGATCAAACAGACTGCATTAGACGTGTAAGAAGAGCAGCTACACACTGGCTGGCTTGTTTCTCCCCCAGGCTGGTGGAGCAACACACCAAGGGGTCTCTCCTGAGCCTCTGGTTCCTCTAGTGGGAAAGGAAAGCCGAGGTGAACACTGAGACCTTATAAGCATTGTGGGGTGCTTCTTGATTATCCCCACTCCAGTCTCATCCCACAGGTATTATGGGGGAATCTGTGAAGCTTGCCCACTATGAATCTGATTGTGACTGATAAGGAAGAAGGGGCTTGCAACCAGTTCTTAGATCCAGGCAGATGCAATTTCTACCTGTAGCACCCAAGCAGAATTCTCAACCAGCAACTTTGCTTATCAGCAGCATCAAACCAGTGGCATGATCTGACCAGAGAACTCAGCAGAGTGCGAGTCTACCTAATCTGTGTCCTCAGGCTCCCTGCTGGCCTGGGAGCCTGCGCTACCACTTCCCAGGCAGGTGAGCTAATTCATAGTTCTACCTACTTCTGAATTTAGTTCCTTGCCCCTCCAGACCAGGGAACACCTGAGATCAGGAACACCTGAGAGCCTTCCGGGAGCTGGCCCCTCTCGCCCATTCAGGCAGGCAAGCTAATTCATAGCCCCACGCTATGCTGAGGGCATCTCCCAACCCCATTTAACCTGACATGCAGACCAGATCACCTGGAAAGCTGCATAGCCCAGAAATGCTTCAACAGATAATACAGCAGACAGAGCTGACCATCTGCAGAGCAAAGTCAGTGGCCCTATTTGACGAGGAAACTTGGGGCAAGGGTCAACTTGAGTCAAGACCACAANGCCCAGAAATGCTTCAACAGATAGTACAGCAGACAGAGCTGACCATCTGCAGAGCAAAGTCAGTGGCCCTATTTGACGAGGAAACTTGGGGCAAGGGTCAACTTGAGTCAAGACCACAAGCAAAAAGCCTTGCCAGACTTGAGTTGGGTCTTCTGTTTTGCTAAGTCAGGGAAACAAATTTATAGCCTCACCCAATTCTGAAAACAGCCTTCAGCTTGCCCAACTAGGGAACCTACCCAGAACACACAGAAAACTGCATAGCTATCGAACAACCCTGCTTATAATCACAGTTGAACAGCATGCAGAGTTTGTAGCTTTTTCCAACTGCAGGGCAAAATTAGTGGCTTCATCTGGCTAGGAATTTCAGTGCACAGTCTTGCCTTATTCAGCTCCCAAACAAAACCATCATGCTGCCCCACAAGGCCAGGGAAGCCAATTTGTTGCCCCCAGACGAGTATAGAACCCAGTCCCAACTGTCTAGAAACCCTGACCAGAGAATTCAGACAACTACTGAGTTCATCCTATACCCTTGCTTGGGTGAGGAACCAACCCGGCAGTCCTATCTAACTGTTCTCAGCCACTGGCACAATTATCTAACTTCAGAGCTCACGCAGTGGCCTTTACCAAAAATAGACCCTGATAGCAAACCCCACCCGCCCGAGGATATTACCAATAGACTTGTCTGGAAACCCAAACAGAACTGACAGGTGAAGAACTATCTTTGTCAAAGTGAACCTATAAGGCATCAAAGGGGAGCTTACTTACTGAAATGCTCAGACACCAAGATAAGAAATCAAGGATCTGAAAAAAAAAAAAAAAACACAGATAAACATGATACCAACAAAGGAAACAAATAAAACTTCAATACTGACCTGAAATTGACTACACTAAAGCCTTTGACTGTGTGGATCACAGCAAATTGTGGAAAATTCTTCAAGAGATGGGAATACCAGACCACCTTACCTGCCTCCTGCAAAATCTGTATGCAGGTCAAGAAGCAACAGTTAAAATAGGACATGGAACAATGGACTGGTTCCAAATAGGGAAAGGAGTATGTCAAGGTTGTATATTGTCACCCTTCTTATTTAACTTATATGTGGAGTACATCATGTAAAATGCCAGATTGGATGACCACAAGCTGGAATCAAGATCACCAGGAGAAATATCAATAACCTTAGATATGCAGATAACACCACTCTTATGGAATAAAAGTAAAGAGGAACTAAAGAGCCTCTTAATGAAAGTAAACAAGGAAAGTGAAAAAGTTGGCTTAAAACTCAACATTCAAAAAACAAAGATCATGGTATCTGGTCCTATCACTTCATGGCAAATAGAAGGGGAAACCATGGAAACACTGACAGATTTTATTTTCTAGGGCTCCAAAATCACTGCAGATGGTGACTGCAGCCATGAAATTAAAAGACTCTTGCTCCTTGGAAGAAAGGCTATAACAAACTAGACAGTGTATTAAAAAGCAGAGACATTATCTTGCCAACAAAGGTCCATCTAGTCAAAGCTTGTTTTTTTTTTTTTGTAGTAGTCATGTATGGATGTGAGAGTTGGACCATAAAGAAGACTGAGTGTCAAAGAATTGATGCTTTTGAACTGTGGTGTTGGAGAAGATTCTTGAGAGCCCCTTGGATAGCAAGGAGATCAAATCAGTCCATCCTAAAGGAAATCAATCCTGAATAATCATTGGAAGGACTGATGCTAAAGTTCCAATACTTTGGCCACCTGATGCAAAGTGCTGACTCATTAGAAAAGACCCTGATGCTGGGAAAGATTGAAGGCAAGAGAAGGGGATGACAGAGGATGAGGTGGTTGGATGTCATCACCAACTCAATGGACATGAGTTTGAGCAAGCTCCAAGAGACAGTGAGGACAGGGAAGCCTGGTGCCCATGGGGTTGCAAAGAGTCAGACATGACTGAGTGACTGAACAAATAAAACTGACCCTAAAGAGGTGGAGATTTATGAATTGTCAGAAAAAGAATTCAAAATAATTCTCTTAAGAGTACTGAACACATGAACAACTAAACAAAATAGGGAGGAAATGCATGAACAAAATGAGAAGCTCAACAAAGAAATAGAAACCATAAAAAAAGAAAACAAAATGAAAACAGACATTCTATGGCTTAAAAATACAAGTACACGGAAGAATTTGATAACTTTAAAATCAGACTAAACTATACATATGAATCAGCTATGTAAAAGTGAGGACATTTAAAATTATCCAGTCAGAGGAACAAAAAGAAAAAGAATGAAAAAGAGTGAAGAAAGCCCCCAAGACTTATTGGACACAATTGAAAGAATTGATATCCATATCATGGAATTCCAGAAGCAGAAGAAAAAGGGACATAAAGTATATAGAAAGCAATAATAGCTGAAAACTTCCCAAACCTGAAGAGAAAAATGGATATAAAGACCCATGAGGTCTAAAGGACCCCAAATAGGGCTACACTGAGATACATTATAATTAAATTGTCAAAAAGTCATATTTGAAAGCAATAGGAAAAAAGTGGGAAGTTATATTAAGAAAGCCTCCCATAAGAAACTTCAAGCCAGGAGACAATGTAGTAATATATTCAAAATATAAAAAGATGAAAATGTCAATCAAGATTTATATGCCTGGTACTTCCCTTATGGTCCTGTGGCTAAGACTGCACACTCTCAACATGGAGGACCTGATCTGATCCCTGGTCACAGAACTAGAACCCACATGCCGCAGCTAAAGATCCCATGTCTGTAACTCAGACCTGGCACAGCCAAAATAAGTTAAAAAAATTCTAATCCTGACAAAACTCTTCTTCAGAAATGGAGAAGAGATTAAAGACTTTTCTAAACAAACAACATCTGAGATATTTCATTACCACTAATCTTTCCTTAGAAGAAATATTACAGGAAGATCTTTGAGTGGAAGTAAAAGGATGCCAGTTAACATAATACAAATATAAGAAGGTAGTGTAAAACTTACTGGTAATGGTAGATAATCAAAGTTAGATTTTGTGATGCTGTAATGGTAGTGGTTCATAATTCACTTACAACTCTTAACATAAAGGTTAAAAATACACACAGTAAAAAAATCATAACTAGAATGATCTGTTATTAGATATACAATATAAAAATATGTAAAGTACATCAGTAACCTAAAATGTGAGGGGAAGAGAAAGTAAATATGTAGAATGCAGAAATGCTATTGAAATTAATTTATTATTAATTTCAATTAGGGTGCTACAATTTTAAGACATTTAATATAAACCTCATGGTAACCACAGGGAAAAAATCTGCAGTAACTATACACACTCATGCATGTATAAACACACACACACACATGAATAATAAAGAAGTAAAAGCATGCCAAATAACAAAAGATATATTTTAAAAGAGGAAAGGATAAGACAAAACATTAGATCTACAAAATAATCAGAAAACAAAAAGCCAACAGTAAGTTCTTACTTATCAATAATTAATTTAAATGTAAATGAATTAAATTCCTAATCAAAAGACATAGAATGGTGGAAAGGATTAAAAAAAAAAAACTAGATCCAACAATATGTTGCCTATAAGATATTAACTTTAGCCTTAGAGACACACATATACTGAGAGTAAAGAGATGCAAAAAGATATTTCAAACAAGTGGTAACAACAACAACAAAAAGAGGGATAGCTATTTATATCAAATAAAATAGACTTTGAAAATGATAAAAAGATACAAAGAAAGTTGTTATATAATGATAAAGGAGGAGGTGAATCTATCAAGAAGGGATAATAACTGTAAATATTTACACACCCAACAGTGGCACTAAACAGAGAAGGGAGCTAACAGAGCTAGCAGGAGCAATACAGAGCAATGCATTATCACCTGAAGCCTTGAGAACTCCCCTCTCAGCAATAGATGTATTATCTAGAGGGAGAATCGGTAAGGATACAGTATACTTGAACAACCCTATAGATCAAGGGCACTGACACATCACAATGTTACACCCAACAGCAACAAAATAAACATTCCTCTCAAAATCACACAGAAATTTCTAGGATCGACCATGTATTAGGCCACAAAACAAATTTTATCATGTTCAATAAGATTGAAATCATACCAAATATCTCCTCTGACTAAAATGATAGAAAACTAGGAATTAATAACAGGAGGAAAACCAGGTAACTCATGAATACGTAGGAATTAAGCAACACTCTCCTAAAAAGTAATGGATTAAGGAATAAATTAAATGAGAAATAAAAAACATATCTTGAGAAAAACAAAAATGAAAACATAACATACCAAGATTTATGAGATATAGCAAAAGCAGTTCTCAGAGGGACATTCATAGCACACACACACACACACACACACACACACAAAGGCTTACATTAAGAACAAGAAAGATCTCAAACAACCTAATTCTTCACCTACAGGAACTAAGAACAACAAACTGAGCCCAACATTAGCAGAAGGAAGTAAATAATAAAATTAGATCAGAAATAAATGAAATTTATTCATCTGTTTAGGTCAGAAATAAAAGAAATTTATTCTGTGGGAAACTACAGAAGAGATCAACAGATTTTTCTTTGAAAAGATAAAATCAATAAACCTTTGACTAGACCAACCAAAGGAAAAATAATCAACAAAATTATAAATGAAAGAACTATTACAATGGGTATCACAGGAAAAGAGAGGACAAAAGAGGCTTTTCTGAACAAATATATGCCATCAAACTTCTAGGATAAGAAAATTAGACAAATGATAACTCAGTTGGTAAAGAATTCATCTGTAATGCCAGAGACCCTGTTTCAATTCCTGGGTCAGAAAGATCCTCTGGAGAAGGGATAGCCTACCCACTCCAGTATTCTTGGGCTTCCCTTGTGGCTCAGCTGGTAAAGAATCTGCCTGCAATGCAGGAGACCTGGGTTCGATCCCTGGGTTGGGAAGATCCCCTGGAGGGAAATGGCTATCCACTCCAATAATCTGGCCTAGAGAATTCCCTGGACTGTATAGTCCGTGGGGTGACAAGGAGCTAGACACTACTGAGCAGCTTTCACTTTCACAGAAAGATATACTGTGTTCTTAGGTTAGAAAAAGCAAATATTATTAAAATGACCATACTACCCAAGATAATCAAGATTCAGTTCAATCCCTAATAAAAAAAAAAAAAAAAACAAGGATATCTTGCACAAAACTCAAGTAATTTTAAAGTTTGTATGGAAACACAAAAGATCTGAACTAGTCAAAACAATCTTGAGAAAGAAAAACAGCTGGAGGAATCACGCTTCTTGACTTCAGACAACACCACAAAGCTACGATCATCAAAACAGTATGGTACTGACATTAAAAAATAAAACATAGACCAATGAAACAGAGCCCTCTAAGAACCCATTAATCTATGAAAAAGGAGGCAAGGGTATACAATGGAGAAATACAGTCTCTTCAGTAAAGTGACACTGGTAAACTGGACAGCTACTTGTAAAAGAATGAAATTAGAATATTTTATCATACTATACATAAATATAAACCAAAAATAGATTAAAGACCTAAATGTAAGACTATATGCATACAACTCCAAGAAGACTACTTACAACACTCTTTGACATAAACTGTAGCGATATTTTTCTTGGATCAGGCACGTGAAAAGGTGCTTAGCATCAGTCATGAGAGAAATGCAAATTAAACCTACAATATCTATCACTTTACACCTATAGGAATGACTCTCATTAAAAAGAACACAGATAAGAATGTTGGTGATGATGTGGTGAAAAGGGAAATCTCATATAAACTGTTGGTAGGAATGTAAATTAGTTCATCCACTATGGAAAATATTATGGAAATTTCTCAAAAATGAAAGACAGAACTACTATATAACCCAACTATTCCACTCATAGGCATATATCTGAAAAAAAAAAAAGAAAGAAAAACACTAATTGAAAAGCTACGCATACTCCAATGTTCACGGCAGCATTATTTACAACTGCCAGTGAAAGTGAAGTCATTCAGTCGTGTCCTACTGTTAGTGACCCCATGGACTGCAGCCTACCAGGCTCCTCCACCCATGGGATTTTCCAGGCAAGAGTACTGGAGTGGGGTGCCATTGCTATATGGAAACAATCTAAGTGTCCATCAACAGATGAATGGATAATAAAAGTGAAAAGTGAAGTCGCTCAGTCATGTTCAATTCTTTGCGACCCCATGGACTGTAGCCTACCAGACTCCTCTGTCCATGGGATTTTCCAGGAAAGAATACTGGAGTAGGTTGCCATTTCCTTCTCCAGGGGATCTTCCTGATCCAGGGATCAAACCCAGGTCTCCTGCATTGGAGGCAGACAGTTTAACCTCTGAGCCACCAGGGAAGCCCTGAATGGATAAGAAGATATGGTGTGTATGTATACCACAATGGAATACTGCTCAGCCATAAAAAAAGAATGGAATTTTACCAATTGCATCAGCACGGATGGATGTGGAGGGCATTATGCTACATGAAATAAGTCAGAGAAGGACAAACACTATATGATACAACTGATATGTGAAATTTTAAAAATAAAACAAACTAGTGAATATAACAAAAAAAAGAATGAGATACACAGATATAGAGGACAAACTAGTAGCTACCAGTGGAAAGAGGAAAGTGGGGAAATCTAGGGATAGAGAATTAAGAGGTACAAACTGCTATGTATAAAATAACTGAGCTATAATGATATATTGAACAATATAAGGAATATAGCTAATATTTCATAAAAACTCTAAATGGAGTATAATCTTTAAAAACTGTGAATTACTGTTGTACATCTCTAACTTATATAATGTTGTGCAAATATACCTCAAAAAACAAAAGAAGAGAGAGAATTTTTAGGCAAAATATTGTAAGAAAACAACAAAAAGAGCCAGGCCTAGAAGGCAACTGACAAATATGCACTTGAACACCAGACAGGATTTTTCTCTCTCATAGTTAAAAAACAAACACACACTTAGGAAACTGCTCTAAATCACTGCTCCATTTATTTGTTTTTCAATAAGACTGTAAATTACAATAGAACAGGGACTCTAGCACTGAATCCTCAGCATCTATCACATGTAAGTACTTAATAACTTTTTCTGAATGTTGAAAAACTCCAGATTCACAAAGAAGAGAAAAAGCAAACAGGCAGTGATATGGTAGAGTCTAGTTGTAACCAACTCATGGGGCCCAATTTTTAAATTTATAAGAGTTTTGCATGAAAGTGTTAGTCACTCAATCTTGTCCGACTCTTTGCTACCTCATGGACTGTAGCCCACCAGGCTCCTCTGTTTGTGAGATTTTCCATACAAAAATATTGATGTGGTTGCCATTTTCTTCTGCAGGGGATCTTCCTGATCAAAGGATTGAACCCAGGTCTCCTGCACTGCATGCAGGCAGATTCTTTACTGTCTGAGCCATCTGGGAAATCCAAGAGTTTTGCATGACAATTACTAAATATAGCCACTATTAAAGCTAAATTCTATAAACTTACAATAAATATCAAAAACAAAAATTAAAAATAGAACTATTATATGATCCAGCAATTCCACTGCTGAGTATTTATTCAAGGAAAATTAAAACAGCAGTTTTTTGCAAAATACTCACCATATGATTTAGTAATCATTCTCCTGGGTATCTACCCAAAGTAGCTGAAAATTTTTGTTTACATAAAAATATGCATACAAATGTTTATAGCAGCTTTATTCATAATCATCAAAAACTGGATTTAACCAGGATGTCCTTTCAATAGGTAAATAGTTAAACAGACTGTGGTTAATCCATACAACAGAACATTATTCAGCAATAAAATAGAAGTGCACTGTCAGGCCATGAAAAAACATGGATGGACCTTAAATGCACATTTTTCAGTGAAAGAAGTCAGTCTGAAAAAGCTATATATGATTCAAATTATACAACCTTCTGGAAAATGCAAAACTACACAGACAAAAAGATTTGTGGTTTCTAGGGTTTTTGAGGAAAAGAAGACTTAATAGGTGAGATTCAAGGAATATTTTTGGTAGTGATAATATTCTGTATAATATTTAATGTTGGTCATAAAATTATGCATTTGTCAAAACCTATCAAACATTAAAGCACAAAGGTGAACCTTAATATATCTAAATTTTAAAAAGTCTTTAGGAGATTGGAGAATCCTAGGAAAGAAGGCAGACTATGACAAGATGTATCATCAATGTATGAGACAACTTGACTACAGGAGATAAGGATAAAATGTGCTGGCTGAAGTGGCTCTGGAAATGATCTGAGTCTGTAAAGCTAAAGGCACAAGGACTGCACACAAGCACTGCACTTTAGTTCTTACGTGGGTAGCAGTTAATTTTGATAATTCTCATATATACTGGAACTGAATAATTAAGTGGAGAACATATTGTGGAAGCCATGTTTCTCACTGTTGGAGTGGGAATGTAGAGCTAATCAAGGGGAGGAGGGCTAGAATGATCCTTGTGGTAATGGATTAGCTGGAGATAGCTATATGAACTCGTGTTTAATCAATATGGACACACATGACTACCTATAGAAATCATAAATGCACACATGAGGTAATATATATATATATATATATATTCTCCCTTTACTGGCTATAACAGCACTCAAGCACCAACTACAAATACTTCCCAGATCTTGGTTTCTAATATCATTCTACAGTAAAAAGAGGCCAAGACTCTTTGAAGAAATGGCTGATTGTAGGTCTGGAGTTGTAAGTATACATAATGAAGTTAGAGTATTTTGTAGTGCTGTAAAATGAGAAGCACTCAAACCACGCATTAATGGGGTTATGTCAAAAAGACACAGGAACCAGGACTTCCTTGTGGTCCAGTGGTTAATAATCTACCTTGCAGTGCTGGGAACACGGGTTCAATCTCTGGTTGGGGAGCTAAGATCGCATGTGTTGCAGAGGAACTAAGCCCACAGACGCATCACAACTAGAGCACCTGAATGCTGCAACTACTGAAGCTGGTGCACTCTGCAGCCCAGGTGCCACCACTAGAGAGTCCATCTGCCACAGTAAAAGATGCTGCATGATGCAATGCAGATCCCGAGTGCTCCAGCTGAGACCTGCTGCAGCCAGATAAATAGATGAATATCTTTTTTTTTTTTTTACAGATTTTATTTTTTTAATACTTTATTCTATGTTACAATACTGTATTGGTTTTGCCATACATTGACATGAATCAGCCACAATATCTTTTTTTAAAAGACAGGAACCAAGTCCCAATGGACAACACTTTTTTGAACAATATACAAAGTAGTAGTGCATTATAACCCAAAATATAATAAAAAAAGAAAGAAACAGAATTCCATACTGATAGAAGGAAGTGAATGAATGTTTTGTTTTTAATTTAAATTTATTTAATTGGAGGCTAATTACAGTATTGTATTGGTTTTGCCATACATCAACATGAATCCACCACGGGTGTACACGTGTTCCCCTTCCTGAACCTCCCTCCCCATACATCCCTCTGGGATATCCCCAGTGCACCAGCCCCGAGCATCCTGTATCCTGCATCGAATCTGTACTGGTGATTCATTTCTTATATGATATTCTACATGTTTCAATGCCATTCTCCCAAATCATCCCACCCTCTCTCTCTCCCACAGAGTCCAAAAGACTGTTCTATACATCTGCCNTGAACCTCCCTCTCCATACATCCCTCTGGGATATCCCAGTGCACCAGCCCCGAGCATCCTGTATCCTGCATCGAACCTGTACTGGTGATTCATTTCTTATATGATATTCTACATGTTTCAATGCCATTCTTCCAAATCATCCCACCCTCTCTCTCTCCCACAGAGTCCAAAAGACTGTTCTATACATCTGCCACAGTCATCAAGACAGTATGGTACTGGCACAAAGACAGAAATATAGNGCTGCTGCTAAGTCACTTCAGTCGTGTCCAACCCTGTGCGACCCCAGAGATGGCAGCCCACCAGGCTCCGCCATCCCTGGGATTCTCCAGGCAAGAACAGTGGAGTGGGTTGTCATTTCCTTCTCCAATGCATGAAAGTGAAAAGTGAAAGAAGTCACTCAGTCGGTCGACTCTGTGCGACCCCATGGACTGCAGCCTACCAGGCTCTTCTGTCCATGGGATTTTCCAAGCAAGAGTACTAATAAATAGATATACTATCTTCAGGGGCTTCCCCAGTGGCTCAGCAGTAAAGAATCCACCTGCAATGCAGAAAACGAAGGAGATATGGGTTCAGTCCTTGGATTGGGAAGACCCCCTGGAGGAGGGCATGGCACCCCACTCCAGTATTTTTGCCTGGAGAATCCCATGGACAGAGCAGCCTGGTGGGCTACAGCCCATAGTNATCCACCTGCAATGCAGAAAACGAAGGAGATATGGGTTCAGTCCTTGGATTGGGAAGACCCCCTGGAGGAGGGCATGGCACCCCACTCCAGTATTTTTGCCTGGAGAATCCCATGGACAGAGCAGCCTGGTGGGCTACAGCCCATAGTGTTGCCAAGAGTCTGACATGACTCAAGCGACCAAAGTGAAGAAGTGAAGTGAAGTTGCTCAGTCGTGTCCGACCCTCAGTGACCCCACGGATTGCAGCCTTCCAGGCGCCTCTGTCCACGGGATTTTCCAGGCAAGAGTGCCAGAGTGGATTGCCATTTCCTTCTCCAGGGGATCTTCCCGACCCAGGAATCGAACCCGGGTCTCCCACACTTCAGGCAGACGCTTTACCTTCAGAACCACCAGGGAGCACACACATTATGTTCAAGGGTTAAAGAAACAAAAGTGATTAAGACATTGTGTGCACATGTACTCAGCTGTGTCTGACTCTCTGCCACCCCCTGGACTGTAGGTCACCAGGCTCCTCTGTCCATGGGATTCTCCTGGCGTGAATACTGGAGTGGGTTGCCATTTCCTTCTCCAGGAGATCCTCCTGACCCAGGGATTGAACCCACATCTCCCATGTCTCTCACATTAGCAGGTAGATTCTTTACCACTGAGTCACCTGGGAAACTCTTTTAAAATGTTGATTCTCCCTAAATTGATCACAGATTTAATGTCATCGCTATCAAAATCCAAACAGGATTTTTAGATCAATATTTCAAAAATAATCTATTACATAGAAAAGGCAAAAGAACTAGGATATTCAAAATAATTTTGAAAAACAAAGTCAGAAGACTTATACCACCTGGTTTTAAGACTATTTTAAGGCCACAATAATCACAGGAGTACAGCCGTGTTAAAAAGCCGCATAGAGCAATGAAACACAATAAAGAATCCATAAATAGAGCCTCACAGATATGGTCAACTGATTTTTTTTAATCAAAGGCAGAAAGCAACTCAGTGGAGAAAGGTTGATGTTTTCAAATCATACTAGAACAAGTGGATGGCCATATGCAGAAAAAAAAATTCTAAAACTAAACATGTTAAAAACTTGACTCGAATTATGGATTTAAGTGTATAACTTAGAACTATAAAATCTCTAGACAAAACCAAATGAGATAATCACTGTGATGCTATATCAGACTTCTTAGGTGCAGCCCCAAAGGTATAATTCATTAAATAAAAACACAATATATCATTATTTCTACAACATTAAATAACTTCTACTCTGCAACATATGCTGTTGAGAGAATGACAATGTAAGACACAAACTGGGAGAAAATATTTGCATGTCACATATTGAAGAACTTGCATCCAGAATAAATGGCAAAGCCGCAAAACAAAATAATAGGCAGATAACCAACCCAATAAAAATGGACAAAAGACATCAAGAAAAACAGATGGGAAATAAACACTTAAAAACTACTGAACATGGTTAGTCATTAGGGAAATACAAACTAAACCACCATGAAATACCACTGTATGCCTTTTGGAATGTCTATATGTATTTTTTTTTAATTGAAAATATCAAGCACCAACAAGGATGTAAAACAATTGGAGCATTCACACGTTGTTGGGAATGCAAAATGGTACAGTCACACTGGAAAACCAAAAATTATAACAAGTAGAAACAAAAAAATATTGCCAAGCACATCATAAAAAGTAAAATGCAAATAGCACATAAACAAGTGGGGAAAAGTTCAGGCCCAGTATGAAGCAAATAAATGAAAGATAAAATATCAGGGAAATACTACTCTGCAATTCAGCACTGGCAAGGATTTTTAAAGTAACAGTACCCAGTATTTGTGAGGGTTCGGTAAGACATATATTCTCATCAACTATTGCTGGCAATGTAATTTGTTAAAGCCCTCCAGAACTTGATTTGTAAATGTCATAAGCTATAAAAATTTTCATCCTCTTTAAGTCAGTAATCTTACTTCTCTGAATGGATCCTAAGGAAGTAATCAAAAATGAAGACAAAGATTTATATGTAAAGAAGCTCATCATGACATTATTTTAACACCAGAACACTGGTAGCAAACTTAAGACACAATTGAGCCATTAAAAATATTTATGAAGCACTTGGAATGATATGGGCAATACTTCTGCTGCAATGCTAAGTAAAAAAAGAGGACAGAAAACTATACGTAGTATGATACTGACAATATATACATCAATATATATGTACAATTTTAAGAAGGTTAGGATATTTGTATACAGATATATAGTATTGTGTGACTACAAAGAAATACAACCATTAAGACTGCCAGGCTAGATTTTGTTGTTCTGTTTTTGAATATTTAAAAATTTTCATAAATCTTCTGGCAGTTTTCCATTAAGAATGATACTACTTGCATAATCAGAAAAATGAACTATTTTAAAATAATGTTTTACTTCGTAGTACATTGTAGGATCTCGGTTTTACTTCTATGAGAGGGCTATGGAGGGAGACAGCATGGTACTCAAATTAGTGCTGCTGGTTTCTCTGCATTTGGAGGTATTTTTGAGCCCTCAGGAAAAGGAAGAAAACAGGAAGGATCCTCTCATTCATCCAGACCAACTGCTGGAGCCAGTCACACTCCCTGGAGATGGGATGGGCAAAGACCTTACTCATCACCTCCAGTGTTGCCAACGGGACAGTCACATGCTGCTTCAGAAACAAGAGAAGTTTTTCGCAGAAGGGAAACAAGAATTGATGTTATCGTAGCCCTGGAGGCAGCTAAAAAACCAATTAGCATATGGCACATTGTACTGAGGGGGCCCAGGATTGCAAGGAGGTGTGGGTTATATATGAGAGCTATCACACTTCAGGAGTATTATCATCAGCATGCAGAGAGTCTTCAACAATTAAGATGCTCTTAGGATGAAAACGGGATATTAGTTTTATTGAGTAAAGTTGCATGCTAAGCAGTAAGATAAGTAACATACAACCTCCGGCTCAAGAATTAATTGCATGGGTTTATTAACAATGTTAGGGAAGGCTATTGCTGTCCAATTCCTGATCAAGAAAATAGTGGATTAGGAAATACATACGCTTGTTGGGTGATAGCCCTGAGATTAAGTATAAACTGGATCACCTCACCAAGGCAACTGCCACTTTGAGATAGCTGCTGTGTTAACATGGTTATATGAGAAGGGGGCAACAGGGATGGATAGCTAACAGTATACCCCTGATGCCAAAATGCAAGATAATACAGGCATGTTCTTCACAAGTGGGCAATGTCTTTGTATTTTCCTCTTTTCACTGGGGGAAACTGATATTACCCTACTTAAAGGAGAAAATAAATGAAAATGGGTCTCAGAACGTGTCTCGAGTTTCTACTGAGGAAAGCAAAAACAGGGAAATCAAGAAAGGAAAGACAGAGGACCCTGGCCCAGTTGCTGCTGTTGTTCAGTCACTCAGTCACGTCTGACTCCTCGCGACCCCATGGACTGCAGCACGCCAGGCCTCCCTGCCCTTCACCATCTCCCAGAGCTTGCTCAAACTCATGTCCATTGAGTCGGTGATGCCATCCAACCATCTCATCCTCTGTCGTCCCCTTCTCCTCCTGCCTTCAGTCTTTCCCAGCATCAGGATCTTTTCCAATGAGTCAGCTCTTCCCATCAGGTGGCCAGTGTTGGGGCTTCAGCATCCGTCCTTGTAACACAGGACTCCTAAACTGAGTGTTTACAGTAATGGCAACATCTGTTTTGCTCTAAATGCACAATGTGAGCAGGGCTTGGTGGGGCAGCCCAGTTTCTGCTCCACCTCATATCAACTGTGAGAGCTCCTCACTCATGTGTCTGGAAGCTGCTGCTGTCTATTGACTAGAACCTCAGCTACAGTTACTACCCAGAAAAACACATGTGGTTTCTCCATGCGGCCTGGGCTTCCTTACAGCATGGTGCTAGGCTTCAAGGACTTCGAGGGGAAAAGTATAGTGAGAGCCAGATGGGAATTCTATCCTCTTTTCTAATTTAGCTTAATAAGTCAGACAGTGTTATTTCCACTGCATTCTATTCATTAGAAGCAAAGAGTCCAGACATGATTGAGTGAGCCGCCTAAAAATGACAGGTCCAAAGGTTGGGGAGTCAGTTTCCAGTTTCTGCGGGAGAAGTCAGAAAATTTGTGGATACGTTTTAAAGCCACCAGCATCTGTCCATTAGCCTCAAAGTATCTACATTTCTCCATATGCAAAATACATGCAAATTCTCTCAAGATCCCTCACAGGTTTCACTTATTATAGCAGGGCCAGGCTCATCATAATTGTGTTTAAGTCTGAATAAAAACCTTCAGATGTAGTTCCTTAAGTACAACATCTCTTGAATTAAACATCTATAAGCTAAAGAGGCCAATTTTGTGCCCCCAGTTCACCGATAACCACTTTTCCATTAACTGGAGGAAATGGGAGGTGCACGGGAGTCACTGGTCCATAGTAATTTGGAAATCTAGGCAAGCCCACATTCCCAGCTCCTCCCTTAGATTTTAGTCCTGCTGCCCCGGAATGCTTCACCTTGGCTCTTAGCCCTTTTCTACATGCCCTTATCATCTTTCTTGTTAATTAACTATTGTCATATTACAAATCATTTCCAAACTTAATGTCTTAAAACAATAATTAGTCTTATCTCTCACTATTTCTTGCAGTCAGGAATTCAGGAGAATCTGGATGGTTCTGGCTCAAGGTAAAGTTTCAGTCAAATATTGGCTATGGATGTAGCCAGGTTAGTTAGTTAGGCTTAACTAACCTGGAGAAACCACTTCTAAGGTAGCTTACTCATCTGGCTGCAAGTTGAAAGATGGTCAGATACCGCACTTCCTTTTTATGTGGTCTTCTTCACAGCAGTGCTTGCATTCTTTGGCTTCACCTAGAGTAAGCAGTCTGAGAAGGAGTCAGGTGGAAGCCACAAGGACTTTCTGACCTAGTGTTGAAGTCATATACTATCACTCCCACTGAATTTTGTTTTAAGAGGCCAAGGATTCAGCACAGAAGGGGACTACACAAAAGGAGCAAATATCAGGAGGTATTAGAGGCCATCCACAAAGATATATGAGTCATGAATAGAGGGACTAAAGACAGAAATTGAACAGGGGCCACAACTGAAAAACAATGGAAGATATTTAAGCAGACTAGCCGACCTATGAAAGTCAAAGGTATATACCGAGGCAGCAGGGAAAAGGGAAATGGTGTATGCCTACATAGACAGAGATTCCTGAATAGTCTTACATTAACTGTCCTAGGTAGTAGGTTACAGTGAAAACTTAACTTTGGTGCTGAATTGGTCTTTTCCCATCTGATCCAGTTTTGGTTAACAGGCCTCCTATTTCCAGAGAATGCCGACAGAATCCAGAGCCCCTGTTAACCCTCTTGAGTCTCTTCCAGTTAGCCATGCTCTCATCCTATCAGGCATGCGGTGATGCTCTGATTTTGCCATCTCGTTCCCCAGGCATCTTGGAAACAATCTCTAATGGACTGGCAATGCTCTTCAAGCACAACAGTCAGGTCTAGTCCACCCATCAACACGCCCTAAAAGCACTCAGTCATCTCCTGTGGACGACTGTCATTACTAACTGTATATGGAATGTGCCCTGAATCTGTAAATGGTACCATTTGTGTATATCCAGTCTCAGGACTTGCTTTTCTATGTGGACAGCCAAGAGACCTTGATCAGTTTATGCGAACATTCCAGACTTAGATATGCATTTCTTTGACCAAGATATGTTCGACAACCAACTGGCTACCCTAAATGACATTTCCCAGAGCCAACCAGAATCTCAGTCCTGAACAGAGCAGCCTTGACTCCTTTTTTTGAGGTCATGTGGATAAGCATGTAGCCCTGGGAGAAGTACACATGATGGGAAACATCTCTTACCCTCAACCCCAGGGAGTAATTTGAGCACTCTCTCAGGAGCAGACTGTGCAGTCCTGGATCTTTCTCAGTCTGTACCTTGGGGTTTCTTCATCTGGCTTAGCCTGGTCTCTATGCTCTTTCGATGGGGAGCCCTTCGGATCCCTGTGATGTGTTTTATAGCAGCAGTCCCCAGCCTTTTGGCACCAGTGACCAATTTTGTGGAAGACAATTTTTGCACAGACTGAGGTTGTGGGGGTGGTTTCAAAATGATTCAAGTGCATTACTTTTATTGTGCACTTTATTTCTATTATTATTATTACATCAGCTCCACACTTCAGCTTATCAAGCATTAGATCCTGGAAGTTGGGACACCTGCTTTATCGTATGTTTTGAGACCTCTTCCATCAGACAGTGGCTCCTCTGACACTGTCAGCAAGCTTTGAAAGCTTCATTTAAAGTCTTACTGTTTTCCTGATGGGGAAACTTAATGAGTCCCAAAGGTCAGGAGACACTGAGAGAAGACAAACCTTTGTTCTCTGATGGCCACAGGTGGCAGGGGCCCTTTCTAATGGATAGTGCCTGAGTTGGCCCAACTGCTTTGAGTCAGCTCATAAAAAAGACAGCCGATTGTTTCATTTGTATTCAGCGTCCTTCACTAAACACCTGAGTAATTAGGCTGCTTTCTGGGCCAGGAAGCCTGTTGGTATCATGGAATACTAGGTATTATCTGCCTTGATGTAGGCTGTAAATAGGTAAAAGGGTGGTAGGGGAACACTTCTTCAACTGGATTTTACATCCAGCTCTGCAGTCTAAGCACATCCAAGGAATAACACTGCAACTGAGTAGATATCACGTGCTGTGTACATTCCTACTGTTAAGTTCTTCTCGATGAATCATTATATATGCCTTGGGTCACTAGTGTGGGGGTCACCTTGCGACTTGATGGTAGTTTTGTTGTCATATAAACCCTCTTCTGAGAAATTCTCTAGGACCTCATGAGTTCTATGCAACCTCTTGGTCTCCAAAGGGGCAGGAGGCAGGTTCAAGGAAGATAATCTAGAAATTGAAGGGGGCTTGTTAGTATAGCCCAAATATGGACAGAGAGGGCTGGATAGCCCTCTTCCATATGAGAATCTATTTAGGGTTCTTTAATTTGCTGATGTTATTATGTTCTGCAAGTTGAAATAACCTAAACAGGAAATTGTTGCTGTTTAATCGTTAAGTCACGTCCAACTTTTTTGTGTCCCCATGGATTGTAGACCACCAGGCTCCTCTGCCCATGGGATTTCCCAGGCAAGAGTACTGAAATGGGTGGCCATTTCCTTCTCCTGGGGATCTTCCTGACCCAGGGGTTGAACTTATGTCTCCTGCATTGGCAGGCAAATTCTTTACCATTGAGCCACCAGGAAAACCCAGCACAAAATAGGGTTATCTAATCATATTGCCATCACCCTGTTGCATCATACAATATGAGTATTTACCTAAGTATTGTGGCTCCAGGCTGTGGGAAACCTTCCCTACTCTATTCAGTTAGAGATAATGCCAAGATGCAACCCAGCTCACTCCAGCAGACATGTGTCTTCAACTAGACATTCCCTTATGTTGGATTCCAAAAGGATACTGCTTAAACTGAATAAACCCGAAATCTATAGAAGCTTGTTTTTTGAAATTTCAGAGGAAGGATTAAGATTATCTTTATAGAAAAGAGAAAAAAAGTTGCTCCTAGGGGCCTCCCTTAGGGTTGCAGGCACATTCAGTAATTCAGCTAGCCTTGCTCATAGTCACATTAATGAATGCTCCTCTGTTTTTTTTGTGCAATCAGTCCCTAGCAGGGCCAAGTATGGATGTTGAAAGGGTTTACTGCTGGGTGCCTTTTTTCTTTAATTTTTTATATGATTTAGAGCAGTGAGAGATTTTTTCCTTAAAAAAAAAAAAAAAACACTTTAAGTTAATGACTGTTCCAGCTCTTGTGCATCAAATGTCATTTACAGGGTCAGTGAGTGGAATAAAAAGGAAAATGACAGCCTTTGAGGACACATATGGATGGCATTTAACTACCAAAAAGCGCAGAAATGGAGGTATTTTTTAGATACCCAGAGTACAGAGTGTGAGGAAAGAGAATGGAGAGAAAATGTGTCATGATTTAGGAGGAAAGGATTAGGGGGTTGTAGTGAGGTGTAGTAGCATGGAAAAGGAAAAGAAATGTACAAGGTT
>SJYW01020293.1:1007778-1042379 GCA_006410735.1 Raphicerus campestris | reverse complement strand
TTTTTTTTTTTTAAGAAATGTTTTGGTTTTGACTTAAGCCAAGTACTTAGGAGAGGCATGGTGTGGTGCCAAGTGCACAGGCTTTGGAGTAAGGGGAGGCTCAGGTTGAAATCCCAGCTCTGCCATTTACTATTTATGTGATCTTGTTAAGATACTGAATCTGAGAGTTTTTCTCCTAATATTTAAATGGCTCTTTTAAAATTACCTTATAAGATTTTAAAAATATTAAATGACATAGTAAAAATAAATTGCTTCCTATGTAGTAAGAAAGGCTCCTTTCTTCCTCCTACATAAAAGCTCAGAACTGCCCCTTTCACTCAAGACAGAGAATACTAGGTTTTTAAACAGAGCAAGACAGTTTTAGATTCTTGACAAAGGCTGAAATAGATGAAAAAGAAAATAGCAAGCAAATGTAAAGGAGAACTGCAGGCAAATATAAGAAGTGAAAATGAAAAAGAGAAGGGAAAAAAGAAGTTACTTCTAAGTTCCAATGAAACCTGACTCAATTCTGGGATGTTTACAATAATGATGACTAAGCCTTTTAATATATGCTGCTGTGAAGCCAAGATTCACATACAGCAACATTTAATTTAGAAAGTGGGGAAATGCTACAATCTGGAGAGGCGGGTACCAAGTTATCTCAGACAAATTTATTTCCACATATGAAATTGGAATAAATCTATTTTAATGAAGGCTTCAATTGTCCTTTTCTAGATTAAACCATATGTAATTTAAAGAACTTAGATGTACTTCATTTTAAAACATCTTTAAAATCTCTGTCAGGCAACTCCTTAAGGTATCACACACTTTCTGAGCCTCCACAAAGTAAAGTGTGATTCAAATTAGTCCTCAAGCTGTTCAAATAAGGAACTGTGGCTGAAAGTAACAGAGTTTGAGGAAAAGATAGCTGCATTTTATAAATTACTTATACTTTAACGATAAACCTGACAAAATGGATTAAAATGTGAAATCTGAATGAGTAAATTTAGATTAACCAGTGAACACCTCTAATCTTGAAGGAAGGTCAAGGTTGTTGGGAAGATACATATTTCTTCTTCAAAATCCGGTGGGTACTACAATCAACCTTCCTAAAAGTGATCCTCAAGAAAAAGGGATTATTCTTGCACATAATAAATACCATTTGAATCCTAACTGTGCTGCTTGATTGAATTAACTTATAACTGGCCCCATAACATTGCCATCTCCCTTCCTTTCCCCTCTAGATTCTGCCTTAATTCCATAATCAGAATATTCAAATGACACTATTTGCAATTTACAGTTATTTCTCCAAAGCTCTGACATCTAAGAACTAGTCACCACTACCTTCATTTAACTAATAGAGAAATTGCTATGGTGGAGTGATTCTTCTGACTTGGGCATAAGGATACTTAGTTCTTGCTATCCTGCTAACCTTCAGAGGTAAGTCACTTAACCTCATCAGCCCTCATCTCAGAGTGAAGGGACTGACTTGCCCACCTCCAAGGTCCTCTCCTGTTCAATCATCCTGTGATTCTATAATATACTTGCTAAGTGCTTCGCCTAATCACACAATTATCCAGTGGTCTTCCTGAACTGGAAGTGGATGATCCCTTGCCAGGGGCACTGGAGAGGTTATTCACGAATTAAGTTGGAAGTCAGATCATAACCTCTGAACTCACTTCTGGCGCCTGGGTGTGCTGACTTCTAGCACCAATTCACTACCCATCAGAAGGACATTACCTCTTTTCTGGAAACAGCCAATTTCTAGTTCATTAACAGAGAGATTGCCACATTAAAAGCAGGCTGTGTGAGTGAATGATAAATATAAACCATTACCAACTTGTCCTCAAACTAAAATAATTGCATACAGAATTCTCTTCATCTCATTGTAGAATAATTCTTTCCATGAGAAATAAAGAAAACAGAGGCATCATTTTGGTGCCCCCAAGTGGGGAAGGATGATGGCTGCAGTCAAATTACACCTTTCTAAGACAGTTAAGGGGCATCCTGAAGCCTCTTGAATGGATATACTGGCCTTATGGGACTGCCCATGCCCATATCTATTCTATTCTGTCTATTCTAAACCTTCTAGAGGTTTTCAATCTCAGTTTAGACAGCTTATAGTTATCTGCAAAGATAGATGCCATTTTGGATATCTCCCAGTGTCCATGGTCTTTTCAGGGATTCCAGTTGACTTGGATATATTCCCAAAGGTCCAAGTTGATCTGTGTGCATGCGTGCTTAGTCACTCAGTCTTTGTAACTCCATGGACTATAGCCTGCCAGGCTCCTGTGTCCATGGGATTTCCCAGGCAAGAATACTGGAGCGGGTTTCAATTTCCTCCTCCAGGGGATCTTCCCAACCCAGGGATCGAACCCTCATCTCCTATGTCTCCTGCATTGCAGGTGGATTTTTATTTTTATTTTTATTTTTTTTACTTCCTGAGCCACCAGTGAAGCCCCAAGTTGATCTGAGGGTTCCCCAAATAATCTATCTGAACCAAGTGTATTAAGGGTGCCAGAGCTTTGTGGTCCTCCTTGCACTCAGAACAACAGGCAAATAGAATGTAATCTTTTGGAATAAAGTCCCAATTCATCTCCTGGTTTCCATGGCTTGCATTCCATGAGGGAAAAATGCTCGACTAGAGCTATATCACAAAACCATGAGTTTATTCTGCTAGAAGACTTATTAGCATTTGAGAAAGCCAGTTGTACAGTTTTCAGGTATAGCAACTCCAGTGTCACAAGAGCCAATGACCANTTACAGCAACATGAATGGATTATCATATTAAGTGAAATAAGTCAGAAAAAGAGAAATATCATATGATATTGTATGTATGTATTATGTATTATATATATTGTATATATGATACTAATATTGTAGATATCATATGACATCTCCTGTGTGGATCACAGCCTTTTTGTGGCAAAGGGGCTGCATAACTCGGTGAAGCTATGAACCGTGCCATGCAGGGCCACCCAAGATGGATGGGTTCTAGTAAAGAGTTCTGACAAAATGTGGTCCACTGGAGGAGGGAGTGGCAAACTGCTCCAGTATTCTTGCTGGAAGAAGCCCATGAACAGTATGATAGGGCAAAAAGATATGATACCAGAAAGGGAAACCCCCAGTTGGAAGGTCTCCAATATGCTACTGGCAGAGTGGAGGGCAATCACGAATAGCTCCAGAAAGAATGATGTGGCTGGGCCAAACAGAAATGATGCTCAGTTGTGGATGTGTCTGGTCGTGAAAGTAAAATCCGATGCTGTAAGAACAATATTGCATAGAAACCTGGAATATTAGGTCCATGAATCAAGGCAAACTGGAGAGACAAGCAGGAGATGACAAGAGTAAACATCAATATCATAGGAATCAGAGAACTAAAGCAGATGGGAATGGGTGAATTTAAATCAGATGACCATTATATCTACTATGGTGGGCAAGAAGCCCTTAGAAGAAATGGAGTAGCCCTCATAGTCAAAAAATCTGAAATGCAGTACTTGGGTGCAAATCTCAAAAATGACAAAATGGTCTTGGTTCATTTCCAAGGCAAACCACTCAGCATCAGGGTAATCCAAGTTTATGCCCCAAATACTGATGCTGAAGAAGGTGAAGTTGAAAGGTTCTATGAAGAACTACAACACGTTCTAGAAATAACACCAAAAAAAGATGTCCTTTTCATCACAGGGGATTGGAATGCAAAATAGGTAGTCAAGAGATACCTGGAGTACCAAGCAAGTTTGGCCTTGGAATACAAAATTAAGAAGGGCAAAGGCTAACAGAGTTTGGTCAAGAGAACACACTGGCCATAGCAAACACCTTTTTTTAAAAAAAAAAAAAACACGAGACAATGCTACAAATGGACATCACCAAATGATCAATACTGAAATCAGACTGATTATTATTACTTGCACCTGAGAATGAAGGTGGTCTATACAGGCAGCAAAACCAAGACCTGAAGTTGACTGTGGCTCAGATCACAAGTTCCTTATTGCAAAATTCAGGCTTAAATTGAAGTAAGTAGAGAAAACCACGAGGGCATTCAGGGATGACCTAAACCAAATCCTTTATGATTATACAGTGGAGGTGAATAGATTCAAAGGATTAGATCTGGTAGACAGAATGCACGAAGAACTATGGACAGAGGTTCTTACTTTTGTACAGGAGGCAGTGACCAAAATCATCCCAAGAAACAGAAATGCAAGAAGTTAAAGTGATTGTCTGAGGAGGCTTTATAAATATATGAGGAAAGAAGAGAAGCACAAAGAAAGGGAGAAAGGGAAAGATATACCCAACTGAATGCAGAGTTTCAGAGAACAGCAAGGAGAGATAAGGCCTTATTAAATGAACAGTGCAAAGAAGGAGAGGAACACAATAGAATGGGAAACTCTAAAAATCTCTTTAAGAAAATTGGAGATATCAAGGGAACATTTCATGCAAGAATGGGCATGATAAAGGACAGAAACTGAAAGGAACTAACAGAGGCAGAGGGAATTAAGAAGAGGTGGAAAGAATACACAGAATTTTTTTTTATGACATGGATAACCATAACGGTGTGGTCACTTGCCTAGAGGCAGACATCATGGAATGTGAAGTTAAGTAGGCCTTAGGAAGCACTATTGCAGACAAAGCTAGTGACGGTGATAGAATTCCAACTGAGCTATTTCAAATCGTAAAAGATGATGCTGTTAAAGTGCTACACTCAATATGTCAGCAAATTTGGAAAACTCAGCAGTAGCCATAGGACTGGAAAAGGTCCGTTTTCATTCCAATCCCAAAAGGCAGTGCCAAAGAATGTACAAACCACTATATAATTGTGCTCATTTTGCACGCCAGTAAGGTTATGTTCAAAATCCTTCAAGCTATGCTTCAGCAGTACATGAACTGAGAACTTTCAGAGGTACAAGCTGAATTTAGAAAAGGCAAAGGAACCAGAGATAAAATTAGCAAGAATTGTTGTATCATAGGGAAAGCAAGGTAATTCCAGAAAAACATCTACTTCTGCTTCATTGACTTCATGAAAGCCTTTGACTGTGTGGATCACAAAAAAATCGAGGAAAGTTCTTAAAGAGACAGGAGTACAAGAGCACCTTACCTGCCTCCTGAGAAACCTGTATGCAGGTCAAGAAGCAACAGTTAGAAACTTACATGGAACAATGGACTGATTCAAAATTGGGACAGGAATATGACAAGGTTATATACTATTACCCTGCTTTTTTAACTTATATACAGAGTACATTATGTGAAATGCTAGGCTGGATGAATCACAAGCTGGAATCAAGATTGCCAGTATAAATATCAACAACTTTAGGTATGCAGATGATAGCACCCTAAAGGCAGAAAGAAAAGAGGAACCAAAGAGCTTCTTCTTGATGAGGGTAAAAGAGGAAAGTGAACAAAATGTCTTAAAAGTCAACACTCAAAAAACGGAGATCATGGCATCCAGTCTCATCACTTCATGGCAAATAGAAGAGGGGAAAAGTGGAATCAGTGACAGATTTTATTTTCTTGGCCTCCAAAATCACTATGGACAGTGACTGCAGCCATGAAACTATAAGATGCTTGCTCCTTGAATGGAAAGCTATGACAAACCTAGACAGTGTATTCAGAAGCAGAGACATCATTTTGCCAACAAAGTTCTGTAAGGTTAAAGCTATGGTTTTTCCACTAGTGTTGTATGCATGTAATAGTTGGACCAGAAAGAAGGCTGAATGCCAAAGAATTGATGCTTTTGAATTGTGGTGCTGGAGAAAACTCTTGAGAGTCTTTTGAACTGCAAGGAGATCAAACCAGTCAATCGAAAATGAAATCAACCCTGAATATTCATTGAAAGGACTGATGCTGATGCTCTAATACTTTGGCCACCTAATACAAAGAGTTGACTCATTGGAAAAGACCCTGATGCTGGGAAAGATTAAAGGCAAAAGGAGAAGAGGTTGACAGAAGACAAGATGGTTAGATTTCATCACTGACTCAAAGGACATGAATCTCAGCAAATTCTGGGAGAGTGAAGGACAGTGAAGACTGGCATACTGCAGTCCTTTAGGGTAACAAAGAGTCAGACACGACTTACTGACTCAACAGCAGCAGACATTGCTTATATGTGAACCTAAAAATGATCCAAATGAACTTGTTTACAAAACAAAAACAGACCCACAGTCTTTGACAGCAAACTTATGGTTACCAAAGGGGAAAGGTAGGCGGAGAGATAAATCAGGAGCTTGGGATTAGCATACACACACACTACTATTTACAAGACAGGTAACCAACAAGGACCTAAAGTATAGCACAGGGAACTCTACTCAGTATTCTGTATTAAAATATATGGGGAAAGAATCTGAAAAATAATAGATGTAACTGAATCTCTTTGCTGTATACCTGGAAGTAATTCAACACGTAAATTAACTACACTCTAAGATAAAATAAAAATTTAATTTAAAAAGGAAGAAANAAGAAACAGAAATGCAAGAAGTTAAAGTGATTGTCTGAGGAGGCTTTATAAATATATGAGGAAAGAAGAGAAGCACAAAGAAAGGGAGAAAGGGAAAGATATACCCAACTGAATGCAGAGTTTCAGAGAACAGCAAGGAGAGATAAGGCCTTATTAAATGAACAGTGCAAAGAAGGAGAGGAACACAATAGAATGGGAAACTCTAAAAATCTCTTTAAGAAAATTGGAGATATCAAGGGAACATTTCATGCAAGAATGGGCATGATAAAGGACAGAAACTGAAAGGAACTAACAGAGGCAGAGGGAATTAAGAAGAGGTGGAAAGAATACACAGAATTTTTTTTTATGACATGGATAACCATAACGGTGTGGTCACTTGCCTAGAGGCAGACATCATGGAATGTGAAGTTAAGTAGGCCTTAGGAAGCACTATTGCAGACAAAGCTAGTGACGGTGATAGAATTCCAACTGAGCTATTTCAAATCGTAAAAGATGATGCTGTTAAAGTGCTACACTCAATATGTCAGCAAATTTGGAAAACTCAGCAGTAGCCATAGGACTGGAAAAGGTCCGTTTTCATTCCAATCCCAAAAGGCAGTGCCAAAGAATGTACAAACCACTATATAATTGTGCTCATTTTGCACGCCAGTAAGGTTATGTTCAAAATCCTTCAAGCTATGCTTCAGCAGTACATGAACTGAGAACTTTCAGAGGTACAAGCTGAATTTAGAAAAGGCAAAGGAACCAGAGATAAAATTAGCAAGAATTGTTGTATCATAGGGAAAGCAAGGTAATTCCAGAAAAACATCTACTTCTGCTTCATTGACTTCATGAAAGCCTTTGACTGTGTGGATCACAAAAAAATCGAGGAAAGTTCTTAAAGAGACAGGAGTACAAGAGCACCTTACCTGCCTCCTGAGAAACCTGTATGCAGGTCAAGAAGCAACAGTTAGAAACTTACATGGAACAATGGACTGATTCAAAATTGGGACAGGAATATGACAAGGTTATATACTATTACCCTGCTTTTTTAACTTATATACAGAGTACATTATGTGAAATGCTAGGCTGGATGAATCACAAGCTGGAATCAAGATTGCCAGTATAAATATCAACAACTTTAGGTATGCAGATGATAGCACCCTAAAGGCAGAAAGAAAAGAGGAACCAAAGAGCTTCTTCTTGATGAGGGTAAAAGAGGAAAGTGAACAAAATGTCTTAAAAGTCAACACTCAAAAAACGGAGATCATGGCATCCAGTCTCATCACTTCATGGCAAATAGAAGAGGGGAAAAGTGGAATCAGTGACAGATTTTATTTTCTTGGCCTCCAAAATCACTATGGACAGTGACTGCAGCCATGAAACTATAAGATGCTTGCTCCTTGAATGGAAAGCTATGACAAACCTAGACAGTGTATTCAGAAGCAGAGACATCATTTTGCCAACAAAGTTCTGTAAGGTTAAAGCTATGGTTTTTCCACTAGTGTTGTATGCATGTAATAGTTGGACCAGAAAGAAGGCTGAATGCCAAAGAATTGATGCTTTTGAATTGTGGTGCTGGAGAAAACTCTTGAGAGTCTTTTGAACTGCAAGGAGATCAAACCAGTCAATCGAAAATGAAATCAACCCTGAATATTCATTGAAAGGACTGATGCTGATGCTCTAATACTTTGGCCACCTAATACAAAGAGTTGACTCATTGGAAAAGACCCTGATGCTGGGAAAGATTAAAGGCAAAAGGAGAAGAGGTTGACAGAAGACAAGATGGTTAGATTTCATCACTGACTCAAAGGACATGAATCTCAGCAAATTCTGGGAGAGTGAAGGACAGTGAAGACTGGCATACTGCAGTCCTTTAGGGTAACAAAGAGTCAGACACGACTTACTGACTCAACAGCAGCAGACATTGCTTATATGTGAACCTAAAAATGATCCAAATGAACTTGTTTACAAAACAAAAACAGACCCACAGTCTTTGACAGCAAACTTATGGTTACCAAAGGGGAAAGGTAGGCGGAGAGATAAATCAGGAGCTTGGGATTAGCATACACACACACTACTATTTACAAGACAGGTAACCAACAAGGACCTAAAGTATAGCACAGGGAACTCTACTCAGTATTCTGTATTAAAATATATGGGGAAAGAATCTGAAAAATAATAGATGTAACTGAATCTCTTTGCTGTATACCTGGAAGTAATTCAACACGTAAATTAACTACACTCTAAGATAAAATAAAAATTTAATTTAAAAAGGAAGAAATAGTTTGAACGGCCCAATCAAGTAGAAGTGAAATAGAACCTGTAACTTAAAACTCCCTGGAAATAAAAGTCCAGAATTCATTGGCTTCACTGGGGAGTTCCACCAAACAAAGAAGAGAACTTACACTGATCCTTCTCAAACTCTTCCAAAAGAATGGAGGAGAGGAGCACACCTCCAATGTCATTCTAAGAAACCACCCTGATACCAAAACCAGATAAAGATATGACCACAAAAGAAAATTACAGGCCAGTATCTTTGAAGAGTATAGAGGCAAAAATTCTCAACAAAGTCTTAGCCAATCAAATACAACAATACATAAAAAGGATCATACACCATGATCACACCAGATTCATTTCAGGGTTGCAAGGATGTTTCAACATATCTAAAGTGGTATACCATATTCACAAAAGCAAATATAAAAATCACATAATCATAATTATCTCAACAGATGCAGAAAAAGTATTTGACAAAATTAAACATCAACACTTGATTTAAAAAAAAAAAAAGCTCTCACCAAAGTCAGTATACAATACAATAAAAGCCATTTATGACAAACTCACACCCAATATAATACTCAATGGTGAAAAGCTAAAAGCCTTCCCACTAAAATCTGAAACAAGACAAGGATGCCTACTCTCACCACTTCTATTTAGCACAGTATTAGAAATCATAGACACAGCAACTGGACAAGAAAAAGAAATAAAAGTATCCAAATTGGAAATTAAGAGGTAAAATTATCATTTTGTGCAGATGACATGATACTCTATGTAGAAAGCCCTAAGGACTCCACACAAAAACTATTCAAATAAATGAATTAGCAAGGTAGCAGGATACAAGGTTAATGTATAGAAATGTTGATTTGTTTACATAAACAATGAAATATCAGAAAGAAAAAAATTCTTAATCCCATTTAAAATTTCATCAAAAGACAAAATAGGAATAAATCTAAACAAAGTGGTGAAAGATCTATATGCTGAAAAGTATAAAACATTTTAAGAGAAACTGAAGATGATTTAAAGAGATGGAAAGGTATTTCATGCTCTTGGATTGGAGGAATCAATATTGTTAAAATGTCTATATTACCCAAAGCTAACTACAGATTTAGTTCAACCCCTGTCAAAATACCCACAATATTTTCCCACAGAAATAGAACAAATAATCCTAAAATTTGTATGGAACCACAAACGACCCAGAATTGCCAAATCAATCCTAAGGAAAAAGAACAAAGCTGGAGGCATAATCCTTCCAGACTTCAGANGGATGTTTCAACATATCTAAAGTGGTATACCATATTCACAAAAGCAAATATAAAAATCACATAATCATAATTATCTCAACAGATGCAGAAAAAGTATTTGACAAAATTAAACATCAACACTTGATTTAAAAAAAAAAAAAGCTCTCACCAAAGTCAGTATACAATACAATAAAAGCCATTTATGACAAACTCACACCCAATATAATACTCAATGGTGAAAAGCTAAAAGCCTTCCCACTAAAATCTGAAACAAGACAAGGATGCCTACTCTCACCACTTCTATTTAGCACAGTATTAGAAATCATAGACACAGCAACTGGACAAGAAAAAGAAATAAAAGTATCCAAATTGGAAATTAAGAGGTAAAATTATCATTTTGTGCAGATGACATGATACTCTATGTAGAAAGCCCTAAGGACTCCACACAAAAACTATTCAAATAAATGAATTAGCAAGGTAGCAGGATACAAGGTTAATGTATAGAAATGTTGATTTGTTTACATAAACAATGAAATATCAGAAAGAAAAAAATTCTTAATCCCATTTAAAATTTCATCAAAAGACAAAATAGGAATAAATCTAAACAAAGTGGTGAAAGATCTATATGCTGAAAAGTATAAAACATTTTAAGAGAAACTGAAGATGATTTAAAGAGATGGAAAGGTATTTCATGCTCTTGGATTGGAGGAATCAATATTGTTAAAATGTCTATATTACCCAAAGCTAACTACAGATTTAGTTCAACCCCTGTCAAAATACCCACAATATTTTCCCACAGAAATAGAACAAATAATCCTAAAATTTGTATGGAACCACAAACGACCCAGAATTGCCAAATCAATCCTAAGGAAAAAGAACAAAGCTGGAGGCATAATCCTTCCAGACTTCAGATAATACAACAAACCTATAGTAATCAAATCAGTGTGGTATTAGGATAAGAACCCACACATATATATCAATGGGACAAAATAGAGCGCCCAGAAATAAACCCACACACCTATGACCAATTAACCTTTGACTAAGGAGGCAAGAGTAGACAATGGAGAAAAGACAGTTTCCTCAACAAGTGGTATTAGAAAAGCTGAATAACTACGTGTAAATCAATGAAAGTAGAATATTGCCTCACATGACATAGAAAAATTGACTCACAATTATTCAAAGACAAATATTAGACATGACACCATAAAACTCCTAAAGAGAACACAAGCAAAACATTCTCAGATATAAGTTGCAGTCTCCCAAAGCAGAAGAAATAAAAGCAAAAATAAACAATGGGACCTAATCAAACTTAAAAGCTTTCACCCAGCAAAGGAAGCCATTAACAAAATGAAAAGCCAACCTACAGAATGGGGCAGAATATTCGCTAGTGATGTGACTGAGAAGGTTTTAATATCCAAAATATATGAAAGCTCATACAAATCAACAAAACCCTCCAATAAAACACTAGGAAGAAGACTTAAATAGACATTTCTCTCCAAAAAAAAGACATACAGAGGCCAACAGGCACAAGAAAAGATGCTCAACATCCTTCACCAATTATTAGAGGAATTCAAATCAAAGCCACAATGAGGATTACCTTGCACTGGTTAGAATCACTATCATCAAAATGTCTGTCAAAAATAAATGTTGGAGAAAGTGTGAAATGGAAATCTTCCTACAATTTTGTTAGAAGTGTAAATTAGTGCAACCACTGTGGAAAACAGTATGGAGTTTCCTCTAAAAAAAATACACCTAAAAGTATAGCTACCATGTGATCTGATTCCTGGACATATATCTAGAAAAGATAAAAACTTTAATTCAAAAAGATACTGCTGCTAAGTCACTTCAGTCATGTCCGACTATGTGTGACCCCATAGACGGCAGCCCACCAGGCTCCCCCGTCCCTGGGATTCTCCAGGCAAGAACAGTGGAGTGGGTTGCCATTTCCTTCTCCAATGCATGAAAGTGAAAAGTGAAAGGGAATTCACTCAGTCATGTCCGACTCTTAGCGACCCCATGGACTGCAGCCCACTAGGCTCCTCCGTCCATGGGATTTGCCAGGCAAGAGTACTGGAGTGGGGTGCTGTTGTCCTCTCCAAACATGCACCCCAAGTTCTACGGCAGGACTATTTACATTAGCCAATATTTAAAAATAATCCAAGTACCCATTAACATATGACTGCTTTAAGATGTGGTGTGTATGTATGGGTATATATACACACACACACATATGTATATATATTTATGGAATATTATTCAATCATAAAAAGAATGGAATATTGCCATTTGTAGCAATGTGGATAGACCTAGAGAATATCATACTAAATAAAGTAAGTCAGGCAGAGAAAGACAAATATTATATGCTATCATTTATATATAAAATCTAGAAAATAATACAGTGAATATATATACAAAACAGAAACAGATTCACAGATATAGGAAAAAAAAATTTCCAGTTACCAAAGGGGAAATGGGAGCAAGGGAGGGATAAAATAGGAGTATGGCATTAACAGATACAAACTATTATATATAAAATATTTAAGCAACAAAGATTTACTGTATAACAAAGTAATACACAGTGGTTTTATAATAATCTAAAATGGAAAGTAATCTGAAATACACACACACATATAAAACCTAACAAAATAATCCAGGACCAGATGACTTTGCTATTGCATTCTACCAAATATTCAAATATGAATTAATGTTAATCTTCCTCAAATGCTTCAAAAAAGTAGAAAAGGAAAAACTACTTCCAGACTGGTTAAGGTCAATATTATCTTGATTGCAAACCCTGATAAGGAATAAAATGAAAAAAAAATTTTTTTTAAGTGAAGAAAACTTAAAGGACCTTTTAGAAAACATCGAGTATAACAACATTCACATTATAGAGGTTTCAGAAGGTAGGGAGAGAAAGAATGCACTGGAAAAAATATTTAGAGAAATAGTGACTGAAAACATCCCTAATCTGAGGTAGGAAGCAGATATGCACGCCTGGGAAACCCAGAAAGTTCCAAAGAAGACAATTTTCAAAGTGAAAAACACTAAGACACATTATAATTAAAATGGTAAAAGTNGCAGCCCACCAGGCTCCCCCGTCCCTGGGATTCTCCAGGCAAGAACAGTGGAGTGGGTTGCCATTTCCTTCTCCAATGCATGAAAGTGAAAAGTGAAAGGGAATTCACTCAGTCATGTCCGACTCTTAGCGACCCCATGGACTGCAGCCCACTAGGCTCCTCCGTCCATGGGATTTGCCAGGCAAGAGTACTGGAGTGGGGTGCTGTTGTCCTCTCCAAACATGCACCCCAAGTTCTACGGCAGGACTATTTACATTAGCCAATATTTAAAAATAATCCAAGTACCCATTAACATATGACTGCTTTAAGATGTGGTGTGTATGTATGGGTATATATACACACACACACATATGTATATATATTTATGGAATATTATTCAATCATAAAAAGAATGGAATATTGCCATTTGTAGCAATGTGGATAGACCTAGAGAATATCATACTAAATAAAGTAAGTCAGGCAGAGAAAGACAAATATTATATGCTATCATTTATATATAAAATCTAGAAAATAATACAGTGAATATATATACAAAACAGAAACAGATTCACAGATATAGGAAAAAAAAATTTCCAGTTACCAAAGGGGAAATGGGAGCAAGGGAGGGATAAAATAGGAGTATGGCATTAACAGATACAAACTATTATATATAAAATATTTAAGCAACAAAGATTTACTGTATAACAAAGTAATACACAGTGTTTTTATAATAATCTAAAATGGAAAGTAATCTGAAATACACACACACATATAAAACCTAACAAAATAATCCAGGACCAGATGACTTTGCTATTGCATTCTACCAAATGTTCAAATATGAATTAATGTTAATCTTCCTCAAATGCTTCAAAAAAGTAGAAAAGGAAAAACTACTTTCAGACTGGTTAAGGTCAATATTATCTTGATCGCAAACCCTGATAAGGAATAAAATGAAAAATAAATTTTTTTAAGTGAAGAAAACTTAAAGGACCTTTTAGAAAACATCAAGTATAATAACATTCACATTATAGAGGTTTCAGAAGGTAGGGAGAGAAAGAATGCACTGGAAAAAATATTTAGAGAAATAGTGACTGAAAACATCCCTAATCTGAGGTAGGAAGCAGATATGCACGCCTGGGAAACCCAGAAAGTTCCAAAGAAGACAATTTTCAAAGTGAAAAACACTAAGACACATTATAATTAAAATGGTAAAAGTTAAGGATAAACAGAGAATTTTAAAAGCAGCAAGAGGAAAACAACTTGATACTTATAAGAGAACCCCATAAGGCTATCAGGACACACTTGTTGGAGTGGCTATTACTGATAAGACAAGATATAACAAATGTTGGAGAGATGTGGAGAAAATGGAACCCTTGTACACTGTTCAGTTCAGTCGTTCAGTCATGTCTGACTCTTTGCAACCCCATGAATTGCAGCACACCAGGCCTCCTGTCCATCACCAGCTCCCGCAGTTCAACCAGACTCACGTCCATCGAGTTCATGATGCCATCCAGCCATCTCATCCTCGGTCGTCCCCTTCTCCTCCTGCCCTCAATCCCTCCTAGCATCAGAGTCTTTTCCAATGAGTCAATTCTTCGCATGAGGTGGCCAAAGTACTGGAGTTTAAGCTTTAGCTTCCAAAGAAATCCCAGGGTTGATCTGCTTCAGGATGGACTGATTGGATCTCCTTGCAGTCCAAGGGAGTCTCAAGAGTCTTCTCCAACACCACAGTTCAAAAGTATGTAAATTGGTGTAACCATTGAAAAGTAGTACAGAGATTTCTCAAAAAATTAACAGGACTACCATATGACCCAGTTGTTCTACTTCTGGGTGTTTATCCAAAACCACTAAAATACTAATTCAAAAAGATATATGATGTTCATTGTAGTGTTATTTACAATAGCCAAGATATAGAAACAACCAGCGATCATGTATGGATGTGAAAGTTGAACTATGAAGAAGACTGAGCACTGAAGAATTGATGCTTTTGAACTGTGGATGACTCCTGAGAGTCCCTTGGACTTCAAGGAGATCCAACCAGTCCATCCTAAAGGAGACNTGAAAGTTGAACTGTGAAGAAGGCTGAGCACTGAAGAATTGATGCTTTTGAACTGTGGAGGACTCCTGAGAGTTCCTTGGACTGCAAGGAGATCCAACCAGTCCATTCTGTAGGAGATCAATCCTGGATGTTCTTTGGAAGGAATGATGCTAAAGCTGAAACTCCAGTACTTTGGCCACCTCATGCAAAGAGTTGACTCATTGGAAAAGACTCTGATGCTGGGAGGGATTGGGGGCAGGAGGAGAAGGGGATGACAGAAGATGAGATGGTTGGATGGCATCACCGACTCGATGGACGTGAGTCTGGGTGAACTCCGGGAGTTGATGATGGACAGGGAGGCCTGGCGTGTTGCAATTCATGGGGTCACAAAGATTTGAACACGACTGAGTGACTGAACTGAACTGAATTGGAGAAAGAAGATGTAATAGATATATTTAAATACTACTCAGCCAATAAAAGAGAGAAATTCTGCCATTTGCAACTACATGGATGGACTTTGGAGGTATTATGATAAGTGAAATAACTCAGATGGAGAAAGAGAAATACCACATGATTTCACTCATGTGAAAGCTTAAAAAAAGAAAAAAACAAAGTCATAGATACAAAGATGAGATTAGTAATTGTTACCAGAGGGAAAGGTGGTTGGAGGTGGGCAAAATTAGTGACTAGAATCAACTGTAGAGTGATGGATAATAACTAGACTTACGGTGGCAATCATCTTGTAGTGTATACAGATGTTGAATGACAGTGCTATACAGCTGAAACTTACATAGTAAAAAATACACACAGACAAAAAACAAGGAAGCTGTGATGTATCTATACTAGAATATTTTTAGCCATAAAAAAAGAAAATCCTGATATTTGTGACCAAATGGATGGACCTCAAGGGTATTTTGTTAATTGAAGGTAGTCAGACAGAGACAAATACTATATGATCTCACTTGTATGTTGAATGTAAAGTACAAACTTCTACTTATAAAAAGAATATGTCATGGAGATATAAAACATGATAACTATAGTTACTAACACTATACTGCATGTTTGAAAGTTGCTGAGACAGTAGATCTTGAAAGCCCTCATAACTAGAAAAATAATTTGTAACTGTATATGGTGATTGATATTAACTAGATTATCTATAAAAAGCTTATTAATAATAATTATGTTATTATTAATAATAGTAAGAGAAGCATTATGGGTTCCTTCCCTGGAGTCATTTGAGTTTTAGTTATTTCTACTGAAGAAGATAAAAGGAAAAGAAACAGCTATAACTATTGAATGACATGGGATTCAANGTCAGATCTTTGCTGAACTTTCAACAATACCCTCCCCCAACAAAACATATAATAAATTCCATAAAGTTCTAAGCAAACTTTGGGATCAATCTTATCAAATCTCATCCTTAGAACCTTTGGATGTATTTTCTTCCAGTTTTAATTGAGGTATAATTGACAAAGCACTGTAAAAATTTAGCATGATTTGTTTACATCATAAATGATTACCACAATATGCTTAGTGAACACCTCATATAGATACAAAATAAAATAGAACTGTTTCCTTGTGAAAGAACTCTAAGGATTTACTCTTTATATAATATACAGCAGTGCTAATTAATACTGTGCACTACATCCCTAGTACTCATGTATCTTATAACAGAAAGTTTATAACTTCTGACTTCCTTCATCCAGTTTCTCCTCTGTCCACTTCCCACCTTTAATAACCACAAATCTTATCTTTTTCTATGAATTTGTTTGTTCATCATTGAAGTATAACTGACCTACAATACTATTTAGTTCCTGGTGCATAATAATATAGTAATTCAATGTTTCTACACATTCCAAAATGATCGCAATAAGTCTAGTTTTCATCCATCACAAAGATATTACAAAATTATTTAATATAGTCCCTTCACTGTATGTTTCACACCCATTACTTATTTTGTAACTGGAAATTTGTACTTGCGAACCTCCTTCACCAATTTTTCTCATTGTCCAACCTTCTTCCCCTCTGGCAACCAGCTTTTTGTTCTGTTTTTGTTGTCCATTTTTTAAAGATTCTACACATAAATGAAATCATACAGTTGTCTTTGTCTGACTTATTTCACTTAGCATTACATAACCGTGGTCCATCCATGTTCTACAAATGGCAAGGTCTCATTTGTTTCTATGGCAATGTATCCATGCATGCTTGCTAAGTTGCTTCAGTCATGTCTGACTCTGTGACCACATAGATGGCAGCCCACCAGGCTCCCCTGTCCCTGGGATTCTCCAGGCAAGAATACTGGAGTGGATTGCCATTTCCTTTTCCAGAATGTATCCATACACAATATGTGTACATATCACATCTTTTCATTCNAGTTTCTCCTCTGTCCACTTCCCACCTTTAATAACCACAAATCTTATCTTTTTCTATGAATTTGTTTGTTCATCATTGAAGTATAACTGACCTACAATACTATTTAGTTCCTGGTGCATAATAATATAGTAATTCAATGTTTCTACACATTCCAAAATGATCGCAATAAGTCTAGTTTTCATCCATCACAAAGATATTACAAAATTATTTAATATAGTCCCTTCACTGTATGTTTCACACCCATTACTTATTTTGTAACTGGAAATTTGTACTTGCGAACCTCCTTCACCAATTTTTCTCATTGTCCAACCTTCTTCCCCTCTGGCAACCAGCTTTTTGTTCTGTTTTTGTTGTCCATTTTTTAAAGATTCTACACATAAATGAAATCATACAGTTGTCTTTGTCTGACTTATTTCACTTAGCATTACATAACCGTGGTCCATCCATGTTCTACAAATGGCAAGGTCTCATTTGTTTCTATGGCAATGTATCCATGCATGCTTGCTAAGTTGCTTCAGTCATGTCTGACTCTGTGACCACATAGATGGCAGCCCACCAGGCTCCCCTGTCCCTGGGATTCTCCAGGCAAGAATACTGGAGTGGATTGCCATTTCCTTTTCCAGAATGTATCCATACACAATATGTGTACATATCACATCTTTTCATTCCTGTTACCTGATCTACTGTTGATTCCTCCCAGCGCATTTTCATTGCAGTTATTATATTCTCCAGTTCCATTTGTTTCTTTATGCATTCTATCTCTTTGCTAAACTTGTCATTGTGTTCATTCATTCTGAGCCCAAGTTCTTTAAGCATCTCTATGATCACGGCTCTAAACTCTTCATCAAGTAGATGGCCTATCTCCATCTCACTTAGTTGTTGTTCTGGGGTTCTTCTGTTGCCTCATTTGGCCTAATTCTCTTTTTTTTTTTTTTCCTGTTTACTAGGTAGGTCGGGTTTGTTTCCCAGTCTTGGAGAAGTGACCTTGTATACGAGATACTCTATAAGGCCGAGTGGCAGTCTCTCCTCTGGCCACCAGAGCTATATTCTTTAGGGGTGCCCTATGGGGGCCATGTGGCTCCTGTTGTGATGGGGCCAAGTACCTTAGGGATGCTGACAGGCATGGCTGGCCCCTTGTGCATTTAGTTTCCAGACCCTGACTAGCAAGGAGGCTGCCAGTCACGGGTGGGCTGGGTCAGATCCCAGTGTGGCTGGATACACAACTCAGGATGCCCCAGTCCCAGTGCCTGCCTGCTGGTGGGAGGGGCCAGGTCACAGGTTCACTGGTCACGGGGCTGCAGGATTCTGGTCCCCGTGCCCGCCTGCTGCTGAGCAGGGCTTTAGCAGTCTGGAATTGGTGTTGCCTGCTGGTGAGCATGGTCTGGGACTATTATTGGTCCACTTGTGGATAGGGCAGCTAGTGGAGGGGCCCAATTCAGTTAATTCTTGGTCCCTTTGAAAGTAAAACCTAAATTAAAAAGAGAAATAGAGACTTTTATAGTTTAATTCTTCCCACCTTTTTAAAGAGGAAGTTATCTATCCTTAAGACACCTTCATGCACATGAATGTATAAATTGCTAACGCATTTACAGTCCTCAGGTATGCATGTAAATTTGGAGAAAGGCAGACAGTTGCTATGGTTTTTATATGTTGCCTCTATTCCTGGAACTGTTCCCAACTTGGCATGGATAAATTTTGCACATCTTTTGAGGCTCAACTCAAATGTTATTTCTTTCATGAAGCCTGTTTTCATCACTAAAGCTGGAAGCAGTTCTGCCTTCTCTAAGCTTACATGCTTTTAGGGATTTACTGGATACCTTTACTCAATAGTCAGTTTAACTGGGCCAATTAAATCAGTTAGGAATGCTATGCACATTATAGCCATAAAACCAATTATCTCACTTTGTGAAGAATTCACTGTGACCTGGGGTTTTTCTTTTCTTCCATTTTTGCAATACAGAAAATTTGCTCTTGGTATTGCAGCCAACTCTTCATTTTTTATTACCTATAGAGGCACTAAATACATTGAAACTTACTTGTGACAAACTTTGTTTTCCACAACATGCTGAAGCTATCATTCCTATTCTAGTCATTTTATATTATAGACTTACAGTAAATTAACAGACAACATTAAAGAACAAAGGCATTATAGTCATTTCATTGCCTAAACTTGAAAAATGAAATGACAGGAGGTTTAGAGAGAAAATTTTACTTGAGGAGCCACTTTGAAAATCTGAAAAATGAGGGGAATTACTATTGTTAGCACTGCACAAGTTACTAAAAAAAGTCATTTTGCACTTTAACAAGTATCTGTTGAACATCCTCTATGTTAGATGCGTGTGCAGAGCTGTGGCAGTAGTATGCTGGAACCAGCCCGNGCCCACCAGGCTCCCCTGTCCCTGGGATTCTCCAGGCAAGAATGCTGGAGTGGATTGCCATTTCCTTTTCCAGAATGTATCCATACACAATATGTGTACATATCACATCTTTTCATTCCTGTTACCTGATCTACTGTTGATTCCTCCCAGCGCATTTTCATTGCAGTTATTATATTCTCCAGTTCCATTTGTTTCTTTATGCATTCTATCTCTTTGCTAAACTTGTCATTGTGTTCATTCATTCTGAGCCCAAGTTCTTTAAGCATCTCTATGATCACGGCTCTAAACTCTTCATCAAGTAGATGGCCTATCTCCATCTCACTTAGTTGTTGTTCTGGGGTTCTTCTGTTGCCTCATTTGGCCTAATTCTCTTTTTTTTTTTTCCTGTTTACTAGGTAGGTCGGGTTTGTTTCCCAGTCTTGGAGAAGTGACCTTGTATACGAGATACTCTATAAGGCCGAGTGGCAGTCTCTCCTCTGGCCACCAGAGCTATATTCTTTAGGGGTGCCCTATGGGGGCCAAGTACCTTAGGGATGCTGACAGGCATGGCTGGCCCCTTGTGCATTTAGTTTCCAGACCCTGACTAGCAAGGAGGCTGCCAGTCACGGGTGGGCTGGGTCAGATCCCAGTGTGGCTGGATACACAACTCAGGATGCCCCAGTCCCAGTGCCTGCCTGCTGGTGGGAGGGGCCAGGTCACAGGTTCACTGGTCACGGGGCTGCAGGATTCTGGTCCCCGTGCCCGCCTGCTGCTGAGCAGGGCTTTAGCAGTCTGGAATTGGTGTTGCCTGCTGGTGAGCATGGCCTGGGACTATTATTGGTCCACTTGTGGATAGGGCAGCTAGTGGAGGGGCCCAATTCAGTTAATTCTTGGTCCCTTTGAAAGTAAAACCTAAATTAAAAAGAGAAATAGAGACTTTTATAGTTTAATTCTTCCCACCTTTTTAAAGAGGAAGTTATCTATCCTTAAGACACCTTCATGCACATGAATGTATAAATTGCTAACGCATTTACAGTCCTCAGGTATGCATGTAAATTNCAACTCTTTGCGACCCCATGAATGAATCACAGCATGCCAGGCCTCCCTGTCCATCACCAACTCCCCAAGTTCACTCAAACTCACGGCCATCGAGTCCGTGATGCCATCCAGCCATCTCATCCTCTGTCGTCCCCTTCTCCTCCTGCCCCCAATCCCTACCAGCATCAGAGTCTTTTCCAATGAGTCAACTCTTCACATGAGGTGGCCAAAGTACTAGAGTTTCAGCTTTAGCATCATTCCTTCCAAAGAACACCCAGGGCTGATCTCCTTAGTCTTAAACAAAGACTGGACTCTGATAGCATAATTTATCAAAATTAATAGGAAAAATGGTATTGCCTCTATAATATGTTCCGTAAGAAATCTCAATGGTTTATTTAACATTATTAGCAAAATTATCATGTATGTGTGACAAGTATGTTCAGGTAAAGAGATCAGCCCAGGGGCCTTGTTCAGGTCAAAGACTGCCAGGCAGCTCTCATAACTCATCATTAAACTTGAATTCTACTTGGATAATCCATGATATGCATTTATTTTCTGGTGACCATGCAAAACATGTTTCACATCTTTACTTTGTAGTCTTCCATCATATTTATTTTTTAACAATGGAATCTGGAGGGGATTTAGTCAATTCTGATGAGTCATTTCACTGTCCCCTTGATTATTCTTATTCCTTTGCCTAGGTCCCCAACTGTTCTTTTTAAAGGAGATTGAATAGAAGGCAAATTCTTTTGCCCTTGCTATCTTTTTCCTTGTTGCTATCTAGAACGTAGATGTAATAGCAGAAGTGATAATGTCCATCCATCACAAGGTAGCTTTGAGGTTGGAAACCATACGCTGAAAATGGCAAAGCAGAAACAAGAGAGTCAGTTCTCTGCCAACTAGTCCTCAGTTCAGTCGCTCAGTCATATCCAGCTCTTTGCAACCCCATGGACGCACACCAGGCCAGCCTGTCCATCACCAACTCCCGAAGCTTACTCAAATCATGTCCATTGAGTCGGTGATGCCATCCAACCATCTCATCCTCTGTCGTCCCCTTCTCCTCCTGCCTTCAGTCTTTCCCAGCATCAGGGTCTTTTCAAATACCAGCCCTAGAAGTTGGCTTAACTGCAGAACTCTTTCTTTGAGAGAAAAACACAATTATTTTGTTTTAGTTGCTGTGATTTGTGTCTTATGTTATAGGCAGCAGAAACTAATCACAACTGGTAAGGAGGAAAAACAAAGCTAGAAGTAAAAAGATGCACTGACAGGCTTCTGCATAAAGAGAGCTGGTAGATTACACTCAGTAAAAAAAGGAGATGGAGGCCAGCGGACGGATTTGGGAAATATTAATGAGGTATAAGATTGGTGATTGATTGGAGACAGGTGAGAAAAGGAATTTAAGTTCCAATTTTCTGACTTTAGACAACGGGGATGACAGATTATTATCATTTTACCACAGACTTTCAAAATGTTTGACACGGAAACTTAGACATTCAAAAAACTCAGAATCTGTCAGATCTTTGCTGAACTTTCAACAATACCCTCCCCCAACAAAACATATAATAAATTCCATAAAGTTCTAAGCAAACTTTGGGATCAATCTTATCAAATCTCATCCTTAGAACCTTTGGATGTATTTTCTTCCAGTTTTAATTGAGGTATAATTGACAAAGCACTGTAAAAATTTAGCATGATTTGTTTACATCATAAATGATTACCACAATATGCTTAGTGAACACCTCATATAGATACAAAATAAAATAGAACTGTTTCCTTGTGAAAGAACTCTAAGGATTTACTCTTTATATAATATACAGCAGTGCTAATTAATACTGTGCACTACATCCCTAGTACTCATGTATCTTATAACAGAAAGTTTATAACTTCTGACTTCCTTCATCCAGTTTCTCCTCTGTCCACTTCCCACCTTTAATAACCACAAATCTTATCTTTTTCTATGAATTTGTTTGTTCATCATTGAAGTATAACTGACCTACAATACTATTTAGTTCCTGGTGCATAATAATATAGTAATTCAATGTTTCTACACATTCCAAAATGATCGCAATAAGTCTAGTTTTCATCCATCACAAAGATATTACAAAATTATTTAATATAGTCCCTTCACTGTATGTTTCACACCCATTACTTATTTTGTAACTGGAAATTTGTACTTGCGAACCTCCTTCACCAATTTTTCTCATTGTCCAACCTTCTTCCCCTCTGGCAACCAGCTTTTTGTTCTGTTTTTGTTGTCCATTTTTTAAAGATTCTACACATAAATGAAATCATACAGTTGTCTTTGTCTGACTTATTTCACTTAGCATTACATAACCGTGGTCCATCCATGTTCTACAAATGGCAAGGTCTCATTTGTTTCTATGGCAATGTATCCATGCATGCTTGCTAAGTTGCTTCAGTCATGTCTGACTCTGTGACCACATAGATGGCAGCCCACCAGGCTCCCCTGTCCCTGGGATTCTCCAGGCAAGAATACTGGAGTGGATTGCCATTTCCTTTTCCAGAATGTATCCATACACAATATGTGTACATATCACATCTTTTCATTCCTGTTACCTGATCTACTGTTGATTCCTCCCAGCGCATTTTCATTGCAGTTATTATATTCTCCAGTTCCATTTGTTTCTTTATGCATTCTATCTCTTTGCTAAACTTGTCATTGTGTTCATTCATTCTGAGCCCAAGTTCTTTAAGCATCTCTATGATCACGGCTCTAAACTCTTCATCAAGTAGATGGCCTATCTCCATCTCACTTAGTTGTTGTTCTGGGGTTCTTCTGTTGCCTCATTTGGCCTAATTCTCTTTTTTTTTTTTTTCCTGTTTACTAGGTAGGTCGGGTTTGTTTCCCAGTCTTGGAGAAGTGACCTTGTATACGAGATACTCTATAAGGCCGAGTGGCAGTCTCTCCTCTGGCCACCAGAGCTATATTCTTTAGGGGTGCCCTATGGGGGCCATGTGGCTCCTGTTGTGATGGGGCCAAGTACCTTAGGGATGCTGACAGGCATGGCTGGCCCCTTGTGCATTTAGTTTCCAGACCCTGACTAGCAAGGAGGCTGCCAGTCACGGGTGGGCTGGGTCAGATCCCAGTGTGGCTGGATACACAACTCAGGATGCCCCAGTCCCAGTGCCTGCCTGCTGGTGGGAGGGGCCAGGTCACAGGTTCACTGGTCACGGGGCTGCAGGATTCTGGTCCCCGTGCCCGCCTGCTGCTGAGCAGGGCTTTAGCAGTCTGGAATTGGTGTTGCCTGCTGGTGAGCATGGTCTGGGACTATTATTGGTCCACTTGTGGATAGGGCAGCTAGTGGAGGGGCCCAATTCAGTTAATTCTTGGTCCCTTTGAAAGTAAAACCTAAATTAAAAAGAGAAATAGAGACTTTTATAGTTTAATTCTTCCCACCTTTTTAAAGAGGAAGTTATCTATCCTTAAGACACCTTCATGCACATGAATGTATAAATTGCTAACGCATTTACAGTCCTCAGGTATGCATGTAAATTTGGAGAAAGGCAGACAGTTGCTATGGTTTTTATATGTTGCCTCTATTCCTGGAACTGTTCCCAACTTGGCATGGATAAATTTTGCACATCTTTTGAGGCTCAACTCAAATGTTATTTCTTTCATGAAGCCTGTTTTCATCACTAAAGCTGGAAGCAGTTCTGCCTTCTCTAAGCTTACATGCTTTTAGGGATTTACTGGATACCTTTACTCAATAGTCAGTTTAACTGGGCCAATTAAATCAGTTAGGAATGCTATGCACATTATAGCCATAAAACCAATTATCTCACTTTGTGAAGAATTCACTGTGACCTGGGGTTTTTCTTTTCTTCCATTTTTGCAATACAGAAAATTTGCTCTTGGTATTGCAGCCAACTCTTCATTTTTTATTACCTATAGAGGCACTAAATACATTGAAACTTACTTGTGACAAACTTTGTTTTCCACAACATGCTGAAGCTATCATTCCTATTCTAGTCATTTTATATTATAGACTTACAGTAAATTAACAGACAACATTAAAGAACAAAGGCATTATAGTCATTTCATTGCCTAAACTTGAAAAATGAAATGACAGGAGGTTTAGAGAGAAAATTTTACTTGAGGAGCCACTTTGAAAATCTGAAAAATGAGGGGAATTACTATTGTTAGCACTGCACAAGTTACTAAAAAAAGTCATTTTGCACTTTAACAAGTATCTGTTGAACATCCTCTATGTTAGATGCGTGTGCAGAGCTGTGGCAGTAGTATGCTGGAACCAGCCCGGTCAACTGGCAAGAGCTGATACTTAAAATTGCTGGAATTTTTTGATCATGTTGTTAGACCACTGGTAGTTTGAAATTGGCTGTGGTTGGAGTATTTACCCTGCAACCTACAAATCAGGGCATTTTACATTCATGGAGCATGTTTTAACAGCGCACCACTGGAAACACAGTCATGAGTGAAATGCGTTCCAAGTCCCTAGGAACTTGATTCCTTGTTGGGGGATTAGACAAGTACAGCAATGCTGAAAACACAAGGCACCATTATCTGGGCTAACATTCATATGTTAAATTATAATGCAAAAAATCTTAGTGCACAGCAGCACTGCATTAAAAGAGATAGTCACAAAAAAACTTCTAATTGAGTGTCCTATAAGAACACCATCCTTTGTGACTAAAGGACATCTTTTTTAGTGTTAGTTCTAGAAAGTATTGTAGGTCTTCATAGAACCAGTCAATTTCAGTTTCTTTGACTTCAGTGGTTGGGGCATAGACTTGGATTACTATGATGTTGAATGGTTTGCCTTGGAAATGAACTGAAATCATTCTGTCATTTTTGAGACTGCACCCAAGTAGTGCATTTTGAACTCTTTTGGTGACTATGAAGACTATTCTATTTCTTCTAAAGGGCTCTTGTCCACAGTAGTAGATATAACGATCATCTGAATTAAATTTGCCTTTTCCCATCCATTTCAGTTCACTGATTCCTAAGATGTTGATGTTCACTCTTGCCATCTTCTGCTTGACCATGTGCAATTTACCTTGATTCATGGACCTAACATTCCAGGTTCCTATGCAATATTGTTCTTGACAGCATCAGATCTTACTTTTGCCACCAGACATATCCACAACAGCATCGTTTCTGCCTTGGCCTGTTTCGTTCTTTCTGGAGCTATTAGTAATTGCCCTCCACTCTTCTCCAGTTTAGTATATTAGACACCTTCTGACATGGGAGGGCTCATCTTCCTTTGATGAGTGAAATGTCTTTTTGCCTTTAAATAATGCTTACGGGGTTCTCTCAGCTAGAATACTGGAGTGTTTTTCCATTCCCTCCTCCCATGGACTACATTTTGTCAGAACTCACAATGATTCATCCAACTTGAGTGGCATGGTTCATATCTTCATTGGGTTATGCAAGCCACCTCACCACAACAAGGCTGTCTAGAGCTAACACCAGAATAAGATGTTCTTTTCATCATAGGGGACTGGAAGGCAAAAGCAGAAGTAGGTAGTCAAGAGATACCTGGAGTAACAGGCAAGTTTGGCCTTGGAGTGCAAAATGAAGCAGGGCAAAGGCTAATACAGTTTTGTCAAGAGAACTCACTTGTCATAGCAAAGACCCTTTGGCAACAACACAAGAGCAAACTCTACACATGAACATCACCAAATGGTCAACATCAAAATCAGATTGATTATATTCTTTGCATCCAAAGGTGAAGAAGCTCTATACAGTCAGCAAAAACAAGACTAGGAGCTGACTGTGGCTCAGATCATCATCTCCTTAATGCAAAATTCAGGCTTAAACTGAAGAAAGTAGGGAAAACCACTAGGCCATTCAGCTATCACCCATATCAAATCCCTTATGATTATACAGGGGAAGTGACAAATAGATTCAAGAAGTTAGATATGGTAGACAGTGCCTAAAGAAGGATGTGACCAAAATCATCCCAATGAAAAAGAAATGCAAGAAGGCAAAGTTGTTGTCAAGGAGGCTTTACAAATAGCAAGAAGAGACATGAAGGCCTTCTTAAATGCAAAGAAGTAAGGGAAAACAATAGAATGGGAAAGACTGGAGATCTCCTCAAGAAAATTAGAGATAGCCAGGGAACATTTCTTGCAAAGATGGGCACAATAAAGGACAGAAATGGTATGGACCTAACAGAAGCAGAAGATATTAAGAAGAGGTGACAAGAATACACAGAAGAACTATACAAAAAAGATCTTAATGACCCAGATAACCACAATGATGTGATCACTCACCTAGAGCCAAACATCCTGGAGTGCAAAGTCAAGTGGGCCTTAGGAAACATCACAACAAACAAAGCTAGTGGAGGTGATGGAATTCCAGCTGAGCTATTTCAAATTCTATAAGATGATGCTATTAAAGTGCTGCACTCAGTATGTCAGCAAATTTGAAAAACTCAGCAGTGGCCACAGGACTGGCAAAGGACAATATTCATTCCAATCCCAAAAAAAGGCAATGCCAAAGAATGCTCAAACTGCTATACAACTGCATTCATTTTGCATACTAGTATGGTTATGTTCAAAATCCTTCAAGTTAGGCTTTAGCAGTTTGGGAACTGAGAACTTCCAGAGGTACAAGCTGGGTTCAGAAAAGGCAGAGGAGCCAGAGATCAAATTAGCAACATTTATTGGATCATAGAGAAAGCAAGGGAATTCCAAAAAAATCACCTACTTTTGCTTCTTTACTACATGAAAGCTTTTGACTATGGGGATCACAAGAAACTGTGGAAAATTAATAAAGAGATGGAAATACTAGACCACCTTATCTGCCTCCCGAGAAACCTGCATGTAGGTCAAGGAGCAACAGTTAAAAGTAGACAAGGGACAATAAATAGGCTGGTTCAAAATTGAGAAAAGATTAAGACAAGGATGTATACTGTCACCCTGCTTAGTTACCTTCTATGCAGAGTACATCATGTGCAATGCCAGGCTAAAACACTCTCAAGATGGAATCAAGATTGCCAGGAGAAATATCAACAACCTCAAATATGCAGATGATACCACTCTAATGGCAGATAGTGAAGAGGAACTAAAGAGCCTCTTGATGAGGGTGAAAGAGGGAAGTGAAAAAGCTGGCTTAAAACTCAACATTCAATAAACTAAGATCAGAGCATCCAGTCCCATCACTTCATGGCAAATGGAAGGAGAAAACATGAAAACAGTGAGTCTTTATTTTGGGGGGGCTCCAAAATCACTGTGGATGGTGACTGCAGCCATGAATTGAAAGATGATAGCTCCTCGGAAGGAAAGCTATGACAAAGCTAGATGGTGTATTCAAAAGCAGAGACATCACTTTATTGACAAAGTATGCTTACTTTGTCATGTAGTCAAAAGTATGGTTTTTCCAGAATTCATGTATGGATATGAGACTTGGACCATAAAGAAGGCTGTGCACTGAAGAGTTGATGCTTTCAGATTGTGGTATTAGAGAAGATTCTTGAGAGTCTCTTGGACTATAAGAAGATCAAACCAGTCAATCTTAAAGGAAATCAACTATGAATATTCATTAGAAGGACTGATGCTAAAAGCGGGAAAGACTGAAGGCAAAAGGAGAAGGGGACAACAAAGGATGAGCTGGTTAGACAGCATCGCTGGACTCAATGGACATGAGTTTGAGCAAACTCCAGGAAATAGTGAAGGACAGGGAAGCCTAGCGTGACGCAGTCCATGGGGTTGCAAAGACTNAGAGAAGATTCTTGAGAGTCTCTTGGACTATAAGAAGATCAAACCAGTCAATCCTAAAGGAAATCAACCATGAATATTCATTAGAAGGACTGATGCTAAAAGTGGGAAAGACTGAAGGCAAAAGGAGAAGGGGACAACAAAAGATGAGCTGGTTAGACAGCATCACTGGACTCAATGGACATGAGTTTGAGCAAACTCCAGGAAATAGTGAAGGACAGGGAAGCCTAGTGTGACGCAGTCCATGGAGTTGCAAAGATTAAGACATGATTTAGTGACTGAACAACAACAATGTAAGAGCATACTATGGGTCCAAGACAAAGCATAACACAGGCCTTAGGAGAACACTAATATCCCCGATGATATGACAGTGGTTCTGAAACTCTCTGATCACAACACGTGTAGACACATACACACCTTTAAATGAATGGAGAATTATTTTAAAATAAAGAGAAATCTCTTGAGGTAAAGATTGAAAAAGGAGTTGAAAAGAAAGCAGAGGCTAAGGAGAGAAATGAGCATAGAAAATGAAAGTGATGGTCACTCAGTCATTTCCAACTCTTTACAAGCCCACCAGGTTCCTCTCTCCTTGGTATTCTTCAGGCAAGAATAATGGGGTGGGTAGCCATTCCCTTCTCCTGGGGATCTTCCCAACACAGGGATTGAACCCATATCTCTTACATTTCCTGCATTGGAAGGAAATGTAATCTTTACCACTGGTACCCCCTGGGCATCCGAAGTGAGCATGGTCATTGGTATCAAAGTGTCTGTGAATCCTCACCTTGCTAAATCCAGGTTCTAGTTACAAAGTAAAAAATAAAATATAAATTTGAAAACAGCCTTTCTAAAACTTATATAATCATAAACTAGCCTAGACAGAAGTCACACAACTCATTTGGGGCTTAAGATCTCTCAAGGGAGTTCTATTTAACATATGTTTAACATTGACCTGCACCTGAGTGAATCCAGGTCCCTGGGAGAAACAAACAAATCCTCCTTGGAGAAACACAACCCAAGTTTCAGAGAGACTGCAGAAAGTATCCTCCCAAAGTTCCCAAACAAACAAAAACATACCAAACACATGAAAATTATCCTGATTAGAGAAAGCAGAAAGGAAAAACTACAATGACAAGCCATGTTTATAAAAGCTTCAGATACTAGAATTATCAGTCGTTGTTCAGTTGTTCAGTCATGTCTGACTCTTTGTAACTCCTTGGACTGCAGTACATCACGTTTCCCTGTTCTTCACTATCTCCCAGAGTTGCTCAAAAGTGATGTCATCCAACCATCTCATCCTCTTCCTTGCCCCCTTATGTCTGATGATTCTTTTTGGAAAAGAATTATCATTGAACTATATACTTAGCAGATGTGGTCTAATTAAATATGTCAAATGTATTTGAAGAAGCAAAAGAGAATTAAGAAATGAGTAAAAGCCTATTAAAATTGATAAGTAGTTTTGAAAAAAGTGAAATTTCTCAGAATAAAGTGTGCTGGCTCAGACAGTAAAGAATCCACCTGCAATGTAGGAAAATTGGGTTCAAGCCCTGGATCAAGAAGATCCTCTGGAGAAGGGAGTGGCAACGAACTCCAATGCCTGGAGAATTCCATGGACAGAGGAGCTCAGCAGGCTACAGTCCATGAGGTCGCAAAGAGTCAGACACGACTGAGTGACTTTCACTTTAATTTAGGTTTTAAAATGCTATTAAAAAGTTTAAGAGCATAAAAAAGTAAGATGAAATTATTTGTGAACTGATAGGTTGATCTGTACTTGGGGACTGCTTTTTAGACATCAGGCATAATATTTTTGGATATTTCTTTAATGAAGAATTCTATTTCAAAATTCCTTAAGATTTAAAAGCATCCTATTTCATCCTCATTCTTTATATTTCCAACTTTTTATCATGAACACTTTTAAGTATAGAATGGTTAGAACAAGTACAAAACCAAAATCTAGTGTGTGCATATGTAAGTTTATCTGCCTCTGTTTTTGCTGAAGCACCTAAAGGTAATCTGCAATGGTTTCACCCTTAAATGTTTCAGGAAGCATCTGATTAAGGGTGGGGAAATGTGAGATTATAAGGCATGAAAGACTCAGTTAAAAGGCCCAGCAAACAATGAATGAGAATTCAGAGGAAGCTAAGACAAAAGAACGCAGAGGCAATATTTGAAGGGATAACAGTTTAAATTTCCTAAAAGGGAAAAAAAGTATAAGACTCAGGAAACCAAATGTAGGATAAACAAACAGAACTCCACACCTAGATACAATGCAGTCAAACTGCAGAACACTAAAGAGGAGGAGAAGATCTTAAAATCAGCTGGAGGTTCTCAAAAGCAGAATCTTTAAAAGGCAGAAGGAAAAAAGAGAGAGACATGCCAGACCTCAACAGCTACAAAAGGAGCAAGCAAGCATTCCAATGCTGTTTTCAGTGTGCGGGCGGGCGAGGGGGATTATGTCTTCCATTGTGTAACTGCTAAAGAAAAGAAAATCTTTCAAGAATGAGGCTGAACCTTCATCNTGGAAGTTCTGGCCACAGCAATCAGAGCAGAAAAAGAAATAAGAGGAATCCAAATTGGAAAAGAAGAAGTAAAACTCTCACTGTTTGCAGATGACATGCTCCTCTACATAAAAAATCCTAAAGACTCAACCAGAAAACTACTAGAGCTTATCAATGAATATAGTAAAGTTGCAGGATATAAAATCAACACTCAGAAAGTGAGACATTTTATAAGACAAGTAGATTTTAAAAAGTCGATTCATAAAAGCAAAAGGACAGCTTCAAGTTAAGCTAATGAGATTTAACAACCAAGTATAATGTGAACCTGATTATATTAATAAGACATTAAACTCAGGGGTGAGTTTGAACAAACTCCAGGAGATAATAAAGGACAGGGAAGCCTGGCATGTTGCAGTTCATGGGGTCACAAAGAGAGTGACTGAACAACAACAAAGTCGGGGGAAATATAAGCTATTAAGATATTTGGGGAGCAATTGAGGAATTTGAATATGTACCAAATATTAGACATATGGAATTATAGTTACTGGTGGTTTTGTTGTTGTTGTTGAAGTGTACTAATGATACTGTGGTTATATAGAATAAAGCCTGTCATGATGTATGTGGCTTTTCAGATGGTTCAGCAAAAAAATAAAATTTATTACAAGTGTATATATACTACTTTTTGTGCTGTACTTTACTAAAACCACTGTGCATGTAAGTACTTTCATAATGAAAAGTTGGAAATGTAAAGAAAATAGTTAACATGATATCTAAACAAACATTGATGGAGTTTGAAATGCTAACAAGATGAAACCGAATACCTGGACAATAATACCACCGTGGCAGGGCGTGAAAGATTGATGTTGAAATGTCCTAAATTTCATCTACTGATCAGCATGCATGTGCTCAGTGATGTCCGACTCTTTGCCACCCCATGGACTATAGAGCCTGCCAGGCTCCTCTGTCCATGGGGTTGTCCAGGCAAGGATACTGAAGTGGGTTGCTGTTTCCTTCTCCAAGGGGATCTTCCCAACTCGGGGATGGAACACATATCTCGTGTCTCCTGCATCGGCACGCAGATTCTTTACCACTGCACCATTTGGAAAACCCAGTTTTTTTTTCAGAGTCAATTTTTAGAAATTTTAAGATTAGGAAAAAAGTTTTTTGCATTTTTCTATGTATTTACCATTTTCAGTCCTCTGCACTTACTTGTGTAGTTACAAATATCCATCTGGTTACATTTTCCTTATGCCCAGAGAATTTTATTTAGTATTTTTGGAGTGCTGGTCTACTGACAATGAATATTTTCAGTTTTTATGTCTGAAAAGAAATGCTATAGAGTTCTTTGTGTATTTTTTCTTTCTTTTAATATTTTAAAATACTGTTACTCCACTATATTGTGGGTTTCCTTGTTGCTGTCATTATTCTTATTTGTTAATTTGTGTATAATGGCTTTTACCTTGGCTCCTTTTAAGATATTATAACTAATATTTGACATTTTTACATCTGATTGTGATATGCTGTGCAGTTTTCTTTGTATTTTCTCTGTTTGGCCTCCTTGGACTTTATTTGGTCTGTTTCTAGTCTTTGTTAATTTTGGAAAAAACTTCACATGGCTTCAAATATTTTTCTCTCTCTTCTTTTCTGGTATTTGAGCTAAATGCATTTAGGCCACCTGACACTGTCCCACAGCTCACCGATGCTTCATTATTTTTCATATTCTTTTCATTTTGGATAGTTTCTATTGCTAGAAATAGTGTTTGGATAGTTTTTATTGCTATTGCCACAAAAGTGAATGAAATAATACCATTTCCACCAGCATGGATGAATCTAGAGATTATCATACTAAACGAAATCAGACAAAGCCAAATATAGGATATCACTTATATGTGGAATCTGAAAAAAAAATTTCTACAAGTGAACTTATTCACAAAAAAGAGAAAGACTTCAAAAACAAATTTATGGTCACCAAAAGAGGGGCAGGAGGGATAAACTGGAATACTGAGATTGATACATACATACTGCTGCTGCTGCTGCTGCTAAGTGGCCTCAGTCGTGTCCGACTCTGCGACCCCATAGACGGCAGCCCATGAGGCTCCTCCGTCCCTGGGATTCTCCAGGCAAGATCACTGGAGTGGGTTGCTACTATATATAAAATAGATAAGGACCTACTAAGGACCTACTATATAAACAGAGGACCTCCACTCAATACTCTAATGACCTATATGGGAAAATAACATGAAAATATGTATGCATATGTAAATGCATAACTAAATCACTTTGCTGGACACCTGAAACTAACACAACATTATAAATTGAATATTCTCCAATATAAAATTTCTAAGAAAGAAAGAAATCTTTGGGGAAAACGCTATACTATAAACTTGGATGAATCTTTGAAATATAATTTGACTGAAAATTTAGAGAAGAATGTAACTAGTAGGATACCATTTATGAAAGTATAAGACAAGAAAAATGAAATAAAGATACTATTTAAACATCCATTTTGACAAAATTATAATGAAAGTAGTGGAAGGGTAAAAGCTTTAGAATACTAGTGGTTACGCTCGTGGGTGGGACAGGGTGGTGAGGAGGCTGTGGGGGCAGCTGGGGACACGGAACTGGAGTAGAGTATTGGAGTCGAAATACATTTTCCAATGCTCTGTTTCTTAAGTTGGGAAGTAGACTAATGAGTACCTACTTGATGATTATGTTTCATAACTTATACTTTTGCATAATAAACTTCATAAAAACTATAAAACAAGCAAAATAAACTCTATTGTTATATTCTTGAGTACTCCGCAACTTCCAGGAGCCCTTCACACAGAGGGCCCTGAAGAAATCCTCTCTGCCTCAGATAAGACCTGTGTTTTCATCTTGGCCCAGATTACTTCTCTCTGCTGCTGCTGCTGCTAAGTCACTTCAGTTGTCTCTGACTCTGTGTGATCCCATAGACCGCAGCCCACCAGGCACCCCTGTCCCTGGGATTCTTCAGGCAAGAACACTGGAGTAGGTTGCCATTTCCTTCTCCAATGCATGAAAGTGAAAAGTAAAAGTGATTTCGCTCAGTCATGTCCGACTCTTCACGACCCCATGGACTGGGGCCCTCCAGGCTCCTCCATCCATGGGATTTTCCAGGCAAGAGTACTGGAGTGGGGTGCCATTGCCTTCTCTATACTACTCTCTAGACCTCCTCTATTTTGCATAGTGGGCTGGGAACTCATCATGCCCTCCCACTCTCACATCTCCACTCAGGAAAGTAGTCCCTACTCAGTTTGTCTACTTTCCTTTCACAAATTTGTTCTTGATATCTTCAGAGCAGGTACTCTGAAGTGGTTCTCTGATACCTTTAGGTGAGGTGAAGTCGCTCAGTTGTGTCTGACTCTGTGCGACCCCGTGGACTGTAAGCTACTAGGCTTCTCTGTCCATGGGATTCTCCAGGCAAGAATACTGGAGTGGATTCCCATTTCCTTCTCCAGAGGATCTTCCCAACCCAGGTATCGAACCCTGGTCTCCCGCATCGGAGGCAGACGCTTTAACCTCTGAGCCACTAGGGAAGCACAGCTAAATCAGCACAGTCTGACTTCTGCATGGGGCAGAGGAAACAAGTAAAGGG
>SJYW01020293.1:986171-997003 GCA_006410735.1 Raphicerus campestris | reverse complement strand
AAATCTGAATTTAGCAATAAGGAGTTTATGATCTGAGCCACAGTCAGCTCCAGGTCTTGTTTTTGCTGACTCTATAGAGCTTCTCCATCTCTGGCTGCAAAGAATATAATCAATCTGATTTCAGTGTTGGCCATTTGGTGATGTCCATGTGTAGAGTCACCTCTCTTGACCTCATTTTTTCTCATCTACAAAAGGAAGCTATTGCTAGTGAATAACTTATCCTTATATAAAGCACCTGGTATATGTATTTTTTTAAAAGCTCATTAGGTACTTTTCAAAGGTATTTAAAAATGCCCAGTAGAGCCTTTTCAGTCTGGTCCACAAACCAATAGCACCCTCAAGATCTAAAGCTCACTAGCAAGACAGGCTCTCACCCATCACTTCATACCTACCTCATTGGAATACACGTTTTAACAGGAGTCAGGTGATTCATATTGCTCTTAAAATGCTAATTTGCATGCAGCATATCTGGGGTAGACTCTGAGGCTCTGCCCTTCCTAGTAAGCTCCCAAGTTATGCCTATACCACTGATCTAAGGGCCACAATTTGGTTAGCAAGGGTCTAAAGCAGGGGTCCCCAACTTCCAGAATCTAATGATTGATGATCTGAAGTAGAGCTGATGTAATAATGGAAATAAAATGCACAATAAATGTAATGCCCTTATCTTATTCTAAAACCATCCCCCTAACCTGGTCAGTGGAAAAACTGTCTTCCATGAAACCAGTCCCTGTTGCCAAAAGGCTAGGTACCACTGGTCTAAAGAATGTCTGCCACACCGGAGACACCTAGTAAAACAGCCTAGAGCTCCCGTTCTCAAACTGGGTGCTGCGGGATCACCTGGAGGGTTGTTAAACCACAAGTGAATAGGCCCCCACCTCCAGAGCTTCTCAGTCAGTAGATCTGGGTAGCACCCATAATTTGCCTTTTTAACAAGTTCCCAGGTGATACTGATGCTGCTGTCCAGGGATCACATTTTGAGTATTATTATCTCCAGACTTAAGTGGAAAATAAAAGATTAAATATTATAAGAACAGGGAAACAGGATGTTAGTCCAGCATGATTTTTAATTATAATGTACATGTTCAAACATACAATAGAGATTACTTGAAGGATGTGTTAAAATCTAAAATGTACAATAGAGATTGCTTAAAGGAATCGTGCTTGCATGCTCAGTTGCATCAGTCGTGTGTGACCCCATGGACTGTGTCCCGCCAGGCTCCTCTGTCCATGGGATTCTCCAGCAAGAGTACTGCAGTGGGTTGCCATGCCCTCCTCTAGGGGATCTTCCTGACCCAAGGACCAAACCCACGTCTACCAGCAACAGCAGGCAGGTTCTTTACCAGTAGTGCCACCTGGGAAGCCCTAACGAGTCAATACTAAAGAGGAATTTGGGGATTTCTCTATTAGCCAGATTTAATTGACAATGAAAGATTACCCCCCTTAAAGCCATCCTTTTCTTCCTAGGCTGCAGTTCCCGAAGCAGCAGCTCTTCTAAGCCACTGACCCTTTCCAGTTACACAAAGTGACTACTGGCTTTTAGAGATAAGCACGTTGATTTGAATGGAAAGGGGGAGTTTAAGAAACACAGGAGGGTGCAATGGCTGAAAACACAGGCATAAATGACCAAGTGAGTGGGCATATTAAAGGCTAGGTATCCTCAGATTTAGCAAGGTGGATATGTCCATATACTCACCATTTTCTGTTTATTTATGTTCCAGTGTGCTCCTAAAAGTTTTGAAAATGGATCATGGCTTTATTAACCTCACGGTGTTGAGCTGGGGAATATTAAGTCTCTGTAGTGCAGGAAGTACAGCACTGAGTCCCCACTGGCGCCCTTTGTCACTGGTGGAACCATAAGCTAGGCTCTGTCCTTTACAGAGAAGCAGCTGTCTTCACTGGGCACATAATCATATATACCTGGCAGATTAGATCCCACAGCCATAGCCCTTCAGAGTCAATGCCCTCAGATTTAAGAAGGCTGTAACACCCGCTGACTCCAGCCCAGGTTTATTTCAAAGGGCAGTTATCTCATCTCCTGAGAAAGAGCTGATGCCTCAGAATTAGGGGAACAAATGTAAAGTATAATAGTCATCATAATAATTTTTAAATTGTATACAATACAATGGAATCATCCTAATATGAGATATTCATTGTAGTTATGTAGATGATGGCAGATTGTCCACAACTGCCCAGAGTTTAGTCGATAGAACATTACATAGCCATTAAAAATTATGTCTTGGAATACCAAGTGATAATTATTGCATTACAGCAACAAACATTTTTGAGGTTAAAAGAGAAAACAATGACACAGTATTGCATCTAGANTGCAATAATAAGAGAGCAATAATCCTATTTGTAATCAACATGCCCAAGGAGGGCCACATATCTATCCGTCAGGGTCCCATCTAGTGACGCTTCGCAGAATCTCATTGGAAAACAAAAAGTCCGTTCACCCTAAGTCCTGAGGTCCTAGGAATTTTGCCAGTAAACTTGGGGAAATTTAACTCTTTTTCATGTGAGCGCCATCAAGATGTTAAAGTGTGTTCATGCCGATCTCCAAATAATGTTCCAAATAATGGCAAACCATCCCCCTAGAGTACGCAAGAGGACTCAGGAATTCATTTGTTCATTTACTCCATTCATTCAGTGACTACTTGAGGGCCTTCTGTATACACACAGTGTGCCAGGTTACAGGTAAGTGGTACATGAGACAGCAGCCACTCCCAACGAGCTGGAGGAGCAGATTCAGAGACAGAAGTAAGGAGGCAGGCTCATGGAACATGCANCTTCTGTATACACACAGTGTGCCAGGTTACAGGTAAGTGGTACATGAGACAGCAGCCACTCCCAACGAGCTGGAGGAGCAGATTCAGAGACAGAAGTAAGGAGGCAGGCTCATGGAACATGCAAAGGCTCTCCCTGCTGTCAACATGGGGAGCGGAAGAACAATGGGCTCTCTGGAGAAATGGGATCTCAGCTGAGCAGGGATGCACAGGGGGAAGTTAACCTAGCAAAGGTGACGGCAAGTGGGGGAGTGGAAAGGGGAAGAACTTTCTAGAAAGAAGAACAGCCAAGACAAGAGCGAAGGGATAAGAGAGTTCTAGAGGAATAAACAGGATGCGGGAGGGGAAGGGATAGGGATTTTCAAGGCCTTTGTAAGCCATGTTGTCTTGGTAGCACCCTTCAAAGCTACCTGCCTCCCCCACCTGCTAATCTTGGGGCACAGAAGGAGGGAGCTGATGACAATCAGAGCCCAGGTCACAACTGGACCAGTGTCGTTGGTTATGGGCCTTTCCTTATAAATGCAGTGAGCTTGAAAATGTCCACCCTCCCTTCATATTCTCTTGGGTTTGACTGCTTGCCTTCCTTTCATTGGCCTCTTTCTCCAGGACTCCTTTCTTGTCAAAGCATCTGGTTCCTATGGTATGTCTGGAACTATCTCTTATTCTGGAAGGGTCTTGCCCTGTGGAGGCCATGTGGTAACTAAGGTAGAAGCCAAGGGAAGGGAGGCAACTTCCAGACCCTTCAAGCTGTCTACTCTCAGCTCAAGGACCTTTGGCTGATGGCTGTGACCTCAACATGATAGCTACAAATGTTTGTTCATCAGATAATGTATAAAACAGGATGCTTAAAAGGTTGCAAAGACTGTCAATGTGAAAAATAGGTTCTATGGAATTTGAATATACAAAATGGTAAGATTGCTTAGGCTTCTCTTGGAAAGTGATTGAGACACTGAGGTCACATTGGAACCTAGCTCAAAGCAGATGTTTAGTATAAGCTCTTTCCTTTCATCTCCTCCATTCCTCTGAGCCCTGGAGGTCACAAAAACATAGTGAGTTAAAGTCAGCTATGAAAATACACAAAAGGAGCCCTGTAGAGAACAACAAGCATAAAATGTCTTAAGGGGGAAAAAAAGATCATTGTACCCTGAACACACAGTCAGGGACAATTTTCTCTTAGGCATTGTGCAAAGAAACTACTTTGCTCTTGGGAAGTTGTCTGTCCACTGGTGACAGGAGTCCACCCAAATAACACAATTTATGATTCAGACTACATGCAGAAGAAGAGCAAAGAGGTGTAGCTACTGAAACAGGCACCATCCCTCCCAGCTGGAAAAGCTATGGACGGTTGTGTGGAGGAGGGGGCATTCGGGAGAGCGATAAGGTTTGGATTCCAGGGTAAGAGAAAGACCCCAGGCAGGGAGGAAGGAAACCGGGAAAGAGAAAAGTTCAGTTGGGTTGCCCATGAAATGAATCAGATGTTAGAACCAAAGGAAGGCAGGTCGGAAAGTCCCATTGGGATGAGAGGATGTCAGGTCTAGAGGGCGCCCGCTTTCTGCTGACTCCAGGAATTCCATCCTGCCTGGCTGTGGTCTCTGGGGACACTGGGTCAGGACAGGACATGGTGAGTGAGTACGGTTGACAAGAGACACTTGTGACCACCAGTGGCACATATTCACACTTCATGTGACATGACACATGGAGCCCGGGAGCACTCCATGACCCTGGAGCCCCCAGCCAGGCCTCGCACCAACCTCACTTGAATAATTGTCCTGTTTCCAACCTTGCTAGCCGCGTACTTGGCCCCCTCTCTGCTCATCACATTTCAGAAAACCACTGCCACCCTCCCCAGGGCTAACCTAGGGACATGGTCAGCCTAGGGACATCCTAGGCAGCATGGTCAAAAGACACAGTCAGGATCCAGAACACCGCCAGAGCAGCCTGGGATGACTGACGACAAAAGGCAACCACGCTCCTGGCCTCCACTTGGCAGATTCAGGGCGACAGCTGTGGAAAAGCAGCACGTGCTTCATTTCTGCCTATTCCACATGGCCTCCGAGCCCTCTGCTGCTGAGAAGAATGCAGAGTATCCCATGTGAGCCTCTCGTGAGCCGCGATACTGCTTTTCCTGAAGGCCCTTTCATTCCAGCATGTTCCCATGTCTCAGTGTTTACTGCCCTTCCATCCTAACTTGCCTGTGGCCAACAGCTGTCATAGTCATCCATGTAGACAAGCTCGGAGTACCCTCCCTCCTCTCCCAGCCCCAAAATGTCCTGCCAATCCTCTCCACATCTGTATCCCATATGGTGGAAGGAACACCCTCCACGAGGAGGAGTGGTCAACAACTCAAATGATGAGATAGAGTTCCAACTGAATGCCTTGTTAAACACATATGATCAACCCCAAATAAACTGACACACTGCTGATAAGGAACCACTGGCCCCAAGGGGATGATCCCAGGGAGAAACACATTCTGTGACCAAATCTCTGACATACACAATAAGGAGGCACCCCCCCCCTTTAAATATTAGCCAACAAAATATAACAGCGAGCAGGATATTGAGGGAAATCAGCATTACTGGTAGATTTAAATTGTGCTCACAAAAAACTCAGATTTTTAAACCTCTGATTTCTGAAGAGATTTTCACTTGAAAGCACATGGTATAAATAAAACAGGGCATTTGCTTTTGACAGAAACAATGATGATTGAGATCACAGGATAGTCAATAAAATCTTAACCCATAATTAACACTGAAGAGCACTAGTGCCAGACCAGTCTTGAGCACAGTCTGTATCTCCATCTGTCTCCTCTGGAGGTCCTTTCTATGCCCACCTGTCAAGTCCTACCTCATTACAGACATGAAAGGCAGGAACGTCTTCCTCCAAGAAGACCTCCTTACAACTCAGACAAGAGAAAGCTCTATCCCTTTATGCTCCTGGAATGCTTTTATAGCCTACCACATTGTGGGCTATAATACACGTGTTTTCTTTGCCCTGTTCAGCTGGGAGTCCCTTACTGGGAGAGAGGACATCTTAATTATTTTGTCCACAGTAGCTATCTTGATGCCTTTCAAAGACTAGTCCTTTCATAAAAGTGTTTTAATTGAAAAACACATGTCTGATGTTAAACCAAGCAGAATAATGAAGAATAAATGGAACTTTGAGAAAGTGACTGATAGTGCCTTATCTACAGTTGGATGCACAGAAAAGGCTAATAAAAAGTAAGCCTGAAAAACAACAGAAAGAAGAAATGTCTTTCTTAGGACAGCATTCCATTGTATTGCTCGGCCATACTTTAATCAACCTCTAATTACTGAACACATGGAGTACTGGGATTTTTTTTTCCATTAATAAAGAATCATACAATGAGCAAAAATGAACTATCAATTTTGTAGGTATAATTATTATTTTAGAATAAAGTTCTGGAAGGCAGTTTGACCCACAAATGGGCATATGTGTGTTTAAGACTTTATATAAATTGATACTTCTAAGTGGGAATCCTAATGTTTCATAAATAGGTGTACCCTTTGCATGTGTTTTCTGTTAGCTATGCTCAATTCAAGTTAAGGAACTTCCCTTTCTTCATAGTTATAGTTTGGCTCCTGAATCTGTGCTGGACGTTATCCAGTGTGTGTTGTCTGCTCCTTTTCTAGGCCTTCACTCTGTTGGGCCCCTGGATCCACCTTTCACTGCATGCTCTGCGTGAGGAAGGGAGCTTGCTTGCCATCTAGGGACTGGGTGGGTTCAGCCAATGCAGGGACCTTTAAGAAAGCTAAGGAGGTGTTGATGGGGGAGAAGGGAGAAGCTCAGCACACCCACTCTCCTGGCCTCCTCACTACTCTCTTGTCAGTAGGTGCATTTCTCTAAAAAGGACCACGGCTTTGCTTAGATGCCCCCACTCCACAGTTTCTTGAAAATATTCGCTCCTCTTGCCCTTCAAGCTTTGGGTGGCAGGGAATATGCAGGGAGCATCTCTCCACTCTTACTAATCCTGGGGTATTCCACCTTGCTTTGTGGACTCCTGCAACCCAACCCACATCTCTATAAACAGACCCTTCCTTAAACTCTCCCACTCACTCTGAGTGTTCCAACTACTACTTGACAGGCTTGGACTGACATAGTAACTGGTACCAGGAGTTCAGAGGCCGTGTGGCAACACACAACCATTAGAGATAATGTGGACACAATTTCTAAAATTAACAATGGTGTCTTTTGTGAAAATGCAAATGTTTTAACCCACAATGCCTGTGACAATGGCTAATCTGATGATGGATCCCCTAAAATAAATGGACAGCTTATCAGGTGTACTGAACATTCTGGTTCTGGTGGGCAGAATGCTAATATAAATCACTATCATGGGTTTCTATCACCTCACATACATTTTCTAGTCATAAACTGGTTTACAGACCCAGAGTACGTTTTATCCTTTGAAGAAGAACACTACAGTACGGCCACAGGTATATGCTATGAATTTTCCTCTAGGCCTTCCCCAGAAGGAAGAAAATATTCAGGAAAAGGAATACCTAGACCTTTCAAAGGTTATTAGATTCTGTCTCTGAACTAATGTCATGCTCTGGAGATTGACAAGTGGCCCATGCTGCCAGTTCAGAGTGGTGGCTTATGTAAATTAGATGATGCAGAGAGTTTTGGACTGACTCCATCTCTCCATTAGACTAGTGGGATTCATCATGGTTTATTTGTCCAGTTCCAACATGTAGAGGTCCAAAGACAAGATATACAGAAGTGGTAACTCTTAACACAGCCCCATTTAACAAATTATTTGGCTCATAAAAAAAGCCAGATGGCATTCAACACAACTGTAGATAATTGTTTCTCCTAAACTCACAGAGTAAGAGAAATATAATTAAGAAAGAGAGGCCCACTCTCAGCTACAGAGCCAAGATAATTCCCTTGAAGGAATAAACAATGGAACAGACCTATCCAGTCTAACAGACACCACATTTGAAAAGGAGGTAATGAAAATACTGAAGGAATTAAGAAAGGCTATTGACAGATTACTCAAAAAAGAACAAAAAATGATAAGAAGAAGCCAAGAAAAAATTAGAAAATTCATTAGCCAAGATAAAAGCTGAGCTAAAGGCAATGAACAGCAGAATGAATAATGCAGAAGGAAGATTAAGTGATTGGCAAGATAGAATAATGGAAATTATCCCATCAGAACAAACAGAAAGCCAAATTGGAGGGAAAAAAAATGAAAGTGACATAAGAGACCTATGGGACAGTATAAAGTGTCCCAATATACACATAATCAGGGTTACAGAAGGAGAAGAAAGAAAAAGGGAACTGATTATGTATTTGAAGAAATTATGGCTGAAAACATCTCAAACCTAGAGAAGGAAACATATATCCAGAAACAGGAAGCACAGAGGGTCCCAAATGAGATAAACCCAAACAGACATACCCTAAGATATAATAAAAATGGCAAAAGTTAAAACTTGAGAAGATTCTAAAGGGAGCAAGAAAAAAAGAGTTAATTACAAAAGAACTCCCATAAGTCTATCATCTGATTTATCAATAGATATATTGTAAGCCAGAATGGAGAGGCAAAATATTAATATATTCAAAATCTTGGAAAGGAAAAACCTGCAATCTAGAACACTCTGCCCAGAAAGATCATCATATAGATCAGGAGAGATGAAGAGTTTCTCAGATAAGCAAAACTAAAAGAACAGAGTAACACTAAACTGACCCTAAAAGAAAAATTGAAAGGTCTTCTCTAAATAGGCGGATACAAAGCAAAGAGATACAGGAAAGGGACAATCATAATTAGAAAGTAAATCACTTAAATAAGTGAGTATACAGATCAAAAAGAAAATAATCTATTTGTGAAAGATGATAAACACAAGGAAAAATGAAATGATAAACACAAAGGTGTAAAAGAGGATAGCAAAATTATAAAATGAGAGTAGTAAGAAAATATAGATTCTTTTTATTTTTGAGAATGTTTCTGAGTCTATATGACCATCAAAGAAAACAGATATAGGAAGGGGCTAACATACTTGAAAAACAGGGTAATCACAAATCACAATATAATAATTGATTCACAAAATAAAAAAGAGAACACAAGCATAAAATAAAATTATCAAGCTGCAAAAAGAGAAACAAAAAGAAACAAAGAAATGGAATCAACTGGAGAACATTTAAAATTACAATAAATAGGTATTTATCAAAAATTACCTTAAATATCAGTGGACTAAATGTAATCGAAAGATAGAATGGCATATTGGATTTAAAAAACAAACTAAGAGCCTATACAATGCTGCCTACAAAAGATTCATTTAGGGCAAAGGGCACACTAAACACTGAAGGTGAGGGTATAGAAAATGGCATTTCATGCAAATGGTAAGAAAGTGGGGGTCACAAGACATATCAGATGAAATAATGCTTTAAAAGAAAGGCCATAAAGAAGGGCAGCATATAATGAAAGAAGGATTAATACAAGAAGAGGATTTTACACTTGGCACCATAGGTGTACCTAATAAGGAACACACAAATATATAAAATAAATACTAATAAGCATAAGGGGACTTCCCTATAGCTCAGATGGTAAAGACTCTGCCTACAGTGCAGGAGACCGGGTTGGATCCCTAGGTCAGGAAGATCCCCTGGAGAAGGAAATGGCAACCTACTCCAGTATTCTTGCCTGGAGAATCCCATGGACAGAGGAGCCTGGCAGTCTAGTCCATGGGGTTGCAAAGAGTTGGACACAACCAAGCAGCTAACACAGACAGTGCCACCTGGGTGGGCTGCCATCTATGGGGTCACAAAGGGCTGGACACAACTTAGTAATAGACTAATACACACAGGGAGAAATTGACAGAAATACAATAATAGTGTGAAACTAAAAGATATGAGAAAAGAACAATAATATGGAGACTAAAAAATTTGCTACTAAAAAAAGAATCAGTGATTAAATCAAAGAAGAAATTCAGAACTACTTAAGACAAATAACAATGAAAACATGACTATACAAAATCTATGGGATACAGCAAAAGCACTTTTTAGAGGGAATTTCATAATGATAGAGGTTTTCCTCAAAAAAAAAAGAAAGAAAGAAAGAAAAGAAAATCTCAAATAAACAATCTAACCTCCTACTTAAAAGAATTAGGAAAAAACAAAAACAAAACCTGAAGTCAGCAGATGGAAGAAACTAGTAAAGGTCATAGAGAAAATAGAGATGTTTTTAATGAAAAAGAATTAATAAAACCAAGAGCTTGTTCTTTAAAAGGGTAAACAACATTGACAAATCTCTGGCCAGGTCCACCAAGAACGAGAGAGAGAGAACCCACATAAGCAAAAGAAATGAAAAAGGAAACATAATAACCAATACCACAAAAAGACAAAAATTAGGGGAATATTACGAACAATTCAGTTCAGTTTAGTCCCTCAGTCGTGTCCAACTCTTTGAGACCCCATGAATCACAGCATGCCAGGCCTCTCTGTCCATCACCAACTCCCGGAGTTCACCCAAACTCACTTCCATCGAGTTGGTGATGCCATCCAGCCATCTCATCCTCTATCGTCCTCTTCTCCTCCTGCCCCCAATCCCTCCCAGAACCAGAGTCTTTTCCAATGAGTCAACTCTTTGCATGAGGTGGCCAAAGTACTGGAGTTTCAGCTTTAACATCAGTCCTTCCAAAGAACACCCAGGACTGATTTCCTTTAGGATGAACTCGTGGGACCTCCTTGCAGTCCAAGGGACTCCCAAGAGTCTTCTCCAAAACCACAGTTCAAAAGTATCAAGTCTTCGGTGCTCAGCTTTCTTCACAGTCCAACTGTCACATCCATATATGACCACTGCAAAAAACCATAGCCTTGACTAGATGGACCTTTGCTGGCAATGTCTCTGCTTTCTAATGTGCTTTCTAGGTCAGTCATAACTTTCCTTCCAAGGAGTAAGAGTCTTCTAATTTCATGACTGTAAACACCATCTGCAGTGATTTTGGAGCCCAAACAAATAAAGTCTGACACTGTTTCCCCATCTATTTCCCATGAAGTGATGGGACCAGATGCCATGATCTTCGTTTTCTG
>SJYW01020293.1:959846-981436 GCA_006410735.1 Raphicerus campestris | reverse complement strand
ATTCTCTAATTGCCAAATGTATTCAGTGGGGTTTTCAAATGAAACAACTGCAAAATATGAGAAAATGAAAGTGTCAGCACCTTTCCCGTTCATAGGCCCAGGAGGCTTTTCAAAGAAGCTCCTGAAATTTGGGAGACTCCATCTTAAAATGAAATGAAACAACAGCTTGCTCTTGATGCTTTTTCTCCCATTGAAGAGCTTGGAGGACAGATTCCCGCCTCACTCGGCCACCCCATGCCTGAGCCTGGCCTCCCACAAGGGGGCATTGTAGCTAGGAGCTTTCTGCTCTCATCTGGGTGAGAACCCAGCGGAGGCTCATGCCCTACACCTCTTAGGACCTCAAGGGAGGTAACAATGCCTGTAAAGCAGAATCCTGTAAACCAAAATCCGGGGGCGGGGGGGGGGGGTCACCAAACCTGTAAACTAGAATCCAGTCCCTGGCAGCCTCACTCCCATAGGTGTTGGCTAGCACAACTTTGCACCTATCAGCTATATGGGCTACACACATACCAACTCTATATATACCATCAGCTATATACATACCAACTTCATGTGACCACGAGTGCCCACAGATTTGGGGCTCAGGACGCACTTGCAATAATAAGAGAGCAATAATCCTATTTGTAATCAACATGCCCAAGGAGGGCCACATATCTATCCGTCAGGGTCCCATCTAGTGACGCTTCGCAGAATCTCATTGGAAAACAAAAAGTCCGTTCACCCTAAGTCCTGAGGTCCTAGGAATTTTGCCAGTAAACTTGGGGAAATTTAACTCTTTTTCATGTGAGCGCCATCAAGATGTTAAAGTGTGTTCATGCCGATCTCCAAATAATGTTCCAAATAATGGCAAACCATCCCCCTAGAGTACGCAAGAGGACTCAGGAATTCATTTGTTCATTTACTCCATTCATTCAGTGACTACTTGAGGGCCTTCTGTATACACACAGTGTGCCAGGTTACAGGTAAGTGGTACATGAGACAGCAGCCACTCCCAACGAGCTGGAGGAGCAGATTCAGAGACAGAAGTAAGGAGGCAGGCTCATGGAACATGCAAAGGCTCTCCCTGCTGTCAACATGGGGAGCGGAAGAACAATGGGCTCTCTGGAGAAATGGGATCTCAGCTGAGCAGGGATGCACAGGGGGAAGTTAACCTAGCAAAGGTGACGGCAAGTGGGGGAGTGGAAAGGGGAAGAACTTTCTAGAAAGAAGAACAGCCAAGACAAGAGCGAAGGGATAAGAGAGTTCTAGAGGAATAAACAGGATGCGGGAGGGGAAGGGATAGGGATTTTCAAGGCCTTTGTAAGCCATGTTGTCTTGGTAGCACCCTTCAAAGCTACCTGCCTCCCCCACCTGCTAATCTTGGGGCACAGAAGGAGGGAGCTGATGACAATCAGAGCCCAGGTCACAACTGGACCAGTGTCGTTGGTTATGGGCCTTTCCTTATAAATGCAGTGAGCTTGAAAATGTCCACCCTCCCTTCATATTCTCTTGGGTTTGACTGCTTGCCTTCCTTTCATTGGCCTCTTTCTCCAGGACTCCTTTCTTGTCAAAGCATCTGGTTCCTATGGTATGTCTGGAACTATCTCTTATTCTGGAAGGGTCTTGCCCTGTGGAGGCCATGTGGTAACTAAGGTAGAAGCCAAGGGAAGGGAGGCAACTTCCAGACCCTTCAAGCTGTCTACTCTCAGCTCAAGGACCTTTGGCTGATGGCTGTGACCTCAACATGATAGCTACAAATGTTTGTTCATCAGATAATGTATAAAACAGGATGCTTAAAAGGTTGCAAAGACTGTCAATGTGAAAAATAGGTTCTATGGAATTTGAATATACAAAATGGTAAGATTGCTTAGGCTTCTCTTGGAAAGTGATTGAGACACTGAGGTCACATTGGAACCTAGCTCAAAGCAGATGTTTAGTATAAGCTCTTTCCTTTCATCTCCTCCATTCCTCTGAGCCCTGGAGGTCACAAAAACATAGTGAGTTAAAGTCAGCTATGAAAATACACAAAAGGAGCCCTGTAGAGAACAACAAGCATAAAATGTCTTAAGGGGGAAAAAAAGATCATTGTACCCTGAACACACAGTCAGGGACAATTTTCTCTTAGGCATTGTGCAAAGAAACTACTTTGCTCTTGGGAAGTTGTCTGTCCACTGGTGACAGGAGTCCACCCAAATAACACAATTTATGATTCAGACTACATGCAGAAGAGCAAAGAGGTGTAGCTACTGAAACAGGCACCATCCCTCCCAGCTGGGAAAGCTATGGACGGTTGTGTGGAGGAGAGGGCATTCGGGAGAGCGATAAGGTTTGGATTCCAGGGTAATAGAAAGACCCCAGGCAGGGAGGAAGGAAACCGGGAAAGAGAAAAGTTCAGTTGGGTTGCCCATGAAATGAATCAGATGTTAGAACCAAAGGAAGGCAGGTCGGAAAGTCCCATTGGGATGAAAGGATGTCAGGTCTAGAGGGCGCCCGCTTTCTGCTGATTCCAGGAATTCCATCCTGCCTGGCTGTGGTCTCTGGGGACACTGGGTCAGGACAGGACATGGTGAGTGAGTACGGTTGACAAGAGACACTTGTGACCACCAGTGGCACATATTCACACTTCGTGTGACATGACACATGGAGCCCGGGAGCACTCCATGACCCTGGAGCCCCCGGCCAGGCCTCGCACCAACCTCACTTGAGTAATTGTCCTGTTTCCAACCTTGCTAGCCGTGTACTTGGCCCCCTCTCTGCTCATCACATTTCAGAAAACCACTGCCACCCTCCCCAGGGCTGACCTAGGGACATGGTCAGCCTAGGGACATCCTAGGCAGCATGGTCAAAAGACACAGTCAGGATCCAGAACACTGCCAGAGCAGCCTGGGATGACTGACGACAAAAGGCAACCACGCTCCTGGCCTCCACTTGGCAGATTCAGGGCGACAGCTGTGGAAAAGCAGCACGTGCTTCATTTCTGCCTATTCCACATGGCCTCTGAGCCCTCTGCTGCTGAGAAGAATGCAGAGTATCCCATGTGAGCCTCTTGTGAGCCGTGATACTGCTTTTCCTGAAGGCCCTTTCATTCCAGCATGTTCCCATGTCTCAGTGTTTACTGCTCTTCCATCCTAACTTGCCTGTGGCCAACAGCTGTCATAGTCATCCATGTAGACAAGCTCGGAGTACCCTCCCTCCTCTCNTGGCAGCGGTAGCCCACAGGAGAAAACTTTCAGCAGTAGCAGGCCAGGAGAGCTAGTGGAGTCTTAGAGGTGGCTGTTTAATCAGCTTATTATTATGCCACATTGCTTGGTCTTCAGATGGCATTCAGTAAATATTTACTCTGGAAGGAATGAGAAGATCAGCGCACTAGTTGCCAAGGAGAGTCAGGAAAGCACTGGCTTGGAGGCTGTGAGCATCCAAGAATCCACTGCTGTGCCGCCGACCCTTCCCTTCCACACTGGCTGTGGCACCGGCAGCCAGCTACAGTCCCGGCCCTCTTCTCTCCACGGTTCTGTCGCACAACTTCAGGCTCCACTGCAGACAGGCTCCTGGGTTTGCTTGTGTGATGTCACGAGTAGGGGCTAGAGTCAGCAGGCCAGAGTACAGAGGCTTGGCCACCTGGTTCCTATTGTTTTCGTAGGTTAGTTGTGGGTACCTCTCTCTGACATGTTTCAAGCATTTGTTCCAGAAATGCTGGCAGTTTCCAGAAATGCCATTGAAAAAAAATCTTCATCCATCCACTTACTTCTATGTGATTAGTTATCTCCTCTCCTTGTGCTGACTTGCAGATTTGCTGTCTCTGCCAAGCACATTAATCACCCTGAACCCATTTACTCTCATCTAAAAATGTTGTAAAATGCCTGCCTGGCCTATAGATAATAACTTATTTCCTCAAGTTACTACAGTATTTACCTTTGTTTTAATGTTATTTTTGTCATTTCAAAAGAACCCTTGACCTCTAGTCTTTATCTTGAACACTGATTTTTCTATGTAAATTTCTACATCTAAGTCAGGAGATGCAGGCTTGCAGACTGTAGGGCAAATGTAATTACAGATATATTTTCTGACCACCTCAATATTACTAATGGTATAAAACATTTGGATGAAAGATTAGAAGCATACTGCAGAGGACATGACCGATATTCATCAGTATTGAGTCCCTTTCCTCTCCTGATCATAAAGGTGACCATTTATGCCCCTTGTAGTTGGAAAAGGCCCTGGGATTTGTTTACATTAATGAAATGTGAGATGTTAACTACATCCCTTTCTGCCTGTTCGCCAGCCTGTCCCCCTGCGGCAGCAACTACAGGAACCACCCATCTCAGATGGTGGAGTCACAAGATGTTAGGACACAGTCAGCCTGAATTCTAGAGTGACTGTAGGCCCATGTGAATCGACCTTTGATGTGTTAGACTTTGAAACTGTTTTTGGGTACAACATAACAATTCATTCTGATCATTTTGTATTTGGGTGTTCTTTTTTCCCCACATAACACATTAGCATTTTTCCACGCCTCTAACATTCATCTAAGAACAAGATTTTTAACGGCTGCAGAATATTTCATCATAAGTTTGTTTGCCGCAATTCTTTTGAGCTAATCCCCTATCACTGAACATCTAGTCAGAAGCATTTTTAGAAACTAATACTTTGATGAGCTTTATTCTGTTTGGCATTGGTTCTATATCAAATTGCACTAATGCTCTTCTTATAATGTGTTAAACATTGCAGCAAGTAAAATAAAACTTCATTGTTAACAGGTATAAAAGTATACAAACTGTTTAAAGATAGCATGATTGTTTACGTAGAAAATCCCAAGGAATCTAACAACTAGAATAAGTGAATAATTGCAGATTGCAGTTTCTTTCACAGGAGTGAGACTTCTGAACCCCTATCAGGCTCCCCGGTCTGGGGGGTCTGGTATTGTGAGGAGGAACCCCCAGACCATTTAGCTTTGAGGATCAGCAGGACTTGAGTGAGGAAACAGACTGTACTTGAGGAGACAGACTGTACTCTTGGAGGGTACAAACAAGATTTGACATGCGCTGGGATGCAGCAAAGGCGGTTCTAAGAGGCAAGTTATAGCAATACAATCTCACCTCAGAAAAGAAGAAAAATCTCAATTAAAAACCTAATTCTACACCTTAAGCAACTAGAGAAAGAAGAACAGACAAAACTCAAAGTTAGATAAGATGAAATTATAAAGATCAGAGCAGAAATAAACGAAAGCATCAAAGAGCAATAGAAAAGATCAATGAAACTAACTTAAGTTGGTTCTTTGGAAAAGACCAAAAAAATGACGGACCTTTACCTGGACTCAAGAAAAAAGGGGAGAGGGCTCAAATTAATAAAATTGGAATTGAAGAAGGAGAACTTACAATGGGCATCACAAAAATACAAAGGATCATAAGAGACTACTGCAAGCAACTACATGCCAATTAAATGAACAGCCTCAAAGAAGCAGAATGTCGTACCTAAGAATTTGTCCAAGACTGAACCAGGAAGAAACAGAAAAATTGAACAGGCCAGTCAGAAGTACTGAAATTGAAAACTGGGATTTAAAATCTTCCAACAAAGAAAAGTCCAGGACCAGATGGCTTCACAGGTGAATTCTATCAAACATAAAGAAGAGTTAATACCTATCCTGAACTATTCCAAAAAACTGCAGAGGAAAGAACACTGAAAAACTCATTCTATGAGCCCCATCACCCTGATATCAAAACCAGACAAAGATGCCACAAAAAGAAAATTATAGTCCAGTATCTCTGATGAACATAGATGCAAAAATCTTCCACAAAACACTGGCCATCCAAATCCAACAATACTTTAAAAGGATCATACACCANGCTTTGAGGATCAGCAGGACTTGAGTGAGGAAACAGACTGTACTTGAGGAGACAGACTGTACTCTTGGAGGGTACAAACAAGATTTGACATGCGCTGGGATGCAGCAAAGGCGGTTCTAAGAGGCAAGTTATAGCAATACAATCTCACCTCAGAAAAGAAGAAAAATCTCAATTAAAAACCTAATTCTACACCTTAAGCAACTAGAGAAAGAAGAACAGACAAAACTCAAAGTTAGATAAGATGAAATTATAAAGATCAGAGCAGAAATAAACGAAAGCATCAAAGAGCAATAGAAAAGATCAATGAAACTAACTTAAGTTGGTTCTTTGAAAAAGACCAAAAAAATGACGGACCTTTACCTGGACTCAAGAAAAAAGGGGAGAGGGCTCAAATTAATAAAATTGGAATTGAAGAAGGAGAACTTACAATGGGCATCACAAAAATACAAAGGATCATAAGAGACTACTGCAAGCAACTACATGCCAATTAAATGAACAGCCTCAAAGAAGCAGAATGTCGTACCTAAGAATTTGTCCAAGACTGAACCAGGAAGAAACAGAAAAATTGAACAGGCCAGTCAGAAGTACTGAAATTGAAAACTGGGATTTAAAATCTTCCAACAAAGAAAAGTCCAGGACCAGATGGCTTCACAGGTGAATTCTATCAAACATAAAGAAGAGTTAATACCTATCCTGAACTATTCCAAAAAACTGCAGAGGAAAGAACACTGAAAAACTCATTCTATGAGCCCCATCACCCTGATATCAAAACCAGACAAAGATGCCACAAAAAGAAAATTATAGTCCAGTATCTCTGATGAACATAGATGCAAAAATCTTTCACAAAACACTGGCCATCCAAATCCAACAATACTTTAAAAGGATCATACATCACGATCAAGTGGAATTTATCCCAGGGCTGCAAGGATTCTTCAATATATACAAATCAATGTGATGAAACACATTAACAAATTGAAAAATAAAAACTATATGATCCTCTCAATAGATTCGGAAAAAAGCTTTTGACAAAATCCAATACCCATTTATTTTAAAAAATAACCTCCCCAGAAAGTGGGACTAGAGAGAAACTACCTCAACATAATTTAAGGCCATGTATGACAAACACACAACTAGCATCATACACAATGGTGAAAAGCTAAAAGCATTTCCAAGAACAGAAATAAGACAAGGATGTCCACTCTTGTCACTTTCATTCTAGATTTTCAGGTCCTAGCCATGGTAATCAGAGAAGGCAATGGCACCCCACTCCAGTACTCTTGCCTGGAAAATCCCATGTATAGAGGAGCCTGGTGGGCTGCAGTCCATGGGGTCGCTAAGAGTAGGACATGACTAAGCGACTTCACTTTCATGCGTTGCAGAAGGAAATGGCAACCCACTCCAGTGTTCTCGCCTGGAGAATCCCAGGGCCGGGGGAGCCTGGTGGGCTGCTGTCTATGGGGTCGCACAGAGTCGGACACGACTGAAGCGACTTAGCAGCAGCAGCAGTAGCAACAGCCATGGTAATCAGAAGGAAAAAAGCAAATCCAAATTGAAAGAAGTAGAACTCTCACTGTTTACAGTTGACATGATACTATACCTAGAAAATTCTAAAGATACCACCAGAAAACTATTAGGGCTCATCAATGGATTTGGTAAGGTTGCAGGATACAAAATTAATACACAGAAATCTCTTGCATTTCTATACACTAACAATAAAATATAAGATATTATGAATCCCATTTACCATCATACTGAAAAAAAAAAAAACCACCTAGGACTAAATCCACCTAAGGAGGCAAAAGATATGTCCTCAGAAAACTGTAAAACACTGATGAAAGAAATCAAAGATTACACACACCAATAGAGAGACACACCATGTTCTTGGATTGGAAGAATCAATACTATCAAAATGGCAATACTACCCAAAGCAATCTACAGATTCAGTGAAATTCCTATCAAATTACCTATGGCATTACAGTTTGTATGAAAGAGGCCTCAAATAGCAAAAGCAATATTGAAAAAGAAAAATGGAGCTGGAGGAATCAGGTTCCTTAAACTTCAGACAATTCTACAAAGTTACGGTAATTGTAATGGTATGATACTAGCACAAAGAAAGACTTATAGATCAACAGAACAAGATAGAAAGCCCAGAAACAAACACATGGTCAATTAATCTGCAGCAAAGGAGGGAAGACTATTCAACGGAGAAAAGGCAGTCTCTTCAATAAGTGGTACTGGGAAAACTGGACAGTTACATATAAAAGAATGAAATCAGAACATTCTCTGCTGCTAAGTTGCTTCAGTCATGTTGACTCTGTGTGACCCCATAGGCAGCAGCCCACCAGGCTCCCCTGTCGCTGGGATTCTCCAGGCAAGAACACTGGAGTGGGTTGCCATTTCCTTCTGCAATGCATGGAAGTGAAAAGTTTAAGTGAAGTCGCTCAAGTCGTATCCGACTCCTAGCGACCCCATGGACTGCAGCCTACCAGGCCCCTCCATCTATGGGATTTTCCAGGCAAGAGTACTGAAGTGGGTTGCCATTGCCTTCTCCAGAACATTCTCTAACACTATATAAAAATAAATTCAAAATGAATTCATGATCTAAATGCAAGGCCAGACACTATAAATCTCTTCCAAGAAAAACATAGGCAGAATACTCTTTGACATAAATTACAGTAATATCTCTTTGAATTCACCTCCTAGAGTAATAGAAATAAAAACCAAAACAAATGGGACCTAATTAAAACTCAAAATCTTTTGGATAGCAAAGGAAACCATGAGCAAAACAAAAAGACAACACACAGAATGGGAGAAAATATTTGCAAATGAAGTGACCAACACAGGGTTAATTTCCAAAATTTAAAATAATCCATGCAGCTCAAACAACCCAATCAAAAAAACATCCATATTCAAATAGACATTTCTCTAAAGACATACAGATGGCCAGAAATCACATGAAAAAATGCTCAGCATTACTAATTAGAGAAATACAATTCACAAGCACAATGAGGTATCACCTCACACAGGTCAGAATGACCATCCGAAAGTTCACAAATAATAAATGCTAGAGAAGATGTGGGGAAAAGGAACCTTTGTGCACTCTAAATTAGAACAAATATTATGGAGAACAGTATGGAGGCTCCTTAAAAAACTAAAGACAGGACTTCCCTGGTGGTGCAGTGGAAAAGAATTCACCCGCCAATGCAGGGGATATGCGTTCAATCTCTGGCCTGGGAAGATTCCACATGCTGTGAAGCAACCAAGCCTGTGTGCCATAAATACTGATCCTATGCTCTAGAGCCTGCCGAGTCACAGCTACCATGCCTGCGTGCTGCAGCTACTCAAGGCCTCACACTCTAGAACCTGTGGGCCACAGTACTGAGCCCACGGTCCCTAGAACCTGTGCTCCACAAGAAGAGACACCATCAACATGAGAAGCCCATGTATCACAATGAAGACCCAGTGTGTAGACAAAAATAGATAAACCAAAAATAGAACTACCACATGAGCCAAGAATCCCATCAGTATCTACAGAAAACCATAATTCAAAAAGGTCCATGCACTCCAGTGTTCATTGCAGCACTATTTACAGCAGCCAGGACATGGAAGCCAGCTAAATGTCCATCAGCAGAGGAATGGATAAAGAAGGTGTGGTGCAGATATACAGTGAACTACTACTCAGCCATGAGAAAGAAAATAACGCCATTTGCAGCAATGTGGGTAGACCTGCTAGAGATTACACTAAGTACCGAAGACAAATATCATATGATATCACTTAAAAGTGGAATCTTTAAAAAATATTGACACAAAGAATTTATTTACAAAACAGACTCGTATCGTTTGAAAAAAAAAATTTATGGTTATCAAAGGGGAAAACTGGGGTGGGGGTGGGGGGGTAACAAATTAAGAATTTGGGATTAACATGTACATGCTGCTGCTGCTTAAGTCATTTCAGTCATGTCCGACTCTGTGTGACCCCATAGATGACAGCTCACCAGGCTCCCTCCGTCCCTGGGATTCTCCAGGCAAGAACACTGGAGTGGGTACATGTACATACTACTCTAAGTAAAATGGACTTCCCTGGTGGCTCAGATGGTAAAGCGTCTGTCTACAATGTGAGAGACCTGCCTGGGTTCGATCCCTGGGTTGGGAAGATTCCCTGGAGAAGGAAACGGCAACCACTCCAGTATTCTTGCCTTGAAAATCTCATGGACGGAGGAGCTTGGTGCAGGCTACTATCCATGGAGGGTCACAAAGAGACGGGCACGACTGAGCAACTTCACTTCACTTTCTATGTAAAATAGATAATCAACTAGGATCTAATATATAACATGGGAAACTCTACTCAATCTGTAATAAGCTATATGGGATATATAGAGAAGAATGGAGATATGTGTAGATATGTGTATATATATATAACTAAGTCACGTTACTACACACCTGAAACACAACATTGTAAATGAATTATACCCCAATATAAAATAAAGACACAGATGACCTCTATTTTGAAATTCTAAAGCACTGCTGAGAGAAACTGAAAAGTAAAAAGGAAAGTAATACACCATTTTCAACTAATGGGAGTGAAACAGCTAAATATTCTTATGCAAAACAATGAATCTTGACCCCTTAGCTCACATCATGCGTGCGTGCATGCTAAGTTGCTTCAGTCGTGTCCAACTCATTGGGACCCCATGGACTGTAGCCCACTAGGCTCCTCTGTCCATGGGATTCTCCAGACAAGAATACTGGAGTGCGTTGCCATGCCTTCCTCCAGGGGATCTTCCCAACCCAGGAGTCTCCTATGTCTCCAGCATTGGCAGGCAGGTTCTTTACCATTACCACCACCTGAGAAGCCCCACCTCACACCATACCCAAATACTAATTCAAGATGCAACATAAACCCAACTGAAAAAAACTAAAATTATAAAGTGTCTTGGAAAAACTTAGAGTATCTTTACAACCTGTAGATAGGCAAAAGTTTAGATGGGATGTGACACAGTAAGCAATAACTGAGAAAAATTTGATAAATGAGACTTTATCAAAAACATTTTATATCAAGACATAAATAGTAAAATTTATGGACAAGCCATAGAGAAATATTTACAAAACAAGGATCTACCAAAGACAACAATTTAATACAAAGTCAATAACATCAAGTAAAACTACCATATAAATAAGTGGGAAAACTGAACAAATACTTCACAAAGGAAAGGACATGTATGGCTGATAAGCATATAAAAAATGCTTGACATCATTAACTATCAGTGAAGTGCAAAGTAAACCACAGTAGCATACCACTATACATTCACCAGGGGCTTCCCTGGTGGCTCAGTTGATAAACAATCTGCCTGCAATGCAGGAGACCTGGGTTTGAACCTGGGTTGGGAAGCTCCCCTGCAGAAGGAAATGCTTTCCCACTTTTTGCCTGGGAAACCCCATGGACAGAGGAGCCTGACGGGCTACAGTCCATGGGCAACAAGAATCAGACATGACTTGGTAACTAAACCACCACATACATTCACCAGAGGGCTTCCCAGGCAGCCTAGTGGTAAAGAACCCGCCTGCCAATGTAGGAGACATTAGAGGCTTGGGTTTGATCCCTGGGTTGGGAAGATCCCCTAAAGGAGGGCATGGCAACCCACTCCAGTATTCTTGCCTGGAGAATCCCATGGACAGAGGAGTCTGGCAGGCTCTAGTCCATAGGGTCACAAAGAGTCCAACACAACTGAAGTGACTTACCACACACACATACATTCACTAGAATAGCTAAAATTTAAAAAGACTAATAATCACAAATGTTAGTAAAGATGTAGAGAAAGATTAGAAATTTTTAAAAGTTGTGGAGCAACTGGAACCTGCATATATTGTTGGTAGGAATGTAAAATAGTGCAATACTCTTGGCCCCTTTATCTTCTCCATCCCAAATGGTTCTAGGAATTTAATACCCTTCATTTGCTTATGACTCTCAAACTTCTATCTCTAGCCCAAACTCTCACCCAAGCTCCAGCGTAGTACCCAACTCCTACAGTCAGGTCTTAACCGTAATGTCTAACTGATACCTCACACACAGCATGTACAAAAACAAATTCCCGATCCTCCCCTACAAAGTCTAATTTCACCTCTGCTTCTCCTTAGTGATGCCAGCTCTATACTCCAGGTGCTGAGGCCAAAAAANTTTTCCTCATAAGGAAAATGAATGCTGGATAAATGTACTATAAAGGTGTGAAGAACATCTTGATCCCCACAGTCGTGAATGGAGATGATTATTTTTTTAAAAAAATCACTCCTTGCTTCCAAGGTAACCCAGCTTGGAGATGGAAGAGGCCAGGAATCCCTCCACAGGGGGACCAGGAGAGTGGTGAGTGAGCATGGCTATCCCAGCTGTGCTGGACGCTGCTAAAGAAACAATCTCTCCAGAGTAGCACCCAGAGTCCTGAAGCAAGAGGTCCATGATCATGGGTGGAGGGGGTAAGGCTGGGAAAGAGGCAGATAAGAGTATCAGAGGGCGTTAAAGGGGCACGATTCCTCCACTGTTCTAGACTCTAGCAGGAAGCCTGCTTATGAGCTACCTTACCAGAAGATCCCCCAACTGGCCTGCAAGCACTCCTCATATCCTGAGCGCTAAACCCATACCTACGGTAAAACTCCTACAAGAAAAGACTGGGCGTGGGCTTTCCAGGTGTCTCAGTGGTAAAGAATATACCTGCTAATGCAGGAGACCCAAGAGATGCAGGTTCGATCCCTGGGTGCAGAAGATCCCCTGGAGGAGGAAATGGCAACCCATTCCAGTATATTTGCCTGCAGAATGCCATGGACAGAGAAGACTGATGGGCTACAGTCTGTGGGGTCACAAAGAGTTGGACACGACTGCGTGACTGAGCAAGCTTCTCGACTTAGGCCTCTGCAATGATTATTTTTGGATTTGACACCGAAAGCAATAGCAACAAAAGCAAAAATAAGCAAGCGGGACCACGTCAAACCAAAGAGCTTCCACACAGCAAAAGAAACCATCAACAAAATGAAAAGGCTACCTACCAAATGGGTAAAAATATTTGTAAATCATATTCCTGATAGGGGATTAATATCTAAAATATATAAAGAACTCATACAACTCAATAGAAAAAAAAATAATCTGATTTAAAAATGGAGAAGCTGAACAAACATTTCTCCAAAGAAGACAACACAGATGGCCAAGTAGGTATACTAACGAGTGCTCAATATCACTACTCATTAGGAAAATGCAAATCAAAACCACAATGAGCTATCACTTCACATCTACTCGAATGGCTATCATAAATTAAAACGAGATTAACAAGTGTTAATAGGGATTGGAAGAAAAAGGAACCAACTGTTGTGCACCATCGGTGGGAATGTAAATTGGTGCTGTCACAATGGAGAACAGTATGGAGGTTCCTCAAAACACTAAAAATAGAAGTACTGTATGACCCAGCAATTCCATTTCTGGGTATCTATCCAAAGGAAATAAAAACAGGACCTGTACCACCATGTTCAAAACAGCATTATTCACAGTGACTAAGATACGGAAATAACTAACATTTATCAATGGAAGAATAGAGAAGATGTACACGTATACAATGGAATATTAGTCATCCAAGAGAGAAGACGTCCTGCTGTTTCTGTTCAACATGGATGAAACCCAAGGGCCTTATGCTAAATGACATAAGCCAGACCGAGAAAGACGAACATTGTAATAATATCACTTACATGTCGATTCTAAAAAAGCTGAACTCATAAAAACAAAGAGTAGAAAGGTGGTTACCAGGGGCTGGGGAGTGCAGGAAATGGGGAGAGATTGGAGAAAGCTACAGACTTACAGATAGAAGATGAATAAGTTCTGGAGAAGGCACAGCATGGTGACTACAATTAATAANTTTTTTTTTTTTTTTTTACCGAATATTGTACAGTGTAAACCTCCTAAAGGATCTAGATGCTTCTACTCAAGCCCTTCCCAGGCATGCTGAACATGCCCCACAGCTGTTGGGGAGCTCACTCCAGGCTACCTAGCAGTGTCCACAGCTCTGGTTAGGCGCCGACATCGAGGGCCCGTCCCTCACTACTAAAGCCCAGATCCCACCTAGAGGGAGCTTCTCTGGCCGCTGCCACTGCTGTGTCAGGCCAGATGGCTGAGCATTCGCTCTTGTATTAAACAAAATGCCCATCAGCTCTCTGCTGACCCAGGGAAGGTGACAGATTTCAAGAAAATGAAACTTTGACCATGGACAGACTCCTTTCGGCTGAGCAGCGGGAACTGACTTTGATGACTAACTTGTCAAATCCATCAGATAGGAGTGTGTGCGGCTGGAGTATTTTTAGCAACCTGACGCAGCTTGGGGAGGGCGGTAGGGAGTCCAGTGTGGTACTTGGGTTCACTGACAAGCAGTGTAACCTACTGAAAGCACCTCCTGACCTCAGCCGTGGGGGAGAGGCCCCTTCATTCATTGCTGGTGGTCACAGCTTGCAGAAAGCATGCCGCTCCTGCTTGTCCACAGCCTCTGCTCACAGCGCTGGGCTGTCTTCCCCATTTCAGAATGAGGAGATGCTGAGACTCGGGGAGTTCACGTTTCCCTGGTCTCCGCAGGACCTACACTTCACAACTATTTACCTCCGACTATGTGCTAAATGCATCCCGTATCTGGCGTTTACCCTCACAACACCCTTCCCCTTGGGTTTACCTATCAGAAAGAAGGCTGCAGAGCCATGGAACTGACGGCCTCAATTACTGGGTGACTGGGCCTTGGCTGTCTTCCAAACAATGCAAGAGGAAGAGATGTGCACCTGTGGCTGAGTCATGTCAATGTGTGGCAGAATCCACAACAATCTTGTAAAGTAACTGTCCTCCAATTAAAACAATTTTTTAAAAAAAGCAATCAAGAGGCTGACACCTTTGCTCCTCATCACTGACTCCTGACTGTGACCCCTCATCTTATGTAAGCCTCTGGACTCCTCGTGGAGGAGAGCGCAGTTCTTGAGGCATGAGCCTACTGTTTATACCTCTCCACCGGCTGAGAAGTAAAGCACCCTTTCTATTTCCTCTGAACTCTGTTTCCAAATTTTTTTATTCAATTTTGTTGGACAGAGAAAGCCAAGATTTTGGCCAGCAACAGGACCGAGACAAAAACAAGCTTCATCAACTGTCAAAGAACAGTGACTATCCAGCTGGGCACTCTAGAGTTTGCCACGGTTGATGCAGTTCTCATAAAGACCCAACCTAGTTAAGAATTCTAGAAATTATAGACCAAGAAGAGACCTTGGAAATACATAGGCGAGAAATTTCACATGGCTGCCCTTCACAGCCTGAAGCCCAGCAACTGATACCATCCCCAGAAGTGGACTTAAAACAGTTAAGTATGTTGCCAAAATTTAAAAGTTCGGGCATTTTGCATAAAAGTCTGGGTTTCTGGCTTACCTTGAAAGATGGGACAGCTTCCAGCAGTGAGCTTCCTTTTGCTTCACGACATGAGCCGCTCCCGCTTAGGGGTACATAGCCTCCAGCTTGCTGTATCACCCATTTTCCACAGTAGATCCAGGTTCCCTAAGACCCCATTTGTAGACCAGCACACTGACCTCCAGAGACCTTATAAGTTGCCCAACATCAGACAACTTGTTTTTTCCCTGCTCCATGCTCTTGGCCACAGGCTGGCATCAGCCACAACTATGTGCTCCTCACGAGGTCTCTACAAAAAGTTTTCAGAGTGGCTATTATGAGCTTCTAGGATGTTTCTCCCCCTCCTTCCTTTTAAAGCCCAGCTGATGTCTCTCTTCATTCCTAAATTAAAGTCCTCTGCTACCAGTAAAGTGAGGCAGGAGGGGTGGGGAGGATGGGGCTCTTTAATAGGAAATCCCTGTTCAGTGACCCAGTGCTGGAAAGCATTTGCAGTCTCTCTTACCTTATCGTGCACATGTGCCTGAGTGTGTGCCTGCATGCGTGCTCAGTCGTGTCAGACTCTGCGGCCCGTGGACTGCAGCCCGCCAGGCTCCTCTGTCCACGGGATTCTCTAGGCAAGAATACTGGAGGAAGTAGCCATTTCCTTCTCCAGGAGATCGTCCCAACCCCGGGGTGAAACCCATGTCTCCTGCATGGGCAGGTGGGTTCCTGACCACTGAGCCACCTGAGAAAACCCTCTTTAATCTCAGCTGCTCATAATAATCAGATGCCCTGGCCTCACCCCAGACAAACTAAGTCAGCTACTCTGCACCCAGGTGTAGGCAGTTCTTCAGCTACCCAGATGATTCCAATGTGCCAACATGGTATATGACTGCTCCTGGAGGTCGTGGAACCAGCTTTCCTGCTGAGTGCTCATGAGACCTTCTGGGTAATTTACATCAATTTGAAGCATTCTGGAAACTTCTTTCATCTGGAAGATGGGGAAGATAGGTTAGGTTTATGATTTCCAACTTGGGATGCTTTGCCCCTCAGCATCCACTGAGGAAGTGATGAGGTCATGGAGCTACTGTCGATATTGCAAAATGTCTAGTAGAGATGGCACACTTACCTGTGCCATATTTACACACGTTAATAAAGATGGTAAGTTTCTTTGCTTCTGCTAGAATTACATTCACTTGGTGTGCTGATTCTACTTGCAAAATATGGGGTTTTGAGGCGAGGGGAAAATCTTGTCTGTGATTAAAATTGAGAGAAGGAAGGAATGAAATGAGGAAGTAGAGAAGGAGAAATTGAGAGAGAAAGGGAGAGAGAGAACAATCTGGCCCTCTGTGATTTGATGATTACACCTGGAAAGAGAAAAGTAACATCTGAGGAAGTGTATAGTCTTTGAATATCCCCCTTCCTTGAAAGAATTATACTCTAACACAATCCTTTTTAAGCGCTACTTCCTTCCTAACCTCCTTCTTTGTGGAATGCTGGGCTTCCCTGGAGGGTCAGACCTTAAAGAATCTGCCTCCAGTGCAGGAGACCAGTGTTCTATCCGTAGGTCAGAAGGGTCCCCTGGAGAAGGAAACGGCTGCAGTATTCTTGCCTGGAGAATCCCATGGACAGAGGACTCTGGCAGGCTGCAGTCCATGAGGTCCCAAAGAGTTGGACGCAACCGAGCAACTAACACTTTTACACTTTCTAATACCTGGAAGCCAAGAGCCCTGAAAAGAATAAACCCTTAATTCAGGGACCTCAACCCAGAAGGCCTGGTTTACCTTAATGAGCCCCAGCAGTGTGACAGCCAGAACCAGGCAAGGCAACAGGGATGATGACAATGTTGTCGGGGCACTTGTCAGTGGGCAGAGACAAAAAATAAAACATTCTGCTACAGGACAGATAAGTGCTCCTTGACAATCTGTCTGCTTTTATTTTTTTGAAGTCTTCCTCCTGCTTTATTCTCACCCAGCCATTAAATTATTCTAGCCAACATGACCATTTCCTCAATAAACATTTTCTTGGTCTAAAACTAGGAGTAATTTCATCAAGGAAGCAGGGACTGTGTTCGTTAGGCTGGTTTTTCTCTGTTGCGTCTCCTGGGGAAATGCCTGTGCTGAATTTCACTCTCGCAAACACAGGCAGTCTGGTGACCATTGCTAGGCAACATGTCATCATAAATATTTCATCGGTGAAACAGAGTCCGTCTCATCCTTCGTCTGTTTGGTACTTCAGCTTTCCTTTATAAAAACAATAGAAAAAATAAAAAAAAGAAATCCATGACCCCTACATTCCCTGAAATCCATGATGAGAAACTGATGACAATGGAATCAAGTAGAAAATTCTTAAAATACAGGCAATGTCAATCATTAGAGAATAGAATGGGGAAAAAAATCCCAATAACGTCTTAGCTTGGGCTGCTATTAAAAAAAAACTGCCATAGGCGGGGTGACTTAAACAATAGACACTTGTTTCTCAGTTTCAGAGGCTGGAAGTCCAAGATCAAGGTGCTGGCAGAGTCTGCTCAGGCGAGGGCCCCCTTCCTGCCCTTGAGATAATTGCCTTCAGTGCAGTATCACCTCAAACCAGGCAAAATGCCCACCATCAAAAAAAAATACACAAGCAATAAATGCTGGAGAGGGTGTGGAGAAAAGGGAATCCTCCTACACTGTTGGTAAGAATGTAAGTTGGTACAGCCACCATGGAGAGGAATAAGGAGGTGGCAGATTCATGTTGATGTATGGCAAAACCAATACAATATTGTAAATAAATAAATAAAAATACTTAATAAAAAAATTTTATAAAAAACAACTAAAAATAGACCTACTATATAATCCAGCAATCCCACTCCTGGGCTTATATATGGAGAAACCATAATTCAAAAGATACATGCATCCTAATGTTCACTGAAGCACTATTTGCAATAGCCAAGACATGGAAGCAACCGAAGTATCCATCAGCAGATGAATAAATAAAGTTGTGGTATATATATATAGATCAGTTCAGTTGCTCAGTCGTGTCCGACTCTTTGTGACCCCATGGACTACAGCACGCCAGGCCTCCCTGTCATCACCAGCTCCCGGAGCTTGCTTAAACTCACGTCCATCGAGTTAGTGATGTCATCCAGCCATGTCATCCTCTGTCGTCCCCTTCTCCTCCTCCCTTCAATCTTTCCCAGCATCAGGGTCTTTTCCAACGAGTTGGCTCTTCACATCAAGTGGCCAAAGTACTGGAGTTTCAGCTTCAGCATCAGTCCTTCCAATGAATATTCAGGACTGATTTCCTTTAGAATGTACTGGTTTGATCTCCTTGGAGTCCCAGGGACTCTCAAGGGACTCTCTCTATAGAAATATACATGTATATGTATATATATATAGGTTTATACACACGGAATGTGACTGACCCACTAAAAAGAATGAAATAATGCCATTTTCAGTGGCAAGGATGGACTTAGAGACTGTCATACTAAGTGAAGAGGTCAAAGATAAATATCCTATGATACTGTTCATATGCAGAACCTTAAAAAATGATATAAATGAAGTTATTTACAAAACAGAAATAGACTCACAGACTTGGAGAATAAAATTATGGTTACCAGGGGGAAGAGAGGAGGGTGGGATAGACTGGGAGTTTGGGATAAACAGTTACACACAGCTGTATTTAAAATAGATAACCAACAGGGACCTAGTGTAAAATAAATATATGAAAAGATGATTGCCTCCTTGCTGCATCCTCACAAGACAAGGAAAGGAAGCATTGATGTTTCTTCTTGTAAGGGCAATNGTTACACACAGCTGTATTTAAAATAGATAACCAACAGGGACCTAGTGTAAAATAAATATATGAAAAGATGATTGCCTCCTTGCTGCATCCTCACAAGACAAGGAAAGGAAGCATTGATGTTTCTTCTTATAAGGGCAATAGTCCCATTTGGGGGGCTCCACCCTAATGACCTCATCTAAATTTGACCTTCCCAAAGGCATTAATTCTTTTTTTTTTTTGCTGATAAAGTAAAAGATTTTATGGGGAAGGGATGCCTGGGTGGAGAACAGCAGGGTAAAGGACCATGGGAGAATGACTGGGCCACAGAGCTGGAAGTCTCAGGTTTTATGGTGATGGGTTAGTTTCCAGGCTGTCTCTGGCAATCATCTTGCTTGGTCCCCTGTGGTGATTCAGGGTCCTTCCTGGTTTCATGTGCATCTCTCAGCCAAGACAGATTCCATCATGAGCCCAGAGGCCTTACTTATTAATACCATCACTTTGGGGGTTAGGGCTTCAAAATATGAATTGGAGGAGGGACATAAACATTCAGCCTATAACAAATATTTTTTTAACTTTATTTCAGCCTATAACAAATATAATCCAAAAAATTTAAGTGATGCTCAGCAAAACTTTTCAGTGATACATTGGCACATTTTTATGAAAATAAATAAATAAAGGATTCAATGGTGACTAAATGCTACAGTTACAACTAATTCTTTTTAAAGAAATACCAAAACAGAGACAAAAGTCTAGAACATAAAATATCAAGAGCCATTTTCTTAGGGGATTTGAACTATGGATGTCATAGAATTCTAAGGCAGCCCCCAAGATTCCCACCTTCTCATGTATATGCCTATAATGCTTCAGCTGAGTGTGGACAGGACTTATAATGGAATATTACTCCTATAGGTATGTTATGTTATATGGCAAAAAGGGATTTTTCAGATATAATTAAGATCCCTAGTTGATTGAATCAATGGGAAGATTATCCNGATCTCCTTGCAGTCCAAGGGACTCTCGAGAGTCTTCTCCAACACCACAGTTCAAAAGCATCAATTCTTTGGCACTCAGCCTTCTTCACAGTCCAACTCTCACATCCATACATGACCACAGGAAAAACCATAGCCTTGACTAGGGAAGACCTCAGTCTCCAAATATGTTGCATTTGTTAACCAGGACAGATTTCTCCATCAATAAATTCTTTCACATCAAAGCTGGAGACAATTCTTAGCCTGCTTGTCAACCCTGTTAAAGAATGAGGAGAGGGTCTGGATGCTATCGAGCGGCATGTGGCTCCTCCCTTCAGCCTTTCCAGGGTTCATAGCTCACTGTAGGGAATGCTGAGCGGTGCCGGGGCTCCCTGCTGGCCGTGACGTGTGTGTCATCCCCCTCGATCTCCGTGTGATGGTGTCACGTCCTTTTCCAGGCGGCCTTAGAGAAGCTGAGCAATTTGCCCCAAGCGGACCTGGGCGATGTGTGTGTGTGTGTGTTAGGTGCTCGGTCACGTCCAATGCTTGGTGATAGTATTGGATTCATCAGTAAACGAGTCAATACCAAGGTTATCTTCCTCTCAGGTGATGAAAACCCAATTCTTCGGCCTTTCCTGATTGTCTAGTGGTTAAGACTCTTCCTGCCAATGTAGGGCACACAGGTCCAACCCCTAGTCTGGGAAGATCCCACAGGTCCCAGGCAACTAAGCCCACGCATTGCAACAAGAGAAGTCCCCACAACTAGAGGGCAGCCCCCACTCAGGGCAACCGGACAAGAGACACACAGCAACAAAGGCCCAGCACAGCCAGAAACAAGCTATTAACAAAAATTTCTTAGTAACTCCAGCTGGAAGGTCTTCAAGTGCCTTGATGGAAGACGAGGAAATAGTTTTGAGGGCATCTGAGAGGAACCTTCTAGGACAAGGCAATGGCACCCCACTCCAGTACTCTTGCCTGGAAAATCCCATGGATGAAGGAGCCTGGTGGGCTGCAGCCCATGGCGTCGCTGAGAGTCGGACACGACTGCAGTGACTTAGCAGCAACAGCAGCAGAGAGGGACCTTCCACTTGTGTCCAGGCCACTACTAGCTCTCCCCTGAGCCGTGGTCACAGAAGAGTCCCTGTCTCCCTTTCTCTACCCACTTTCCTTCTAATCTATCCTCCTCTCAGTAGCCAGAGTGGTTCCTACTTACAAATGGAGTGGTTCCTTACAGCATTCTCACAAGTCCTCAGTGCTCCCGCCCTGGCACTTTTCAGTGGAATTTCAGAACACCTCAGCATGATGTGCTGGGACATCTTGGCTCTGCTCTCTTTAGCATCACCTTCCCTGCCCTGCAATTGAAAATGTATCCTTCATTCACCCAAGCCTACTCACAGACCACCCCCCCACACATCTAGTACACCCATGCAGGATTTCAGACCTTTGCCCAGGTGTCCCCTCTCCTGAGTCCATCTGTATTGTGGACTGATTGTTTGTGTCTCCACAAAATTCATTTGTTGAGGTCCAATCTCTCAATGTGATGGTATTTGGCGGTGGGTCCTTTGGGAGGTAACTAGGATTAGGTGTCTTGCCTGGAGAATCCGAGGGACGGAGGAGCCTGGTGGGCTGCTGTCTATGGGATCGCAGAGT
>SJYW01020293.1:923753-937076 GCA_006410735.1 Raphicerus campestris | reverse complement strand
CTGATGGTCCATTTAGGTTTAGAGAACAAGGTCTTGGGAGAATGCGTTCTGGGCTGATAAGTTTGAGGGATCAGTAAGCTGGGGGATAGTGGAAGGAAGAGCTGGAGTTCTTACACGGAAGAGCAGAAAACCTTGCAATGCACTCCAGGAGAGATACGGGGCATAAAACACACCCCAGGGATTTCCCTGGGGGGTGCAGTGGCTAAGATTCCATGCTCCCAATGCAGGGAGCCCAGGCTTGATCCCTAGGCAAGGAACTAGATCCCACATGCCTCAACTGAGAGTTCACATGCCAAAACCAAGACTCGGTACAGCCAAATAAATAAATATTTTTTGAAAGCACCATTCTGGAGGAGGCCTTGGGAGAGTCAGGACTGGGTCTACAGGGGAAAGAGGAGAATACATTGCACGAGAAGTCAGAAGACCCTGGTTTGATTCCCAAGTCTGCTGCTTACAAGTCCCTGGACTGGTTGACTTCCTTCCCTAAGAAAACTGGGTCAACCTCAGTGCTGGCCTACATAGTGTGAGGCTTGTTATTCAGTCACTCAGTCATGCCTGACTCTCTGCGACACCACAGACTACAGCACGCCAGGCTTCCCTGTCCTTCACCATCTCCCAGAGCTTGCTCGAATTCATGTCCATTGAGTCAGTGACGCCATCCCGCCATCTCATCCTCTGTCACCCCCTTCTCCAGCCCTCAATCTTTCCCAGCATCAGGGTCTTTTCCAATGAGTCTAACCATTGTGTGAGGCTAACTGTTCAGAATTAACTTGGGGACAAGGGGAGGTAACTCTTCATTAAGTTGCTAATTTCCTGATTCAGATGAGGCTTATAGTAATGATCCCTTCACCAGTGGGAACGGAAGGCTAAATCCAGGGTAGAAATAGTCTGGTTCTTAGGTCATTTTTTCACTGACCTCTTCTCCAGGCCTGGCCCATCAACTCTGAGGGGGGTTTGTCCCAAAGCCATTGCCACCATCAAACACTGGTGGCTTAGGAGTCTCTTTTGTATAACCCCTGAGTTACTCATATTTTGATGACAAGGACAACGGTGTCTTTTCTGTCATGACAGCAAATATTTTTTAGCTCCAGAGGTTCTGGGAGGTGGTTTAAGCTCTACCAGGCAATGAAGGGGCTTCCCAGGTGGCACCAGTGGTAAAGAACCCGCCGGTCAATGCAGGAGATATTAGAGCCACAGGTTTGATCCCTGGGTCAGGAAGATCCCCTGGAAGAGGGCAGGGCAATCCACTCCAGTATTCTCGAAGCCTGGAGAATCCCCATGGACAGAGGAGCCTGGCGGGCTACAGGCCACAGGGTCACAGACAGTCAAACAAAACTGAAGCAACTTAGCACACGTGCACCCAGGCAATGACAGGTTGCTGCCTGCAGGTAATCCCCTCATCAGCAGAGCAGATGAAGGAGCATCATTCAAAGAGAAAGAGAAAAGGATGCTCTCTCGGGATGCTCATTGTGAATACAGTTCTGGAGCAAAGGAATGAGTTAAGCCTGCTGTTAACCTTTAGAAGCAGGAAAAAAATAGGAGAGAAGGCTGAGGTCTCTGGTTAGTGGTTTTTTAAAAATCTGTCAGATTTAATTAAATCATCACAAGTGCCTTTTAAAGGGCTCTGTGTGGTTGTCCTGCATGGTCAGAGGAACGTGATCCAAGAGGCAGCCGGGGCCTTGGCGGATCTCCAACTTCTGTCCTTTCCCAGGGAGGAAACACGAGTCAGCCCAGCAGCACCCGTCATTGTGTGGCCCCTGAAGGCCATGAAATGCAGGTCTGGCACCGGATCCGGAGGCTCAGCACGATGCATGGAACTTTGCCAGAAAATCAGATGCCCACATCTTCTGCCCTGAACTGGCTAGACTTTGTCTGCGGTGCAGCCTCTGCTGTATATCTGCTGAGTCCCAAGCTCCAGGCTCCCCTCCCTTTTCACTTCCCATACCACCAGAGGCACAATATGCAGGACTTAAATTCTCTTCTCCCATCTAAGAGATAGCTATTAAATGAGAAGCCTCCATTGGTNAAGCCTGCAGCTGCCCAGGTGCAGCTTTCAGGTCAACTGGCGGCCACATCCTCTTGAAAACCTTCAAGTTCTCCCCTCCTGAGCATTTAGTTGGTGTGATATCCTGACTCCACTTGAGAGGGACCGCATGACTCATTCTGGCCAATGAGTTTCGAGTGAAAGTGGTGAATGTCACTTGCAGACTAGAGCACCTACTTGCCAATGCAAGATCCTCCATTTCTCCCTTTCCCTCTGGCATAATGACTGCCATCTTTGGGGATCAGAGCCCTGTACCAAATCAACATGGGTATGCAGCATTGTTTGTTTCTAATTTATAAGGCACTAATATTTTGGTTGTTGGGTAGCAAGACCTCCTCTAGTCTATCTGATTAAACATATGTTCACGGGTCAGTCAATCCTAAAGGAAATCAACTTAGAATATTCATTGGAAGGACTGATGCTGAAGCTCCAATATGTTGGCCACCTGATGTGAAGAGTTGACTCTTTGTAAAAATACCTTGATGCTGGGAAGGATTGAGGGCNCTGATTAAACATATGTTCACGGGTCAGTCAATCCTAAAGGAAATCAACTTAGAATATTCATTGGAAGGACTGATGCTGAAGCTCCAATATGTTGGCCACCTGATGTGAAGAGTTGACTCTTTGTAAAAATACCTTGATGCTGGGAAGGATTGAGGGCAAGAGGAGGAGGCAACAAAGGATGAGATGGCTGGATGGCATCACTGACTCAATGCTCAATGAGTCTGAGCAAACTCAGTGATAGTAAAGGACAGGGAAGCCTGGTTTGCTGCAGTTCATGAGGGCTCAAAGAGTCAGACATGACTGAGCAACTGAACACCAGCATGGATTAGTTCTGAAAAGATAAACATTTTGAAAGTAAGAGAAGAATCAGANGACAGGGAAGCCTGGTTTGCTGCAGTTCATGAGGTCTCAAAGAGTCAGACATGACTGAGCAACTGAACATCAGCATGGATTATTTCTGAAAAGATAAACATTTTGAAAGTAAGAGAAGAAGAATCAGAGTGGGAGCGATTTTATACTTTCCTCTTGTGTACTATTTGTTTTGGTTAGCACGCCCATGTATGAATGCCTTTCCCCCTCCTCCATCCTGAAATTTAAACAAATGAATGAATAAAATACACTGAGTGGCACTATATGCTAAGCATCACCCTAGGCATCTGGGAGACAAAGCGTGAAGCTATTTTATATATTTTCCTAGCCAGGGTTCTGTAGGGCCAATGTTCCTGAGTCTTCTCTGGGCATCTACATCCATCCCCATCTTACTCAAAACAGGCCCTCCCCACACCATACAGTGCTTCTCTTCCACTCACAGCCAGGAAGGCGGAGAGAATGGAGCCAGAACCTTCCTGGCCGTGTCAGAGAGGTCTAAGTGCTTCTCTTCATCACTGACACCGATGGCTAGGGTGAAGTGAGTTCGGGAAAGGCTGTGATGATGCTTGAAGCCTCTCTGCTCACTGTGTGGATAAGCAGTGCTGCAGCCGGGTCGCTGAAGTGGCCGCTTCCCAGCCATATGGATGTGATCCTGAAGCAGGCTGTGTCCTGGGAAAGCTGTTATAAGTGAGCCCAGAAACAGCTCTGCTTGCCAGAGGCTGGGGCCAGTGTGCCAGTTAGGGTTCACCCTCAGCTACAGAAGCCCCACCACAGTGGTTTAACCAAATAGGTATTGTTTCCCTAATAAGGAGGAGCCCAGAGGAAGTTGTCCAAAGAGGTACAGCAGTCCACGATGGAATCACTGTCCCAGGCTTCATCATCCATATTGTGTGGCTTTTATTCCTTCCCGCCTTTAAGACATAAGATGATGACTCCACCTCCCACCTCCCATTGGCATTCCTGGCCAGAAGCAGCAGCGGCAAGCCACCTCGGGAAAGCACAAACTTTTTCAGAAATCCAATGTATACTGGCTGCAACCAGCCAAGCATAATAGTTAAGAGCCCTGATTCTCCAAACTAACTGGATTCAAACTCTGCTACTGCTACTGCTGCTAAGTCGCTTCAGTCGTGTCCGACTCTGTGCGACCCCATATGGCAGCCCATCAGGCTCCCCAGTCCCTGGGATTCTCCAGACAAGAACACTGGAGTGGGTTGCCACTTCCTTCTCCAATGCATGAAAGTGAAAAGTGAAAGGGAAGTCATTCAGTCGTGTCCGACTCATAGCGACCCCATGGACTGCAGCCCACCAGTCTCCTCCGCCCGTGGGATTTTCCAAGCAAGAGTACTGGAATGGGGTGCCATTGCCTTCTCTGTCAAACTCTGGCTCCACCATTAAATAGCTATGTTCTCAGGCTGTTTACTTCACCTCTGTGTCTCAATTTTCTCCTGAATAAAATAGAATAGACTGTCACGTGCTTCCCTGATGGCTCAGATGATAAAATATCTGCTGTAATGCAGAAGACCCAGGTTCGATCCCTGGGTCGGGAAGATCTCCTGGAGAAGGGAATGGCAATCCTCTCCAGTATTTTTGGCTAAAGAATCCCATGGACTGGGGGGCTACAGTCCTTGAGGGTCGCAAACAGACAGACATGACTGAGTGACTAGCACACACAGAGACTCTTATACAGAGTGAAGTAAGTCAGAAAGAGAAAAACAAATATGAAGACAGATATATAGGGAATCTAGAAAAATGGTCCTGTTGAAACTATTTGCAGGGCGTGAGTACAGACACAGAAGTAAAGAACAGAGTTGTGGATGGGGCCGTGGGGGAAGGAGAGAGGGGGACGAATAGCACTGACATGTATACACTGCCATGTGTCAAATAGCCAGCTGGCGGGAAGCTGCTGCATAGCACAGGGAGCTCAGCTCGGGGCTGTGATGACCTAGAGGGTGGGACGTGGGGGTGGGAAGGGGGCTCAAGGGGAGGGGTATACACATACATATAGCTGATTCACTTTGCTGTGCAGCAGAAACTAACACAATATTGCAAAGCAATTATACTTCCACAACAACCAAAAAAAGGAATAAAGTGCTCTCGGTCATGTCTAGACCAAGGTAAGGATAACATAAGCCGCCCAAAGCCTTGGCTTTCACCTTGCCCTCCCCCATTTTCATCAAGCAAAGGCCCAGTCCTCGACGCTGAGGGAGGATCTGCAGAGACCCGAGACCCTGTCTGACACTGCATCTGTGCTCACTCAGAGATGCTTGGCGGCTGGGCTCTGCCTGATTTTATGCAGGGCCTGGATGGGGGGGTCAGCCAGGAGACCACAGTCCAGGCAGCCTAGGAAAGGAAGTTCCGAGGCAGTGCTAATGAGGCCCCCACCATATTTCAGATCTGTGACAACACAGAATCAGTGTATATGCACAGTAGGTGTATCTGGTAGTGATGCTTGGAGAGGGGTGGTCCATTAAACTCACAGCAAGATCCCAGTTATCAGTGAGGGATACAGGGTGGGGCCGGGGGAGGGATGGGGCAGAGCGCAGGCTCCCTGGAGAAGAGGTGAGGGAGGCTGGGCGTGAGTCAGAGCCTGGCTTCAAAGACTGCTCCCATCCAGCTGAGGACCAAGGAGCAAGCACAAAGGTGTCAGGAGAGACCCCTGCACTCACAGACACGGCGGAGTACTCAGTGCACACCCAGTAAGCTGGAGCACCTGAACAGGAATCATTCCAGACGAGGAGCCTGGAGGCCCTGCGGTGCCAGGACCACCGATCCTTTAGTTTCCGGACCACAGGGAGCTCTGGGTGTCCAAGGGGAGCCCAGGGAAGGAGTGAGGCAGCCGAGTAATGCAAGGGCATTTAGGCAGCAGCCACAGCTTTCCAGTGCCTAAGAAAGCGTCTTAGCATTTTAACAGCCAGCGTATCTGCAAAGGGGTCTTCTAGAAAATGTCAGCCCTGTGCTCACCAGCTGAATTCCAGACACCATCCGTCCCCACCACTGTGGTTGTGCATTTTGAAGGGCCCCTTTCCTGCTCGGAATGGCTTAGCAGAGAGCAGGCATCCATCTGCAAGTTCAGAGTCTCAGTGTCCATAGACTGAGGGGTAAGGCTAAGCCTTTTTGCCTTTGCTCTTTCTCTAAATTTTCAAGTCTGTAAAGGCTCTTGTTTCCCACTTTGAGTATTTCTGGGGGTCAGGTAGCCGTGTGGGGGTGTCTGCTCGATGCCCAGCCCCAGTAGGGACTGAGCAGTGGGGCACAGGTGTGCTTCCGAGCCCCTGCCCTGCTGGAACAGGCAACCCAGACGTGAGAGGGCTCATCCTCCGCTGAACTGCTCCATTCCGTCAGGCAGCAGGATTTGTCATAAAAACCCAAGCCTGTTTCTATCCTATCGCCCCCGTCTCCACCCCCACAAGCTGCTTTCTACCAACAACAATTTCAAAATTGATCTTTGAAATGACTCCTCACTTAAATCAGCTTCTGAGTTTTAAAGGGTAAGAAAATGTCTCTCACTCATTTAGACTAAACTAATGTGCCCATTAACCATGTTGGAGACACGCAGATCCTACTGCCTAGAAATTATCCATTAGCCTCATTTCAGGCTCTTCCACCCACTGCCTTCCTCCCACACTGCCTTGGAGTTCTAAACCTCAAACTTCATCTTGGCGTTCCCCTCCTCCGAAGACTAAAGTTCCATGGCTGTCCACAGTCTTAAGGGTAAACTCCAAAATCCTCAGCCTGTGATCTAACTTTATATATATATAAACACACACACACACACACTGGTTTCACTGAGCCTTAGTTTCAGCACTTGGAGGTCTTCAATCTTTAGTTGCAGCATGAGGGACCTAGTTCCCTAACCAGGGATCAAACCTGGGCCCCCTGCATTGGGAGCTCTAAATCTTAGCCACTGGACCACCAGGGAAGGCTTGTGTGAGCTGACTTTAATCTTCTAATTCACCATGTCATCCTCCTTTCTGGCCTGGAAGCTCAAGGCTCCACCTCTACCAGACATATCACAGTTTCCTCCCACTTGTTCTGTCTTTCTCTTCTACCTGGAGAGACTTTATCCCATATCCATCTGTTAAATCCTAGCAGTCCTTCAAGCATGCCTGTGTGTTAAGTCGCTTTAGTCATGTCTGACTCTGTGCAACCCCATGGGCTGTAGCCCGCCAGGCTCCCCTGTCCATGGGATTCTTCAGGCAAAAATACTGGAGTGGGTTGCCATGACCTCCTCCAGGGGATCTTCCTGACCCAGAGATCAAACCCAAGTCTCTGGCATGTCCTGCACTGGCAGGCAGATTCTTTACTACTAGCGCCACCTGGGAAGCCCCTGTGCTTCATGGGAGGGAGTTAACCCCAAACTTCTCTAAGCAGTTTTCCCAAACCTTCCTGGCTTAGAGGATTAGCCAGCCTGTGCTCTCTCCCCGCAGCTTGTTCTCACCTCTTACAGAAGTCCTGTCCCCATCTCCTAGGCCCCAGCTCAGGCTTTCCTGTCCATCTCTGTCTACTCTTTGTTATTCCCTGAAGACAACAACTTGCTCTAGGGTGTTTTTCATACCTCTTCATATGTTTATCTCTAAACCGTCTTCTCGCCCCTTATCTGTCCAGCAAACTCACACTCCTCCTAAGGCAGTGGGTCTCATCCTTGGCTGAAAATTAGAATCAAATGGGGAGCACTCAAATGGAGATGATACTCAGGCTTCACCCCTTCCCTCAGCAACTAAATTAGAATCTCTGAGGATGGGAACCAGGCATCAGCAATTTTTGAAGCTCCCCAGGTGATTCCAATAACCCCCAGATACGCAGATGACACCACCCTTATGGCAGAAAGCAAAGAAGAACTAAAGAGCCTCTTGATGAAACTGAAAGAGGAGAGTGAAAAAGGTGGCTTAAAACCCAACATTCAGAAAATTAAGATCATGGCATCCAGTTCCATCATGTCATGGCAAATAGATGGGGAAACAGTGGAAACAGTGGCAGACTTTATTTTCTTGGGCTCCAAAATCACTGCAGATGATGACTGCAGCCATGAAATTAAAAGACGCTTGCTCCTTGGAAGAAAACCTAGACAGCATATTAAAAAGCAGAGAGACATGACTTTGCCAATAAAGGTCCATCTAGTCAAAGCTATGATTTTTCCAGTAGTCATGTATGGTTATAAAGAAAGCTAAGTGCCAAAGAATTGATGCTTTTGAAGTGTGGTATTAGAGAAGACTCTTGCGAGTCCTTGGACAGCAAGGAGATCCAATCAGTCCATCCTAAAGGAAATCAGTCCTGAATATTCATTAAGGACTGATGCTGAAGCTGAAAGTCCAATCCTTTGGCCACCTGCTGCAAAGGACTGATTCACTGGATAAGACCTTGATGTTGGAAAAGATTGAAGGCAGGAGGAGAAGGGGATGGCAGAGGATGAGGTGGTTGGATGGCATCACCAACTCGATGGACATGAGTCTGAGCAAGCTCCGGGAGTTGGTGATGGACAGGGAGGCCTGGTGTGCTGCAGTCCATAGGGTCGCAAAGAGTTGGACACGACTGAGTGAACTGAACGGACTAAAGTGATTCCAATGTGCTGCCAAGGTTGAGCACACCTGTCCTGGAATCGCCTCAAGCTCTCACCTATGTTGTCCTGATTAATTATTATTTGTATCCTGGGAACTTAGCATAGTACTTGTAACTAAAGAAGTTTTCATTGAATGGCTAAATAAATGAATGGCTGGATAGAGGAAGGGAGAAAGAAAGGAAAGGAGGGAGGGAAGAAGACAGGAAATGGTGTGGGGGGGCGGAAGGAGGGAAAGTGAAAATACTGATGGATGGTGTAGCTCAGAAAAAACCATATGCTGCCTTCCACTTCTAGACTTACTCCTGGAAGAAAAGTGTTGATCCCATCCCTCTAGCAATGCAACTTCTGTTGATCTCTCTGGTCTCTTTGTGCCCATACACAGGGGCACAGACAGACCAGAGAAAGAAGCAGACCCCTCCAGGTTGGCAGGTGGCAGACTTAATAAGCAAGGTGTGTGATTAGGCTATTCAAAGCGACTGTGTTGTTTTCTTTTTTTCTCTCTATACGTGCCCAGCTTGACCAGCCCCTGCTTCACTCCCAGGAATATCCAGTCTTCTTAATTACAGGGCTTAGTCCCTAGTAACTCACAAGTCACCTGATGACTCTTCCCCCTCCAAATGGGAGCCTCCTTCTCCCTCAAGCTGCTGCTCCGTCCTGTCGGCCGCACGTGGTGGGGTATGGCTCCAGCACCTTTTGTATAAGATTCCCCAGTTCAGTAAACCGTTGATGTCTCCGTAGCTGTCCCCAGGCCCTTCCTTTGGTCTTGAGACTGGGCAAACACAAGGCTTGCAAGCCTGCAGGGTGTAGCCGAACACAACGCGCTTACTTATGAGGCTTGTCTTGGGTGCCCCAAGATGAATAGGTCTCCACATTCACCCCCCAGAATCTTAAGTTGACACAGAGGCCTTAATGAGTATCAGTCACTTATACTCTGTAGCTGGTCTCAACACCACCCTACTCTCTCTAGGTGGTGTCCTTGAAACAGCTCACACTGTGGGAATGGTGGGTGGGCAGAATGCATATTCCAAAGATAGGAAAGGGGCAAGGAGGCTCCCATTGCCTGGGTCCAGCTGGCAGGTCAACGGATGGTTGCATGCTCTCACTGACCGCCTCCAAACACTTCCCTACAAAGCACAGTATTAGGCACCAGTCATGTCTGACTCTTTGTGACTCTGTGGACTGTAGCCCCCTAGGCTCCGCTGTCCATGGGATTCTCCAGGGAAAAAATACTGGAGAGGGTAGCCATGTCTTTCTCCAGGGGATCTTCCCGACCCAGGGATCTGGGTCTCCCACGTTGTGGGCAGATTCTTTACCATCTGAGCCACCAGGGAAGCCCAGGTACTGAGCAAATATCTGTGATTTAAACTGAGTTGTAGCTTCACGCAGTTGTCAAGTTGTCCACTAGAGCAGCAGTTCTCTAACTTTGCCTACAAAACATTCAGTTTTTAATTATATCAGAATGAACTACTACTAAAAATGAGGTGATAAAAATCAGTCTTCTCCTAATTCGCAGAAGAGCTTAGAATTGACTCGCTTTTAAATTTGTCCTTCCAAAAGTTTTCTTAAAATTTGGTCTCCCTGCTACTGACTTTTTTTTGCTAGCAAGCATTAATAAGTTAACATAATGATTAAACACAAGAGTGAACTAATAAAAGAAAATCTCTAAAATGCCATTAGAAATTAACATCTGGAGAATGTTTCTTCTGCTTAAATTATCTGTTCCCCCCTCTTCTTCCCTCGTCCCTCCCTTTTTTCCTTCCTTTCTCCCATCTTTTCCTCTCCCTTCCCTTCCCTCTTCCTTTTCCTCTTTCTTTCCACAAATATTTATTTATCACATGCTAAGTACCAGGCACTCTGCTAGGTTTAATAGCACAATACAGACATAATCTTTTCCCATGAGAATATTCCATGATTCTCGCAAGATACACCATGACTTCCAGAAATTCCACCTCCTTGGCAAGGTTAAGATACACAAATTTCATAGACAGGGCTCCTTTTCAGGCCCCAGGGAAAGTCACGCCTGATTTCAAAGCCTAGATTGCACTGTGGTTCATTTAGCAAATTTCTGTCTTGCATACAAGAGACACCTCTAACTTCCCACTGTGGAAGTGAAAAAAAAAAAGCTTCTCCTCTGCTCATATTATGGTCAAGTAATTCTCTGAAGATTCATCATTCGAGTGGAGGAAGGAATAGAATTTTCCAGAGGCCTCTTAATTGCACTCTTATAGACTATGGTGTTTTAAACATTAATACTCTGTAATAAAAGAAACTAGAAGACATTCGGATTAATCAAAGGCAGAAGCTGGAAGAGAAGACACATTATGGAGATTGATGACTCGGGTTAGATAATCACGGAGAGCTATGCATCCATTCAAGAAAGTAATTTTTAAACTCTGGCCTTAAAGCCCTAGGGTCCTATGGGATGCTTCAGGTCTACAACGATTCCATAAAAGTTTGATTCAGAGACTCTGAATACTCAACTGTTCTTCAAAAAGTCTAACAAAAACTTGCATACTCAAAGGTTATGATTCCAAAATTTTGTTCTTATTGGAGACATACTTTAACGTATGTGCTAACTCACCACCTTTTAATAAGTACCACAACTGTGAAAAGATCAAGCAAACTTGCCTGTGTTATACACACACATATACACAATGTAGGATATGAGGAATGTGGTGAAAAATATTTTTTGTGCCCTTCACAGCTGGCCCCTGGGTTCCTCCTAGATGGGGAAACATCTTTGCTTTTTGGCTTGCAAGCCCCAGCCTCCTCCAAGTTCAAGTTCCCTTGTTTTATTGATGGGTCGCCTTCCCCCCCGAGCCCACTGGTCTTACAGCTGCCATTCGTCCCCGCAGGGCTGCTTGTCCCACACCACACGCATCTTCACTTTTTCCTGCCCAAAAGGCAGACTTGAATGGATGGCATCAACAGCCTCCCTGGGTCTTTGGCTCTCTGTTGAGTAGACAAGTGGGGCATTCTAGGGTGTTTAAGGGAGGGAGGTCAAGGGAATGTAGCAGGATCTGATTCCTTCCCTTGGGGTCATTTAGATCTAGCTGGGTCCCTCAGCAGCTGAAAGCCACTACTGAGTTCCTGGAAACTCCCTCCTCACAAGTCTTCTCCCTTTAAGTCCTACTAACCTTTCCCTTCGGGCTTCCCAGGTGATGCTAGTGGTAAAGATCCTGCCTGCCAATGCAGGAGACATAAGACAGGGGTTCCATCCCCAAGTCGGGAAGATCCCCTGCATGAGGGCACAGCAACCCTCTCCAGTCTTGCCTGGAGAACCCCATGGACAGAGGAGCTTGGTGGGCTACAGTCCATGGGGGTCTCAAAGAGTTGGACTCGACTGAAGTGACTTAGCATGTACACACACACACATGTAAGCATGAAGGCAACCATTCCCTGCAGGCTGGGTTAAAATCATAGCTCTGGGTTTCTGTTCCACCTCTTGGGTTTCCTTGTCTACTCCTCACCTTTGTGAATAAACATACCTTGAATTGTCTTCATTTGGGTGTGCCACCTCATTCCTGCTGGGACTCTGACTGTACAGCCCACTCCTTGTCCCCTTTGTACCGTGGAAACCACCCATTTGCATTTATGTGCTTATGTTTGTATGTGTTCTCACAAAACGGATCTGTATTATATGCGTGTGTTTGAACTTTCTCATAAACATTATTGAGTTCTATATTTCATTATTTCATGCTGCTTCTTAGCTTTCTCACTGATTACAATTTTTTTCAGGTTCATCCGTGTTGCTATGGATATAATTAATCTATTGTCTCTACACTGCTGCTCCCTGCTCTGCTCTGTGCACTCTCCACGCTTACCTATCCAGTCTCCAGATGATGGGGACCCAGGTGGTCTCCAGATTCCTGGCACACAACCAATACTGCACTCAAGTCTGGGATATGTCCCTTGGGGAGCTGTATAACTATGTCTTTCAACTACAGAGAGAAAGGTAAAACTCCTGAGTCATTCAATGTGCAGCTGCTTAATTGGAGAAGACTCTTGAGAGCCCCTTGGACAGTAAGGAGATCAAAACAGTCAATTCCAAAGAAAATCAACCCTGAATATTCATTGGAAGGACTGATGCTGAAGCTGAGGTTCTAATACTTTGGCCACGTGACTCAAAGAGCTGACTCAATGGAAAAGATCCTAATGCTGGGAAAGATTGAAGGTAAGAGGAGAAGGGGATGAGAGAGCATGAGATGACTGGATGGCATCACCGACTCGATGAACATGAGTTTGAGCAAACTCCAGGAGATGGTGAAGGACAGGGAAGACTGGCGTGCTACAGTCTATGGGGTTGCAAAGAGTCAGACACGACTGAGCAACTGACCAACAATAAAGAGAAGAGCGCCAGCTGTGCTCCACAGAACATCACACTATCAACCCTCCTGGCAGCAGTGCCTAAGGGTCTGCATCCCTAAATCCCCACCAACACTTGGCATTAACCGGCTTTCAAATTCTGTCAGTCTATTAGATAGAAAGTGGTATATTATTTGGTAATTTGTCTTTCTTTGATTATTAATAATTGTAAGCACTTCCTCAGATGCACTTGATTTCCTCTTTCATAAATTATATGTTCACATGCTTTGCCTATTTTTCTATTGGGGTTGTCATTATTCTTATAAGAATTCCTTGTATATTATTTTAAAATATCCCCATTAGTTTCAGTTTGCTAATATTTCACATAAGAATTTTTACATCTATATTCATAAAAGAAATGAGACTATAAATTTCTTTCCTTTTCTCCTATTTGTCCTTATCTTGAATAACTTTAAAGTTATAGGAGCTAAGTGTTCCTTACAAGAAGCTGATGGTGTCTCATCGTTGACACATTGCTCCAAGTCAG
>SJYW01020293.1:885869-914296 GCA_006410735.1 Raphicerus campestris | reverse complement strand
AAAAAAAAAAAAAGCCTCTCCTCTGCTCATATTATGGTCAAGTAATTCTCTGAAGATTCATCATTCGAGTGGAGGAAGGAATAGAATTTTCCAGAGGCCTCTTAATTGCACTCTTATAGACTATGGTGTTTTAAACATTAATACTCTGTAATAAAAGAAACTAGAAGACATTCGGATTAATCAAAGGCAGAAGCTGGAAGAGAAGACACATTATGGAGATTGATGACTCAGGTTAGATAATCACGGAGAGCTATGCATCCATTCAAGAAAGTAATTTTTAAACTCTGGCCTTAAAGCCCTAGGGTCCTATGGGATGCTTCAGGTCTGCAACGATTCCATAAAAGTTTGATTCAGAGACTCTGAATACTTAACTGTTCTTCAAAAAAGTCTAACAAAAACTTGCATACTCAAAGGTTATGATTCCAAAATTTTGTTCTTATTGGAGACATACTTTAATGTATGTGCTAACTCACCACATTTTAATAAGTACCACAACTGTGAAAAGATCAAGCAAACTTGCCTGTATTATACACACACATATCCACAATGTAGGATATGAGGAATGTGGTGAAAGACATTTTTTGTGTCCTTCACAGCTGGCCCCTGGGTTCCTCCTAGATGGGGAAACATCTTTGCTTTTTGGCTTGCAAGCCCCAGTCTCCTCCAAGTTCAAGTTCCCTTGTTTTATTGATGGGTCGCCTTCCCCTCAGAGCCCACTGGTCCTACAGCTGCCATTCATCCCCGCAGGGCTGCTCATCCCACACACATCTTCACTTTTTCCTGCCCAAGATGCAGACTTGAATGGATGGCATCTAACAGCCTCCCTGGGTCTTCGGCTCTCTGTTGAGTAGACCAGTGGGGCATTCTAGGAAGCTTAAGGGAGGGAGATCAAGGGAATGTAGCAGTATCTGATTCCTTCCCTTGGGGTCATTTAGATCTAGCTGGGTCCCTCAGCAGCTGAAAGCCACTACTGAGTTCCTGGCAACTCTCTCCTCACAAGTCTTCTCCCTTTAAGTCCTACTAACCTTTCCCTTCGGGCTTCCCAGGTGATGCTAGTGGTAAAGATCCTGCCTGCCAATGCAGGAGACATAAGACAGGGGTTCCATCCCCAGGTCGGGAAGATCCCCTTCAGGAGGGCACAGCAACCCTCTCCAGTATTCTTGCCTGAAGAACCCCATGGACAGAGGAGCTTGGTGGGCTACAGTCCATGGGGGTCTCAAAGAGCTGGACTCGACTGAAGTGACTTAGCATGTGCACACACACACATGTAAGCATGAAGGCAACCATTCCCTGCAGGCTGGGTTAAAATCATAGCTCTGGGTTTCTGTTCCACCTCTTGGGTTTCCTTGTCTACTCCCTCACCTTTGTGAACAAACATACCTTAAATTGTCTTCATTTGGGTGTGCCATCTCTTTCCTGCTGGGACTCTGACTGTACAGCCCATTCCTTGTCCCCTTCCCACCGTGGAAATCATCCATTTGCATTTATGTGCTTGTGTTTGTATGTGTTCTCACAAAACGGATCTGTATTATATGCGTGTGTTTGAACTTTCTCATAAACATTATTGAGTTCTATATTTCATTATTTCATGCTGCTTCTTAGCTTTCTCGCTAATTATGATTTTTTTCAGGTTCATCCGTGTTGCTATGGATATAATTAATCTATTGTCTCTACACTGCTGCTCCCTGCTCTGCTCTGTGCACTCTCCACGCTTACCTATCCAATCTCCAGATGATGGGGACCCAGGTGGTCTCCAGATTCCTGGCACCACAACCAATACTGCACTCAAGTCTGGGATATGTCCCTTGGGGAGCTGTGTAACTATGTCTTTCAACTACAGAGAGAAAGGTAAAACTCCTGAGTCATTCAATGTGCAGCTACTTAATTGGAGAAGACTCTTGAGAGCCCCTTGGACAGCAAGGAGATCAAAACAGTTAATTCCAAAGAAAATCAACCCTGAATATTCATTGGAAGGACTGATGCTGAAGCTGAGGTTCCAATCCTTTGGCCACGTGACTCAAAGAGCTGACTCAATGGAAAAGATCCTAATGCTGGGAAAGATTGAAGGCAAGAGGAGAAAGGGATGAGAGAGCATGAGATGACTGGATGGCATCACCTACTCGATGAACATGAGTTTGAGCAAACTCCAGGAGATGGTGAAGGACAGGGAAGACTGGCGTGCTACAGTCTATGGGGTNGTCAGTTCCTGAGGCACCCACTTAGGGAGCTTTTTCACCTTTCCAATTTGCTTCGCATGCCAAATGACCACAGAATGGCCAGTGCTGAGTTCTTGGGCAACCTCTCATGTAATTGCAAGAGGATCAGATCTGATAATGCCCTCAGTTGGTCGTTGTCACCTTCTGATGGCTGGCCACTGCGCTCCTCATCTTCAAGGCTCTCATTGCCTTTGCAAAACTTCAAACCACCACTGCACTGTGCATTCATTAGCAATTTGGGGGTCAAATGCCATTATTGATGTTTCAAGTTGTCTCTGCTATTTTATGGCTTATTTTGAACTTGAAGGGCTTCCTTTATGGCTTAGCTGGTAAAGAATCTGCCTACAATGCAGGAGACCTGGGTTCAGTCCCTGGATTGGGAAGATCCCTTAGAGAAGGGAAAGGCTACTAANGTTGTCTCCGCTATTTTATGACTTATTTTGAACTTGAAGGGCTTCCTTTGTGGCTTAGCTGGTAAAGAATCTGCCTACAATGCAGGAGACCTGGGTTTAGTCCCTGGATTGGGAAGATCCCTTAGAGAAGGGAAAGGCTACTAAAAAAAAAAAGAAAATCACTCAAATTTGCTTTTTGTCTAACATCATTTCCCCAGTCTAAAGTAGATATAAAATAAACAATAAGTAATAAGTCATTAGCAAAAAATAATAAAAAAAACAAAGCAAGAAATGTGCATGAAAATGATGTATACCATAGCCACATTTATTTTAGAAGGTGTTCATGCTCAGTTGCTTCAGTCATGTCCGACTCTTTGCAGCCTTATGGACTGTCGTCCACCAGGCTCCTCTGTCCATGGGATTCTCCAGGCAAGAATACTGGAGTGTTTTGCCATGCCTTCCTCCAGGGGATCTTCCCAACCCAGGAATCAAACCCACATCTCCTGAGTCTCCTGTGTTGCAAGTGGATTCTTTACCACTGGGAGCCACCAGAGAAGCCCGCATATTCCAATATCAAATGGTAAAGTTCAACAATACAAAACCTCAGTTACTTTTGCACCAACCTAATAACCTGACTCTAAAAAGAAACCATAAAAATGTCAAATTTTGTCAAAGTTCTCTTGACTTTGACAGGCTGACCTCCTTGATTTACTGACCAGTGTCATTATCACAATATAAAAGAATCTTCTTTATCTTCTGTGCAGTCTTCCTAAATAGTAAAAGTTCTTTGTTTTAGCAGAATCATTTTCTATGCCTCTGTCTGAGATTTATGTTTACTTTATTATGTCCTTGATTATAAAAGAGCAGAGGTTCATCACATAAAAAGAGCTCAGATGCTTTATAAGCCTGTTGTTTTAAAATATTTCATCATCACCTTGATAAATAGGTAGCTAATTATTATTTTTCAAGCATCCAGTGATAATATCTTAATCAAGTTATCTCCTCTGACAGCTCTTTATATTTTTGCCTTCCCTAGATTGTATCCTAATTTAGAAAGAAATAAAATAAAATGCTCAGAATACTTTCCACACCTATCTGAAAATTCCCAGTAGACCACCAGAAAATTACAAAGATTTATACTTCCACCTTATGAAGAGAGCCACTGAAAATAACTAGGCTTATTTGGTGTGAGTCATTGTTTCTCTGGCTGTATTCACTATTGTAAGGGATGCATTAGAAGAGTTGTCAAATCAGGAGGGCTACTCTGACTCCTCTGTCTGAGACATGATTCCTGTTTCCCAGTCTGGGCAACAGTGAAAATGGTCTGGTTTCCTCCCCTGTCCTAGAGCTTCTATAGGATGAGAGGACGTATGCATTCAAAGGATTTGAGGCAAGAAAGAATTCAGTGATTAGAGTAAACGTGGAAGAGAAACTTCTGTTAAATTCCTTCTCTCCTCTCCATGCTCACAGGCCCACCTTTTTCCAAGTGTTCCTTTCTATATGGAACCAGAGTGAACTAAATAAATCACAGACAGGCTGAACCTGTTTGGATGGATGAGTGGGTGGGCAGTTGGCTGGGTGGGTGGGTAGGCAGGTGGTTAGATGGCTGGGTGGGTGGGTAGATGGATGGTTAGATGAATGGGTGGGTGGTTAGATGGTTGGGTGCATGTGTAGGATGATGATGGATGCGTAGATGAGAGTGGATGGGTGAGTGGGTGAATGGGTAGGTAGATGAGTATCTGGGGTCAGATGGCTGAGTGCGTGGGTAGGTGTGTGGTTGGATGGCTTGGAGGGTGGATAGGTGGATGGAAGGTTGGGTAGATGGGTGGATGAATGGGGAAATAGGTGAGTATGTGGGTGGCTGGATGCTTGAGTGGGTGAGTAGGTGGATGATGGATGGGTAGATGGCTGGGTGAGTGGGTAGGCAGGAAGGTAGATGAGTCACATGGATGGGTAGGTGGCAGGTGAGCTCCAGCAGGGATTTAACCTTACGTACCTGTAAGTAGTCCTGTGAGGCTGTTTTCTGACACTGTACTTGAAGTCCTCAGAACTGGTAGTCACACAGGGAGGGAAGATGGATATAATATGAGGGAGAGCAAGGACAAGTTGAAACTCACAGGCTGGACTAAATCCTCTGTCAACCTTGATGATCAGGCCACCTGTGGAAGCTGACCTTAGGCCATGGGGAAAATCCAGCACACCTTAAAAAATGTTGTGAGTTTCTCAGGTTCTCTCTACCATTACTTTCCAGAACACCATTTTGCTCCCATTGTTACAGTTCAGTCACTCAGTGTTGTCCCCCACTCTTTGTGACCCCATGGACTGCAGCACGCCAGGCTTCCCTGTCCATCACCAACTCCAGAAGCTTGCTCAAACTCATGTCCATCAAGTCAGTGGCGCCATCCAACCATCTCATTCTCTGTCATCCCCTTCTCTTCCTGTCTTCAATCTTTCCCAGATTCAGGGTCTTTCCCAATGAGTTGGCTCTTTGCATCAGGTGGTCAAAGTATTGGAGCTTCAGCATCAGTCCTTCCAGTGAATATTCAGGTTTGATTTCCTTTAGGATGGACTGGTTTGATCTCCTTGCTGTCCAAGGGACTCTCAAGAGTCTTCTCCAACACCACAGCTCAAAAGCATCAATTCTTCAGCACTCAGCTTTCTTTATAGTCCAACTCTCACATCCATACATGACTACTAGAAAAACCACAGCTTTGTTGGCAAAGAAATGTCTCTGATTTTTAATATGCTGTCTAGGTTGATCATAGCTTTTCTTCCAAAGAGCAAGCGTCTTTTAATTTCATAGCTGCAGTCACCATCTGCAGTGATTTTGGAGCCCCCAAAATAAAGTATCTCACTGTTTCCATTGTTTCCCCATCTATTTGCCATGAAGTGATGGGACCAGATGCCATGATCTTAGTTTTCTGAATGTTGAGTTTTAAGCCAATTTTTTTTACTCTCCACTTTCACTTTCACCAAGAGGCTCTTTAGTTCTTCTTCACTTTCCGCCATAAGGGTGGTTCCATCTGCATATCTGAAATTATTGATATTTCTCCCAACAATCTTGATTCTAGCTTGTGCTTCATCCAGCCCAGTATTTTGCATGATATATTCTGCATATAAGTTAAATAAACAGGTTGATAATTTACAACTTTGACATACTCCTTTCCCTACTTGGAACCAGTCTATTGTTCCATGTCCAGTTCTAACTATTGCTTCTTGACCTGCATACAAATTTCTCAGGAGGCAGGTAAGGTGGTCTGGTATTCCCACCTCTTGAAGAATTTTCCACAGTTTGTTGTGACCTACACAGTCAAAGGCTTTGGCATAGTCAATAAAGCAGAAGTAGATGTTTTTCTGGCATTCTCTTGCTTTTTTGATGATCCGTAGGATGTTGGCAATTTGATCTCTGGTTCTTCTCCCTTTTCAAGCTGCCTAAATCCAGCTTGAACATCTGAAAATTCTCAGTTCATGTACTGTTGAAGCCTGGCTTGGAAAATTTTGAGCATTACTTTACTAGCATGTGCTGCTGCTGCTGCTAAGTCGCTTCAGTCGTTTTCAACTCTGCATGACCCCATAGATGGCAGCCTACCAGGCTCCACCATCCCTGAGATTCTCCAGGCAAGAACACTGGAGTGGGTTGCCATTGCCTTCTCTGTACTAGTGTGTGAGATGAGTGCAACTGTGCGGTAGTTTGAACATTCTTTGGCATTGCCTTTCTTTGGGATTAGAATGGAAACTACCTTTTATAGCTTATCCCTAAATTTATCTGATGGTTCTATTGAGTAAGCATCCCCTACTCAACTTGAGGGACAGTTCCTAAGGGTCCCACACCTATTTCTTCGTCTCTGATTATTCTCTTCTCACCTGAGTCTACAGAGTTGTTGTGCAGTCTGTGTTTGGAGAAGAAACAGATGCTTAGCAAGCAAGCATCCTTCCAAAAGGTGGCATCCTTCCTACCACCTCTGGGGCAGTGGCTTTTTAGTCTTTAAAGCCAAATACATGATGTCTTTTCCTCTGGCTCTCCTGGGGTCATCACTTTGGAGTGAACCGGGCTTACATCTGACTGCTGGGGCTGAGGGGTGCAGAACTGGTGAGGAAGGGAGGAGAGAAAGCAGGCAGGATGTTTGGAGCAAATGGAGAAATTTGGATGGGAGAGGTACTCATCAGTTAAAACTCCAGAATTATCTGTACTGCAAAAATACAAAAAATAAAAATAAAAACACAAACAGGGGACTGCCTGGGTAATAATTTAAGCGAATACCTCCTTCCTTTCCAGTAAAGAAGCAAACCTCTTCCCAATATACCTACTATACCTACTGCTTTCAAGTCCACTGAGACATTGTCGTAGACTGTAGAAGTAGCACAGAGGCATGGTGGCTGGAATTGCAACCCACCATGGACCCTGAGCATCACTGCATGTTCTTGCTAAAGGCGCCAGGAGTGCAAGGCCCTGAGTGCTCTGACCTGGGTTACTTCCCAGGGCAGTGCCTGCAACCAGTAACCTTAAGGGATGAGGTAACATCGCTCTCCCCAGATCCAGCTTTCTTCCCCTCCCTGTAAAAGGGACGAGTCCTCCAGGCACAAAGTGTAACATACTTTCATATGTCTATGAAGCAGCCATTCAAGCTCACCTGAGTCACGTCCCCTTCCCTCCATGGGACTGCAGGTAACAGAGAACCAGTACAGACATGAAGCTCGGGACCACAGGTCACGGAGAACTGGTACAAACTTGAGGCTCTGGCTACAGATTTTACTGAGTGACAAAGTCCTTTGTCTCTGACCCAGGAGTGTCATGCCTTCTGCCAGCATCCATGGAAACATGATGTGTTAGCTTATAAGTAGTATAAAACCCCAGACCATTAGCAACTCTTTTCAGTGGTGGCCTTTCAATGCCTTGTCTCAAAGGGTACACAGATCACCTTGACGAGCATCTCTGCATCTCAGTGGGACCCTGCTACATGATATAAAGAAAGAGTGAAGCTGTTGTTGATTAAAAAAAAAAAAAAAAAGCCAGGGTGGAAATCTAGTATCTACCTTCCACTGGCTGGACTTGTCTGGCTTTCACACTTAACAACCCAAAGGCACTATGATGGAGAAGGTGTTTGAGGGTGTCCTCCTGGCCCAGCCTGGCTGATCTAGGTGCCTTCTTGGTGGTTTTAGAAAGAGGGTATATACCAATGCACTCTGGCTTCTCAGCCTGCTGCTGGCAAATGCTTGCCATTCCCAGATTCTGAGCAGCCTTTCTAGACAAGATTTCAAACCTAATTAAGCTTAGCATTATCATTGTTTTTATCACATTAAGTTCCCGCCTGGCCCACAGCAGCAGAGACCACAAAGTCAGCGCTGCGTCTTTAAACAGAAACAACAGATTTTGGTTCAATTAAAAATTCATTAAAATGCAAATGAGTTTGTAAATTTTTTTCCCTCCTTCTGATGATTCCTCAGCATGGTTTTTTAATCCTAGCTGGTGCTGAAGGAGAGGTGAACCCCTGGCTAGAAAGGAAAAGAGAGGGAGAGACAGAACGCGGGACACTCACGGAGACGTACTGCTGCTTCCCTGAGAGGCTTACCCCTCTGCCCCCTGCTTCCCCTCCTCCACCACTCTCCCCAGAGGGGACGAGTTCCACGATTGCTCCCCAGTGCTAGTGTTTAGCTGATAAACCCCATCATTTTCCTGATCACTATCTCACTGCATCTTAAGGGAAACTCCAGGATAAAATGAATAAGTAACCTTATCCACCTAAGGCTGTGGTTTTTCCAATGGTCATGTATGGATGTGAGAGTTGGACTATAAAGAAAGCTGAGTGCTGAAGAATTGATGCTTTTGAACTGTGGTGTTGGAGAAGACTCTTGAGACTCCCTTGAACTGCAAGGAGATCCAACCAGTCCATACTAAAGGAGATCAGTCCTGGGTGTTCATTGGAAGGACTGATGTTGAAGCTGAAACTCCAATACTTTGGTCACCTGATGTGAAGAGCTGACTTATTTGAAAAGACTCTGATGCTGGGAAAGATTGAGGGCAAGAGGAGAAGGGGATGACAGAGGATGAGATGGTTGGATGACATCACTGACTCAATGGACATGGGTTTGGGTGGGCTCTGGGAGTTGGTGATGGACAGGGAGGCCTGGCGTGCTGCGGTTCATGGGGTAACAAAGAGTCAGACACCACTGAGTGGCTGAACTGAACTGAACTGAATTATCCACCTAAACCCCCCAAGGCTTCCCAGGTAGTGCTAGTGGTAAAGAACCCACCTGCCAATGCAGGAGATGCTGGTTTGATCCCTGGTTCAGGAAGATCCCCTGGAGGAGGGCAAAACAATCCACTCCAGTATTCTTGCCTAGAGAATCCCGTGGACAGAGGAGTCTGGCAGGTGACATTTCACGAGTTGCACAGAGTTGGACTGAAGCAACTTAGGATGCACCTACAGCCCCTAGCCAACCCATCACATTTTGATAATGTTTTTAGGGAGCTTTCTCCACTAACAGAACATTGAAATGTGACTAGGGGCTCCTGCAATAACTTAAAATGGTGATTAACCCCTCTCATGTGTTTGGCCAGGTAACCTCTTTGCCCAAATCCAACAAAACCACAGAGCCTACAGAAAGACATGTATGAACTAACAAAATGTTTAGTGTACACAGCACCTGTAAGGCTTTGCCCTTACTCTCTGACCAGTATACCCAGAAATCTTGGTAAGTTCCCTACTTTAATGCCTGGCATAGGAATGGGAAAACTGAGGCGGCAGAGAGTTGGGGAGATACTTGCTATGATTTTTCCAGTAGTCATGTATGGATGTGAGAGTTGTACTATAAAGAAAGCTGAGCAGCCAAGAATTGATGCTTTTGAGCTGTGGTGTTGGAGAAGACTCTGGAGAGTCCCTGATGCTGAAGCTGAAAGTCCAATCCTTTGGCCACCTGATGCAAAGAACTGACTCACTGGAAAAGACCCTGATGCTGGGAAAGATTGAGGGAAGGAGGAGAAGGGGATGACAAAGGATGAGATGGCTGGATGGCATCACCGACTCAATGGACATGAGTCTGAGCAAGCTTCGAGAGTTGGTGATGGACAGGGAAGCCTGGTGTGCTGCAGTCCATGGGGTCACAAAGTTGGACATGACTGAGTGACTGAACTGACTGACTTGCCCAAAGTCACATTACTAGAAAGTAGTGGTCAAGACCTGAACCCATATCTCTTGGATTCCAAAGCCAGTGTTCATATCACATGAATTCCACAACTCTTTGTTTCCATGTTCACAGAGCTGCTCCAGCTTTTTGTTTCCACAATTGACCAGCTATTTCAACCACTGGATCCTAAAACAGCTTGGATGTTTAGACTGATGCTAGCTTTTGAGAAAACGATGCCATGGTGCCTCAGACCCCAGGAGCGATGCTGTCACGGTACTGCTGCCTGTGGGAAGCAGGCAGCTTCTGCAAGTTCATTAGACACCCCTAATTGCTGTGAACACATTCAGGAGGTATCGTAAATGCAACTTAATTGAGAACTAATTAACTTGTTATAGTTATCTCATTACATGCCAATTAAATGTCTAAATATTCTTTTCTTCTCAGATAAAGGAATATAAAAAAGGAAAATCAGGGGTAAAACTGGATCTCCATTCAGGTACCAGGGTGGTAATAGGGGCCTTGGTCCTACAGAAGGAATCAAGCTCATTAACACTATGTTAAAGGAAGATGTTCAAAGGCGGTGGACAGATCCTGACTTTCAAAAGAATTCTCCATTAAATCTGCTATGAAATGGAATTTAGCCTCAAAGGCTCCAAGAGACAAGACCCGGCAAGGGATGTTTCTCCCACCTGGCTTCTCTCTAGCTGTTTAAGTTTTGGGTTTCTTATCCCTTTGTTTGCTGACAATCTGCCCTTTTCTGTGAAAGGCCAAGGGAACCGTCCACGTTGCCGTGTGCAGCTATCAAGAGCAGACTGCCAGAGCAGCGCTCAGCTACAGGGCAGCCCTCAGCTGCAGCCCAGCTCTCGTGTTATCACTCGCTCTTAATCTGTTTTCAGCCATGATATCGTTCAACCCTCTCCTCTGCTGAGTTTCCAGAAGCTCAGAGAGTCCCCAGCCATGGGGGACATACGGGGTGCCTCTCTCGAGGAGCAGGAATGAAGGCAAAGCTGAAATAATAAATTCATTCACGGCCCTTTACTTTCTGAACTGAACTGAACTATCCACCTAAACCCCCCAGGGCTTCCCAGGTAGTGCTAGTGGTAAAGAGCCCTGATGTTTCTTGTTCAAGTATGTCTGTTTAAACCATCAAGAAAAGCAAATCCTGTTTATTTCCATCAGAAACTCAAATCAATACCCAGTCCTGGCAGACAAGAGAGTTGGGTCCCCTTCTCACTGATTCGTAGCTGTTAGAACTTACGGGCCACCTTGCTGACAGTGGTTGGTATTGTACAAGGAAAAGATGTACCTGGCTTTCCATCTTAATGAAAGGCAGACAGACTCTCTCAACCTCTCCAGTTCGAGTACCCTCCCAGGTCTTTCTGGTTTCCTGCCTCAGTGAAGCCAAACCCAACCACATTGTTCCTGGGACTTAAACATCCTTCTTTTGTCACAGCCACTGATTATCCTCTATTCTGGAAGCTGATGGTTCTAACATAACTCTCAGCATCCCAGAGAGAAGTCAGGATGCTGAGGGCCCATTCTCTAAGGGGAGCTATTTATGTGGTCTGCCCCCAGGCTGGACAGCCAAACCCCTCTGTCCAGGTAGGTTTCTATAAAGAACCCATTGGGATTCCTTTGTCTGACCTTCATGAAGACAGCAGAAGAATGGATGGAAAACTATGAGCCCACCTTGTAGAAAGAAAAATGATAAAGCACCTACTATACAGTCAGCATACAGCAAACTAAAGACAAACAGTGAGATTCTGATGGTTGTTGTTTCGGCACTAAGTTTATCTGTCTCTTTTGTGACCTGACGACTGTAGCCTGCCAGGCTCCTCTGTAGCATGGGATTTCCCAGGCAAGAATACTGGAGTGGGTAGCCATTTCCTTCTCCAGGGGATCTTTCCAAACCAGGGATCGAACCTGCATCTCCTGCATTGGCAGGTGGATTCTTTACATCTGAGCCTCCAGGGAAGCCTGAGATTCTGATAAGCGTTTACACTTTCTTCTCCCTACAAAACCCGTGCAACCCCTCTTTACCACCGTTAAGAAGCCTGCCTGTCCTCTAATTTATCTGGGTGTTTTGAAGTTTATTTTACTACCTAGGTTTGGCTACTTTATTTCTGCCGAGTCTTCTCGTCTCACTTCAGTCTGTGCTGGGCCGTGGCTTCTTTGTATGAAGCCCTTGCTTGCTTCTATTTGCAGAAAACAATCAATCTCTGCTTATGCATTTGTTCAAAGTTCACTTTAAGTACAGAGTATTTATCAACTGGATTGCTCTGTAAAGCGCCTGCCGCCGGTTACTCATTATGGGGAATGGCTTCCCTTCCCATTTTGCACCGCCCTGCAGCTTTCTGCGTATGTTACTCTCATTGGAGCGCTCCGTTTTCCTTGGCCAGCTGCCTCTGTACTCAGCCAGCAACCTGATGATTGGGGGCATATTTCAAACCTCCTACTCCTTGCGGAAAGGAAAGCAACAACCAGTTTGGGACTGACATTTAAAAGAGCTCTTACATTGCTGGAGACATGGTTACTATGTTAAAATTTCCTAGAAGAAACCAGCATCCTGATGAGGGGAAGGGGTGGTGGTGGTGGTGGTGGTGGTTAACCAAAGCTTCAGAGGATGGAGGTAGGGGTGGGGGTTACGATGTGGGTGGTTTCTGCCAGAGGTTGTCTCTCTCATCCCCAGCTGCCCTTTGGAGGCCCCTGGGGAGCTCTTGAAATTCTGACACCTCTGTCCCACCCCAGAGATTCTGATTGAATTACAGGGCAGGAGGGAGCCTGAATCAAGGTTGTTTCCCAGGTATGACTGAGTACTGAGCTAGGCTAGAGGTTGGAGCCCAATCAGAGTCTGCAAGAAAAACTGAGCTTCCCATTCAGGGGAGAGCAATCTCAACTTCAAGTCCAAGGGACCTGATTGGCATCCAGACTGGAAAGCCAAGAGTTCAAAGTGAGGCATGATGCGGGGAAGGGATAGTTAGGGAGTCTGGGATTGATATGTACACCCTGCCGTATTTAAAATGGATAACCACAGGACCCCCTCCCAGACGAATTAAAAGACTTACAGGGCGGAGTATGGGAAAGGCAACGCCTCTAAAACTTGCCCTTAGGGTTGGGACACTTCCTTCAATAGGATGTCAGGTCCCCCGCAGCAGGGTATGCAGGAGTTACAGCCCTCCATGTTTGGAATAAAACCTGAGAAATAGCTCCATGGCAATAGGATAATCAATTAATGATAGAGAAAATAACAAAAACAAAGCAAAGTACATTATTTGTTCATATCAATCCTTCATATATTTGGACTCAGTTATCACGTTCTGCAAGCTCTCCTGGTGGCTCAGTGGTAAAGAGTCCGCCTGCCAATGCAGGAGACATGGGTTCAATCCCTGGATTTAGAAGGTCCCCTGGAAAAGAAAATGGCAACCCACCCCAGTATTCTTGCCTGGGAAAGCCCACGGACAGAGGAGCCTGGCGGGCTACCGTCGTGGGGTCACAAAGAGTTGGACACAACCTAACAGCTAAACATCATCATCATCATCGTGCTCTGCACGGCCAGCCCCCAGCTCCTCTGAGCATCGCACTGACCCACGCCCACATGCCTGGCTGTCACCTCCACTCGCTGTCTGGTGTCGCTCTTTGAATACATGCTAGATATTTTAGGTATACTCCTGAAATCTGGGCTCCCCCAGAATAGCCCTCAGCACTCCCGCTGTGGCCATGAGAAGAATAAAAGCCAATCCCTTGTCCTTGAGACCACATTCCTGTTAACTCAGCCCAAGTGGAACCGCCAGGGAGAAACAGCACCAGCTCTGCCCACCCAGATCAGGCGCAGAGACCCTGGCTCAATGTTAGGACCACCTCCTCAGCCCTCCCTTTGCGGTCTGGTCCCAGCTCTGCCTCCGACTCCCTGAGTTTCCTTGAATAAATCACTTCTTCTTTCTGTCCCAGTTCTCTCATCTAGGAGAGGGATTCTAGGGACAGCCACATCCTTTCTGCTCTGCCCTTGGTGAGTNTGGACTATAAAGAAAGCTGAGCAGCCAAGAATTGATGCTTTTGAGCTGTGGTGTTGGAGAAGACTCTTGAGAGTCCCTGATGCTGAAGCTGAAAGTCCAATCCTTTGGCCACCTGATGCAAAGAACTGACTCACTGGAAAAGACCCTGATGCTGGGAAAGATTGAGGGAAGGAGGAGAAGGGGATGACAAAGGATGAGATGGCTGAATGGCATCACCGACTCAATGGACATGAGTCTGAGCAAGCTTCGGGAGTTGGTGATGGACAGGGAAGCCTGGTGTGCTGCAGTCCATGGGGTCACAAAGTTGGACATGACTGAGTGACTGAACTGACTGACTTGCCCAAAGTCACATTACTAGAAAGTAGTGGTCAAGACCTGAACCCATATCTCTTGGATTCCAAAGCCAGTGTTCATATCACATGAATTCCACAACTCTTTGTTTCCATGTTCACAGAGCTGCTCCAGCTTTTTGTTTCCACAATTGACCAGCTATTTCAACCACTGGATCCTAAAACAGCTTGTATGTTTAGACTGATGCTAGCTTTTGAGAAAACGATGCCATGGTGCCTCAGACCCCAGGAGCGATGCTATCACGGTACTGCTGCCTGTGGGAAGCAGGCAGCTTCTGCAAGTTCATTAGACACCCCTAATTGCTGTGAACACATTCAGGAGGTATCGTAAATGCAACTTAATTGAGAACTAATTAACTTGTTATAGTTATCTCATTACATGCCAATTAAATGTCTAAATATTCTTTTCTTCTCAGATAAAGGAATATAAAAAAGGAAAATCAGGGGTAAAACTGGATCTCCATTCAGGTACCAGGGTGGTAATAGGGGCCTTGGTCCTACAGAAGGAATCAAGCTCATTAACACTATGTTAAAGGAAGATGTTCAAAGGTGGTGGACAGATCCTGACTTTCAAAAGAATTCTCCATTAAATCTGCTATGAAATGGAATTTAGCCTCAAAGGCTCCAAGAGACAAGACCCGGCAAGGGATGTTTCTCCCACCTGGCTTCTCTCTAGCTGTTTAAGTTTTGGGTTTCTTATCCCTTTGTTTGCTGACAATCTGCCCTTTTCTGTGAAAGGCCAAGGGAACCGTCCACGTTGCCGTGTGCAGCTATCAAGAGCAGACTGCCAGAGCAGCGCTCAGCTACAGGGCAGCCCTCAGCTGCAGCCCAGCTCTCGTGTTATCACTCGCTCTTAATCTGTTTTCAGCCACGATGTCGTTCAACCCTCTCCTCTGCTGAGTTTCCAGAAGCTCAGAGAGTCCCCAGCCATGGGGGACATACGGGGTGCCTCTCTCGAGGAGCAGGAATGAAGGCAAAGCTGAAATAATAAATTCATTCACGGCCCTTTACTTTCTGAACTGAACTGAACTATCCACCTAAACCCCCCAGGGCTTCCCAGGTAGTGCTAGTGGTAAAGAGCCCTGATGTTTCTTGTTCAAGTATGTCTGTTTAAACCATCAAGAAAAGCAAATCCTGTTTATTTCCACCAGAAACTCAAATCAATACCCAGTCCTGGCAGACAAGGGAGTTGGGTCCCCTTCTCACTGATTCGTAGCTGTTAGAACTTACGGGCCACCTTGCTGACAGTGGTTGGTATTGTACAAGGAAAAGATGTACCTGGCTTTCCATCTTAATGAAAGGCAGACAGACTCTCTCAACCTCTCCAGTTCGAGTACCCTCCCAGGTCTTTCTGGTTTCCTGCCTCAGTGAAGCCAAACCCAACCACATTGTTCCTGGGACTTTAACATCCTTCTTTTGTCACANAGACAGACTCTCTCAACCTCTCCAGTTCGAGTACCCTCCCAGGTCTTTCTGGTTTCCTGCCTCAGTGAAGCCAAACCCAACCACATTGTTCCTGGGACTTAAACATCCTTCTTTTGTCACAGCCACTGATTATCCTCTATTCTGGAAGCTGATGGTTCTAACATAACTCTCAGCATCCCAGAGAGAAGTCAGGATGCTGAAGGCCCATTCTCTAAGGGGAGCTATTTATGTGGTCTGCCCCCAGGCTGGACAGCCAAACCCCTCTGTCCAGCTAGGTTTCTATAAAGAACCCATTGGGATTCCTTTGTCTGACCTTCATGAAGACAGCAGAAGAATGGATGGAAAACTATGAGCCCACCTTGTAGAAAGAAAAATGATAAAGCACCTACTATACAGTCAGCATACAGCAAACTAAAGACAAACAGTGAGATTCTGATGGTTGTTGTTTCGGCACTAAGTTTATCTGTCTCTTTTGTGACCTGACGACTGTAGCCTGCCAGGCTCCTCTGTACCATGGGATTTCCCAGGCAAGAATACTGGAGTGGGTAGCCATTTCCTTCTCCAGGGGATCTTTCCAAACCAGGGATCGAACCTGCATCTCCTGCATTGGCAGGTGGATTCTTTACATCTGAGCCTCCAGGGAAGCCTGAGATTCTAATAAGCGTTTACACTTTCTTCTCCCTACAAAACCCGTGCAACCCCTCTTTACCACCGTTAAGAAGCCTGCCTGTCCTCTAATTTATCTGGGTGTTTTGAAGTTTATTTTACCACCTAGGTTTGGCTACTTTATTTCTGCCGAGTCTTCTTGTCTCACTTCAGTCTGTGCTGGGCCGTGGCTTCTTTGTATGAAGCCCTTGCTTGCTTCTATTTGCAGAAAACAATCAATCTCTGCTTATGCATTTGTTCAAAGTTCACTTTAAGTACAGAGTATTTATCAACTGGATTGCTCTGTAAAGCGCCTGCCGCCGGTTACTCATTATGGGGAATGGCTTCCCTTCCCATTTTGCACCGCCCTGCAGCTTTCTGTGTATGTTACTCTCATTGGAGCGCTCCGTTTTCCTTGGCCAGCTGCCTCTGTACTCAGCCAGCAACCTGATGATTGGGGGCATATTTCAAACCTCCTACTCCTTGCTGGTGGGGAAGGCAACAACCAGTTTGGGACTGACATTTAAAAGAGCTCTTATATTGCTGGAGACATGGTTACTATGTTAAAATTTCCTAGAAGAAACCAGCATCCTGATGAGGGGAAGGGGTGGTGGTGGTGGTGGTGGTGGTTAACCAAAGCTTCAGAGGATGGAGGTAGGGGTGGGGGTTACGATGTGGGTGGTTTCTGCCAGAGGTTGTCTCTCTCATCCCCAGCTGCCCTTTGGAGGCCCCTGGGGAGCTCTTGAAATTCTGACACCTCTGTCCCACCCCAGAGATTCTGATTGAATTACAGGGCAGGAGGGAGCCGGAATCAAGGTTGTTTCCCAGGTATGACTGAGTACTGAGCTAGGCTAGAGGTTGGAGCCCAATCAGAGTCTGCAAGAAAAACTGAGCTTCCCATTCAGGGGAGAGCAATCTCAACTTCAAGTCCAAGGGACCTGATTGGCGTCCAGACTGGAAAGCCAAGAGTTCAAAGTGAGGCATGATGCGGGGAAGGGATAGTTAGGGAGTCTGGGATTGATATGTACACCCTGCCGTATTTAAAATGGATAACCACAGGACCCCCTCCCAGACGAATTAAAAGACTTACAGGGCGGAGTATGGGAAAGGCAACGCCTCTAAAACTTGCCCTTAGGGTTGGGACACTTCCTTCAATTGGATGTCAGGTCCCTCGCAGCAGGATATGCAGGAGTTACAGCCCTCCATGTTTGGAATAAAACCTGAGAAATAGCTCCATGGCAATAGGATAATCAATTAATGATAGAGAAAATAACAAAAACAAAGCAAAGTACATTATTTGTTCATATCAATCCTTCATATATTTGGACTCAGTTATCACGTTCTGCAAGCTCTCCTGGTGGCTCAGTGGTAAAGAGTCCGCCTGCCAATGCAGGAGACATGGGTTCAATCCCTGGATTTAGAAGGTCCCCTGGAAAAGAAAATGGCAACCCACCCCAGTATTCTTGCCTGGGAAAGCCCACGGACAGAGGAGCCTGGCGGGCTACCGTCGTGGGGTCACAAAGAGTTGGACACAACCTAACAGCTAAACATCATCATCATCGTGCTCTGCACGGCCAGCCCCCAGCTCCTCTGAGCATCGCACTGACCCACGCCCACATGCCTGGCTGTCACCTCCACTCGCTGTCTGCTTTCGCTCTTTGAATACATGCTAGATATTTTAGGTATACTCCTGAAATCTGGGCTCCCCAGAATAGCCCTCAGCACTCCCGCTGTGGCCATGAGAAGAATAAAAGCCAATCCCTTGTCCTTGAGACCACATTCCTGTTAACTCATCCCAAGTGGAACCGCCAGGGAGAAACAGCACCAGCTCTGCCCACCCAGATCAGGCGCAGAGACCCTGGCTCAATGTTAGGACCACCTCCTCAGCCCTCCCTTTGCGGTCTGGTCCCAGCTCTGCCTCCGACTCCCTGAGTTTCCTTGAATAAATCACTTCTTCTTTCTGTCCCAGTTCTCTCATCTAGGAGAGGGATTCTAGGGACAGCCACATCCTTTCTGCTCTGCCCTTGGTGAGTCTGGGATTACGCAGGCCTGAGAGTGTTCCCAGAGGAGCGCTGCTGTAGTCAGGGGCCTTGAAGGAAGCCTAGACATTTACCTGGGGTTATTTCCCAGTGGTGTGCTTCTGAAATGCTCTGGTGAAGACGTGCAGTTCTAGAAAAAGTAATCGTTTGGTTCCGGCTAAGCCACTAACTCCATCATCCCATATGGTTTTCATGGACTGGGCTCCCAGTAAGGAAGAGCTTTAACACAGGCAGGAGTGGAATCATCCAGGATACAGTTAATTAGCTGGCAGGGAGCCCGCATGGCTCACTCCCTTTGGCAGTAAAACTCTGCCTTTGTAGGTATTTCTCACTGCTCCCTGGGCTTCCCAGATGGTGCCTAGTGGTAAAGAACCAGCCTGCCAATGCAGGAGACGTAAGAGACATGGGTTCAATGCCTGGGTCGGAAAGATCCCTTGGAGGAGGGCTTGGCAACCCATTCCAGTAGTCTTGCCTGGAGAATCCATGGATAGAGGAGCCTGTTAGGCTACAGTCCAGAGGGTCCCAAAGAGTCAGACAGGAGTGAAGTGACTTAGCATGCACACGCTCACTGCTCCCTGCCTTCCTCACCTCCCTTTACCTGAACACTTGGGATGGTGACGTGGAAATCTTTCATCCAACTGCCCTTTCCCTAGCAGCATCCCTTTGTCAGGATGCCTCCCTCTCTGGGCTTGTCTCTTTCTCTCTCCCCTCCCTTTACCATATGGACATTATAGTAGACTCCTGGACATTCCCAAACATACCGACTTCTTTCCCTCTTTCCAGCCTGGACCCCTGGGGCCACCACCATACCCTCAGGACAGATGTCTACCTCACCAGCATCTTATCCCCACGCCCTGGGTTCTGTCTCTGATTGATGTCAGCACCATGCCCCTGTCTCCAAGCCTGGGTTTAGGGCAATCTCAGCCCCCTTTCAACAGAACCTATGCATCACTCTCCCATGACAAAAATAGGAGAAGAAATCCAGAAGATTTATTTCCTTCATACTCCAGGTTAAAAAATTGGAACAGCACAGTATGTGTATGCACCACGGGGCTCAGTTTAGACAAACTTACTGATTTAGGAGACTTATTTTCTCTTAAGGAGCTGTACAGTGGGTTAAGTGTATGATCATAACTTTTGCATTCATTAGCATCGTTTCTATGCTGCCAAATGCATAATTCTGACTCCCAGTTCCCACTGAACCTATAAGCAAGAGGATTTATTTTATTGTTTCATTTTATTCATTGCTTTTTCTTCCCTCTCAGTGTTTCCCTAGGGCTGTATTATGGGCAAATTTCACCTGTGGTCAGGTTACAGAGCTGGGAGCTGGCAATCGAGGTACCAGTCTCTGGTTGGCTGGTACCTACACTTGGGTAGGATGATGTTTTTCAGGAGGGTTGTGGCTCCAGCCAAAATGATACTGGCCAGGACAAAGGAAGCCTACTTTCTAGAAAAAGTCACACCTCTGATGCCAGTGTCTAAACCTTAGCCCCAAGGTATTGGGATCTCCTCCTTAATATTTTGATAGAAATTGAAATGAAATTTTAAAACTCTTGTTCCTTGGAAGGAAAGATATGACAAACCTAAACAATGTATTCCAAAGCAGAGACATCACCTTGCTGATAAAGGTATATATAGCAAAGCAATGATTTTTCCAGTAGTCATGTACAGATATGAAAGTTGGTCCATAAAGAAGGCTGAACGCCAAAAACTTGATGCTTTCAAATTGTGATGCTGGAAAAGACTCTTGATAGCCCCTTAGATTGCAAGGAGATCAAACCAGTCAATCCTAAAAGAAATCAACCCTGAATATTCATTGGAAGGGCTGATGTTGATGCTCCAATAGGTTGACCACCTGAGGAGAAGAATCGACTCATTGGAAAAGAGCCTGATGCTGGGAAAGATTGAAGACAAAAGGAGAATGAGAAGGCAGAGGATGAAATGGTTAGATAGCATCACCAGCTCAATGGACATGAATTTGAGCAAACTCCAGGGAAATAGTGGAGTACAGAGGAGCCTGACATGCTGCAGTCCATAGCATTGCAAAGACTTGGACACAACTTAGCAATTGAACAATAATAATAACAAATTTGCCTGGTAGCTTGCACGATGTGTTTTTCTTTCAAGATGACCATCCCCAAATTCATAACTAGTGCCCATCATGAGTAGGCAGTTCACAGAAGCAGCGTACAAAAAGATATTCATCTCACATATAATGAAATAATCTGCACTTAAAACAGCAAAATAAAAATTTTCACCTAGCAGTTGGCAAAGATCCACAAGTTTGATGCAACGCTATATTAGCACGTGTGGAGAGCGTTTCAATGGGAGAGTATACTTGCATAGTTTTTGGCAATATCACAGGGTAAAGTGTATATGATCCTTGATTTAGCAATTCTGCTCCTAAGACTCTCTCAGAACCACAGTGGCCCATGGAAACATCGCTGGAGAAAATTCCATGCTTATGCAGACTCAACTCACTGGATTCACCTCAAGTGTGGAGAAAAAGGAGTCTTCCTACACTGTTGTTGAGAATGCAAATTGGTGCAGCCACTATGGAAGACAGTATGGAAGTTCCTTAAAAACTAGACAAGAGTCACCATATGATCCCATAGTCCCACTTCTGAGCATGTATCTGAAAAAGATGAAACCTCTGATTTGAAAAGATACAAGTACCCCAGTGATTATAGCAGCATTATTTACAGTTGTCAGGATGTGGAAGCAAACCGAGTGTCCATCAACAAATGAATTGATAAAGATATAGATAGATAGATGCAATGAAATATATACATATATAGTATACAATGAAATACTACTCAACCATAAGGATGAAATAATGCCATTTGCAGCAACATGGAATGGATCTCAAGATTACCATATGAAGACAGAGAAAGACAGAGATTGTATCTCCTATATGTGAATCTAAAAAATAATATAAATGAAATTATTTACAAAACAGAAACAGATTCACAGATGTAGAAAACAAACTGATGGTTACCAAAGGCCAAAGGGGAAGGGAGGGATAAATTAAGAGTTTGGGATTAACAGAGACATACATATATAAGATGTATATAACAGATACATATATGCATATATATAAAGGAGAAAAACAATAANTTTGAAAGGAAGTGCATGAAGTAGAACTGGACAAAAACAGAAGTCAAGTAATGACTCAAACCCACAAAACCTTAGCCAATACCTGAGTCAGCTTGGGCTGCTAAAACAGAATACCATACTTGGATGGCTTAAAAACAACAGAAATTTATTTCTCGTAGTTTTGGTGTTTTAGAAGAATGAGATTACAGTGCAAGCATGATCAGATCTGGTGTGATTTCTCATCTGTGTTGTAAAGGCCATTTCCTTACAGTATACTCACATGTCAGAATGGGCAAGAGAGGTCTCATGAGTCTCTTTGACAAGGGCACTATTCCCTTTCATGATGGCCCCATGCTCACGACCTATTTTATCTACCAATGGCCCTAGTTTCTGATACCATCATATTGGGGGTTACAATTTTAACATATGAATTCTGAGGAGACAGAAACATTCAGTCCATGACAGCAACCCCACAGGGAGCTCTGGAGTAACTAGTTCCCATCAGAATTATCTGATGCCTGGCTAAGATGCTGCATCTTAACACTCCAGTGTTGCTCAGTTATCAGGTACAGAATGCCCCAGGAAGGCATGAACTTTGGTAAGAGTGCTTTCTGCAATTTAGCCAGGCCCTAAAGGGTCACAGTAGTGTTAAATTCAATTTTTTTAAGATATAATACCTTTATATTCAGTTTAGAGACTCTCTTGATTGATGGAAGTTAGAAATGTAATGCCAACTAGAAGAGACATCGCTTTTATCAGTGGAAAAAGATTGAATTTATGATTGATGTCTATGAAATCTAAGAATCTCTGAAATTAATATCTGTATGATTTAAAATCTTTGGACAGGATGAAGACTATCTAGGGGTAAAATAAGAAAGTAGCCAATGTGAACTGTTCAAAAATAATAAGAAAAACATTTTCACACATCAAGTCTGTTTTATTTAGTATAAGATTTATAATTTTCCCATCTATTGTCCTACAATAGATACAAAACTATAAAACCAGGGACTAAATTTTGTTACCACCCATGTCCTAATCTACATGTAGTTAGATCTAAGTAAACATTCAACAAATAAAGAAATGGAAAAGAGACCAGTTCACAAAATATAAAAGGGCCGATACATGTTAGATAATCCCTATTACTAAAAAATTACTAAGTGATAATGAAGGAGAAAATAGTATACATTCCCAAATATTAAGTTATAAAAACAATAATATAACAGTAATACCAAAAATTTTCTTAAGATGCAATACAGGTGGATGAATGGAAACCAAAGTAGCAAACCAAAGAATGAAAACTATGTGCTAAATGGAAGAAATCAAGATAGGAACTGCCCGGCGAGAGAAATTCAGTGTAGCTTAGAAGTCGAAGGTACTGACATGTCCAATGTAAGGTGTATATGCTACTGAAACAATATTGTGACTTCTTCTTTCAGAGATGGCATGGCATAAATCTGGAAATTGCCACTTCTGTCTTTTAAAACAAGAAAAGCAGGAGAGACTAAAACGAAATTATTTTCTTATACACATTGTAGAACAGAGGTCACAGGGCAAATTCTCACCCTGAAATCTGGAGAATGAGGCAAATTCAAAGTGATACTGCAATTAAAATCTGCTAACCTAGAGATGATGCCAGTGGATGAGATAGGTGATGGCATCACTAACTCAATGGACATGAGTTTGTGCAAACTTCAGGTGATGGTGAAGGTCAGGGAAGTCTGGGATGCTGCAGTCAATGGGGTCACAAAGACTTGGGCAGGACTTAACTGAACAACAGCAATCGAGAGCAGAAGGTACTGATACATAAATAGGCGAGACCGCTTAAACAGGGATTTTGACTAATGCAGGAAGCTTGTTGTTCAGTGGCTAGGTCATGTCCGACTCTTTGCAACCCCATGAACTACAGCATGACAGGTGTCCATGTCATTTACTATCCAGAAGTTTTCTCCAACTCATGTCTATAGAGTCAGTGATGCCATCCAACCATCTCATCCTGTGTCACCCCCTTTTCCTCCTGTCCTCAATCTTTCCCAGTGTCAGGGTCTTTTACAACTAGTTGGCTTTTCACCTCAGGAAGCCAAAGTATTGGTGTTTTAGCTTCAGCATCAATCCTTTCAATGAACATTCAGGACTGTCATTATAGTAAGAATATAAAGCCAGCAACTTCATCAATGGACTGTATTAAAGTGGCTTTTCTGGATACAACAGTTTCATATGGTTACGTGAGACAAAAAAAGCAGAATGGAATCAATTAAACAAGGTCTTTGACATGAGTGCTTACTTAAAAAAAAAAAAAAACTGAGTTATAATTAACACTGTTGTTCAGTCATGTCCGACTCTGTGACCCCATGAAAGGCAGCACACCAGGCTTTTCTGTCCTTCACTATGTCCCAGAATTTGCTCAAACTCATGTCCACTGAGTCAGTGATGCCATCCAACCATCTCATTCTCTGCTGCATCCTTCTCCTCCTGTCCTCAATCTTTCCTAGCATCAGGGTATTTTCCAGTGAGCTGGCTCTTCGCATCAGGTGGCCAAATATTGATTTCAGCTTCAGCATCAATTCTTCCAGTGAATATTCAGAGTTGATTTCCTTTAAGATTGATTGGTTTCATCTTGCTGTCCAAGGCACTCAAGAGTCTCCTCCAGCACCACAGTTTGAAAGCATCAGTTCTTCTACCCTCAGCCTTCTTTATGGTCCCAGTCTTTCATTCCTACATGACTACTGGATACACCAGCTTTGATTATATGGGCCTTTGTTGGCAAAGTGATATCTCTGCTTTTCAGTACACCATCCAGGTTTGTCATAGCTTTATATTAGTTTTAGCTTCCCTGGTGGCTCAGTGGTAAAGAATCTGCCTACCAATACAGGAGATGTGAATTTAATCCCTGGATTGGGAAGATCTCTTGGAGAAGGAAATGGCAACCCACTCCAGTATTTTTGCCTGGGAAATCCCATGGACAGAGGAGCTTGATGGGCTTAATACATAAAATCACAAAAGGGTTGGCACTACTGAATGACTACACAACAACTATTAAACTATAGAGATTTTCTGCTTTATAATTATTCAGTCTTGGAAGATTTTATATTTCTAGAAGTTTACCTCTTTTTTTTTTTTTTGGTTGTCTAATTTGTTGGCATACACATTCATAGTATTCTCTTATGATCTTTTTTATAATTCAACTGTAATTTCTCCTCTTTCACTTTTAATTTATTTATGTAGGCTATTTATCTTTTTTTTCTTGATGAGTCTAGTTAAAGTTTTGTCAATTTTATCTTTTCAAAGAACCAACTTTTAGTTTCATCGATATTTTCTTTTTCTTATTTAATTATTCATTTCACTTATTTCCACTCTGATCTTTATTTCCTTCCTTCTACTGACTTTTGGATTTGATTTATCTTTGTTTCGGTTCCTTTACATATACATTTAGATTGTTTTTTTGAGAGTGTTACTGTTTTTTAATGTGGGCTTATATCACTATGAACTTCAGTCTTAGAACTGCTTTTGCTGTATCCCATAGATTTCAGAGAGTTATATTTTTATTTTCATTTGTCTCCAGGTTTTCTTTTATTCCCTCTTAATTTCTTGGTTGGCTTGTTGATATTTTAGTATGATGTACAATTTCAATATGTGTATGATTTTTTTCCAGTTTTATTCTTGTAGTTGGTTTCTATTTTCATACTGCTGTGATCAGAAAGGANACCTACTATACAGTCAGCATACAGCAAACTAAAGACAAACAGTGAGATTCTGATGGTTGTTGTTTCGGCACTAAGTTTATCTGTCTCTTTTGTGACCTGACGACTGTAGCCTGCCAGGCTCCTCTGTACCATGGGATTTCCCAGGCAAGAATACTGGAGTGGGTAGCCATTTCCTTCTCCAGGGGATCTTTCCAAACCAGGGATCGAACCTGCATCTCCTGCATTGGCAGGTGGATTCTTTACATCTGAGCCTCCAGGGAAGCCTGAGATTCTAATAAGCGTTTACACTTTCTTCTCCCTACAAAACCCGTGCAACCCCTCTTTACCACCGTTAAGAAGCCTGCCTGTCCTCTAATTTATCTGGGTGTTTTGAAGTTTATTTTACTACCTAGGTTTGGCTACTTTATTTCTGCCGAGTCTTCTCGTCTCACTTCAGTCTGTGCTGGGCCGTGGCTTCTTTGTATGAAGCCCTTGCTTGCTTCTATTTGCAGAAAACAATCAATCTCTGCTTATGCATTTGTTCAAAGTTCACTTTAAGTACAGAGTATTTATCAACTGGATTGCTCTGTAAAGCGCCTGCCGCCGGTTACTCATTATGGGGAATGGCTTCCCTTCCCATTTTGCACCGCCCTGCAGCTTTCTGTGTATGTTACTCTCATTGGAGCGCTCCGTTTTCCTTGGCCAGCTGCCTCTGTACTCAGCCAGCAACCTGATGATTGGGGGCATATTTCAAACCTCCTACTCCTTGCTGGTGGGGAAGGCAACAACCAGTTTGGGACTGACATTTAAAAGAGCTCTTATATTGCTGGAGACATGGTTACTATGTTAAAATTTCCTAGAAGAAACCAGCATCCTGATGAGGGGAAGGGGTGGTGGTGGTGGTGGTGGTGGTTAACCAAAGCTTCAGAGGATGGAGGTAGGGGTGGGGGTTACGATGTGGGTGGTTTCTGCCAGAGGTTGTCTCTCTCATCCCCAGCTGCCCTTTGGAGGCCCCTGGGGAGCTCTTGAAATTCTGACACCTCTGTCCCACCCCAGAGATTCTGATTGAATTACAGGGCAGGAGGGAGCCTGAATCAAGGTTGTTTCCCAGGTATGACTGAGTACTGAGCTAGGCTAGAGGTTGGAGCCCAATCAGAGTCTGCAAGAAAAACTGAGCTTCCCATTCAGGGGAGAGCAATCTCAACTTCAAGTCCAAGGGACCTGATTGGCATCCAGACTGGAAAGCCAAGAGTTCAAAGTGAGGCATGATGCGGGGAAGGGATAGTTAGGGAGTCTGGGATTGATATGTACACCCTGCCGTATTTAAAATGGATAACCACAGGACCCCCTCCCAGACGAATTAAAAGACTTACAGGGCGGAGTATGGGAAAGGCAACGCCTCTAAAACTTGCCCTTAGGGTTGGGACACTTCCTTCAATAGGATGTCAGGTCCCCCGCAGCAGGGTATGCAGGAGTTACAGCCCTCCATGTTTGGAATAAAACCTGAGAAATAGCTCCATGGCAATAGGATAATCAATTAATGATAGAGAAAATAACAAAAACAAAGCAAAGTACATTATTTGTTCATATCAATCCTTCATATATTTGGACTCAGTTATCACGTTCTGCAAGCTCTCCTGGTGGCTCAGTGGTAAAGAGTCCGCCTGCCAATGCAGGAGACATGGGTTCAATCCCTGGATTTGGAAGGTCCCCTGGAAAAGAAAATGGCAACCCACCCCAGTATTCTTGCCTGGGAAAGCCCACGGACAGAGGAGCCTGGCGGGCTACCGTCGTGGGGTCACAAAGAGTTGGACACAACCTAACAGCTAAACATCATCATCATCATCGTGCTCTGCACGGCCAGCCCCCAGCTCCTCTGAGCATCGCACTGACCCACGCCCACATGCCTGGCTGTCACCTCCACTCGCTGTCTGGTGTCGCTCTTTGAATACATGCTAGATATTTTAGATATACTCCTGAAATCTGGGCTCCCCCAGAATAGCCCTCAGCACTCCCGCTGTGGCCATGAGAAGAATAAAAGCCAATCCCTTGTCCTTGAGACCACATTCCTGTTAACTCAGCCCAAGTGGAACCGCCAGGGAGAAACAGCACCAGCTCTGCCCACCCAGATCAGGCGCAGAGACCCTGGCTCAATGTTAGGACCACCTCCTCAGCCCTCCCTTTGCGGTCTGGTCCCAGCTCTGCCTCCGACTCCCTGAGTTTCCTTGAATAAATCACTTCTTCTTTCTGTCCCAGTTCTCTCATCTAGGAGAGGGATTCTAGGGACAGCCACATCCTTTCTGCTCTGCCCTTGGTGAGTCTGGGATTACGCAGGCCTGAGAGTGTTCCCAGAGGAGCGCTGCTGTAGTCAGGGGCCTTGAAGAAAGCCTAGACATTTACCTGGGGTTATTTCCCAGTGGTGTGCTTCTGAAATGCTCTGGTGAAGACGTGCAGTTCTAGAAAAAGTAATCGTTTGGTTCCGGCTAAGCCACTAACTCCATCATCCCATATGGTTTTCATGGACTGGGCTCCCAGTAAGGAAGAGCTTTAACACAGGCAGGAGTGGAATCATCCAGGATACAGTTAATTAGCTGGCAGGGAGCCCGCATGGCTCACTCCCTTTGGCAGTAAAACTCTGCCTTTGTAGGTATTTCTCACTGCTCCCTGGGCTTCCCAGATGGTGCCTAGTGGTAAAGAACCAGCCTGCCAATGCAGGAGACGTAAGAGACATGGGTTCAATGCCTGGGTCGGAAAGATCCCTTGGAGGAGGGCTTGGCAACCCATTCCAGTAGTCTTGCCTGGAGAATCCATGGATAGAGGAGCCTGTTAGGCTACAGTCCAGAGGGTCCCAAAGAGTCAGACAGGAGTGAAGTGACTTAGCATGCACACGCTCACTGCTCCCTGCCTTCCTCACCTCCCTTTACCTGAACACTTGGGATGGTGACGTGGAAATCTTTCATCCAACTGCCCTTTCCCTAGCAGCATCCCTTTGTCAGGATGCCTCCCTCTCTGGGCTTGTCTCTTTCTCTCTCCCCTCCCTTTACCATATGGACATTATAGTAGACTCCTGGACATTCCCAAACATACCGACTGCTTTCCCTCTTTCCAGCCTGGACCCCTGGGGCCACCACCATACCCTCAGGACAGATGTCTACCTCACCAGCATCTTATCCCCACGCCCTGGGTTCTGTCTCTGATTGATGTCAGCACCATGCCCCTGTCTCCAAGCCTGGGTTTAGGGCAATCTCAGCCCCCTTTCAACAGAACCTATGCATCACTCTCCCATGACAAAAATAGGAGAAGAAATCCAGAAGATTTATTTCCTTCATACTCTAGGTTAAAAAATTGGAACAGCACAGTATGTGTATGCACCACGGGGCTCAGTTTAGACAAACTTACTGATTTAGGAGACTTATTTTCTCTTAAGGAGCTGTACAGTGGGTTAA
>SJYW01020293.1:869687-885735 GCA_006410735.1 Raphicerus campestris | reverse complement strand
TGGTGCCTAGTGGTAAAGAACCAGCCTGCCAATGCAGGAGACGTAAGAGACATGGGTTCAATGCCTGGGTCGGAAAGATCCCTTGGAGGAGGGCTTGGCAACCCATTCCAGTAGTCTTGCCTGGAGAATCCATGGATAGAGGAGCCTGTTAGGCTACAGTCCAGAGGGTCCCAAAGAGTCAGACAGGAGTGAAGTGACTTAGCATGCACACGCTCACTGCTCCCTGCCTTCCTCATCTCCCTTTACCTGAACACTTGGGATGGTGACGTGGAAATCTTTCATCCAACTGCCCTTTCCCTAGCAGCATCCCTTTGTCAGGATGCCTCCCTCTCTGGGCTTGTCTCTTTCTCTCTCCCCTCCCTTTACCATATGGACATTATAGTAGACTCCTGGACATTCCCAAACATACCGACTTCTTTCCCTCTTTCCAGCCTGGACCCCTGGGGCCACCACCATACCCTCAGGACAGATGTCTACCTCACCAGCATCTTATCCCCACGCCCTGGGTTCTGTCTCTGATTGATGTCAGCACCATGCCCCTGTCTCCAAGCCTGGGTTTAGGGCAATCTCAGCCCCCTTTCAACAGAACCTATGCATCACTCTCCCATGACAAAAATAGGAGAAGAAATCCAGAAGATTTATTTCCTTCATACTCCAGGTTAAAAAATTGGAACAGCACAGTATGTGTATGCACCACGGGGCTCAGTTTAGACAAACTTACTGATTTAGGAGACTTATTTTCTCTTAAGGAGCTGTACAGTGGGTTAAAAAGTGTATGATCATAACTTTTGCATTCATTAGCATCGTTTCTATGCTGCCAAATGCATAATTCTGACTCCCAGTTCCCACTGAACCTATAAGCAAGAGGATTTATTTTATTGTTTCATTTTATTCATTGCTTTTTCTTCCCTCTCAGTGTTTCCCTAGGGCTGTATTATGGGCAAATTTCACCTGTGGTCAGGTTACAGAGCTGGGAGCTGGCAATCGAGGTACCAGTCTCTGGTTGGCTGGTACCTACACTTGGGTAGGATGATGTTTTTCAGGAGGGTTGTGGCTCCAGCCAAAATGATACTGGCCAGGACAAAGGAAGCCTACTTTCTAGAAAAAGTCACACCTCTGATGCCAGTGTCTAAACCTTAGCCCCAAGGTATTGGGACCTCCTCCTTAATATTTTGATAGAAATTGAAATGAAATTTTAAAACTCTTGTTCCTTGGAAGGAAAGATATGACAAACCTAAACAATGTATTCCAAAGCAGAGACATCACCTTGCTGATAAAGGTATATATAGCAAAGCAATGATTTTTCCAGTAGTCATGTACAGATATGAAAGTTGGTCCATAAAGAAGGCTGAACGCCAAAAACTTGATGCTTTCAAATTGTGATGCTGGAAAAGACTCTTGATAGCCCCTTAGATTGCAAGGAGATCAAACCAGTCAATCCTAAAAGAAATCAACCCTGAATATTCATTGGAAGGGCTGATGTTGATGCTCCAATAGGTTGACCACCTGAGGAGAAGAATCGACTCATTGGAAAAGAGCCTGATGCTGGGAAAGATTGAAGACAAAAGGAGAATGAGAAGGCAGAGGATGAAATGGTTAGATAGCATCACCAGCTCAATGGACATGAATTTGAGCAAACTCCAGGGAAATAGTGGAGTACAGAGGAGCCTGACATGCTGCAGTCCATAGCATTGCAAAGACTTGGACACAACTTAGCAATTGAACAATAATAATAACAAATTTGCCTGGTAGCTTGCACGATGTGTTTTTCTTTCAAGATGACCATCCCCAAATTCATAACTAGTGCCCATCATGAGTAGGCAGTTCACAGAAGCAGCGTACAAAAAGATATTCATTCTCACATATAATGAAATAATCTGCACTTAAAACAGCAAAATAAAAATTTTCACCTAGCAGTTGGCAAAGATCCACAAGTTTGATGCAACGCTGTATTAGCACATGTGGAGAGCGTTTCAATGGGAGAGTATACTTGCATAGTTTTTGGCAATATCACCACAAGGTAAAGTGTATATGATCCTTGATTTAGCAATTCTGCTCCTAAGACTCTCTCAGAACCACAGTGGCCCATGGAAACATCGCTGGAGAAAATTCCATGCTTATGCAGACTCGACTCACTGGATTCACCTCAAGTGTGGAGAAAAAGGAGCCTTCCTACACTGTTGTTGAGAATGCAAATTGGTGCAGCCACTATGGAAGACAGTATGGAAGTTCCTTAAAAACTAGACAAGAGTCACCATATGATCCCATAGTCCCACTTCTGAGCATGTATCTGAAAAAGATGAAACCTCTGATTTGAAAAGATACAAGTACCCCAGTGATTATAGCAGCATTATTTACAGTTGTCAGGATGTGGAAGCAAACCGAGTGTCCATCAACAAATGAATTGATAAAGATATAGATAGATAGATGCAATGAAATATATACATATATAGTATACAATGAAATACTACTCAACCATAAGGATGAAATAATGCCATTTGCAGCAACATGGAATGGATCTCAAGATTACCATATGAAGACAGAGAAAGACAGAGATTGTATCTCCTATATGTGAATCTAAAAAATAATATAAATGAAATTATTTACAAAACAGAAACAGATTCACAGATGTAGAAAACAAACTGATGGTTACCAAAGGCCAAAGGGGAAGGGAGGGATAAATTAAGAGTTTGGGATTAACAGAGACATACATATATAAGATGTATATAACAGATACATATATGCATATATATAAAGGAGAAAAACAATAAGGATTTACTGTATAGCACAGGGAACTATATTCAGTATCATATAATAACCTATAATGGAAACTACCAACACAATATTATAAATTAAATATAATTCAGTGAAAAATAAAAATTTAACCTCAGATCTGAAAATGCACCCTAAGCAGGCTTAACAATTCAACCACTCTTTCCTAGTGCAATGATTGCATCATACAGGCCCCTCACTTCTTAAACCTCTAAATTCTTTCAGCTGGAGACACTTCTTCTGTCTTCATGCAGAAAGAGATGCAGACACAAGCTGTTTCCCCAATTTAAAAAACTGTGATAGGTCTACCATGGGCAGGGCAAGGAAGATAACATAGGCTCTGGCGACAGTCAGCCTCAGAAGAAAATGGGTTGAAATGCCACATATCAGCATAAGACCTTGGTCAGCATAGTGAAAGTGAAGTCGCTCAGTTGAGTCCGACGCTTTGCAAGCCGTGGACTGTAGCCCACCAGGCTCCTCCGTCCGTGGGATTCTCCAGGCAAGAGTACTGGAGAAGAGTACTGGAGGCAAGAGTTCCTTCTCCAAAATTCAGGGTCTTCATCTTCATAACCAAGATCACAGCCATGGCCACAGAGGAAAGAGAGGAATCAATAATAACTCCCAGGTATTTGGCCTAAGCAATAGTATACATGGTGGTACCATTAACTCAGATAGCGAAGTTCAGTGGCCCAAAGTTCAAAGGTTCTCCAAGTGGGCCGCTGGACCAGCAGCATGAGCATCATCTCACTCCCACCCCCGACCTACTGAATCAGAAAGACCGAATAGCTAGCTAGCGGGAAGCTGCTGTATGTCACAGGGAGCTCTGTGATGACCTAGAGGGGGGAGATAGACAGGGGGTGGGAGGAGGCTCAAGAGGAAGGTATAAATGTATACACGTAGCTGATTCACTGTTGTACAGCAGAAACTAAGACAGCATTGTAAAGCAATTATACTCCAATAATTTTTTTTAATCTTAATTTAAAAAAAAAAAAAAAAACTCTGTGATAGACCCACAAGTCTATTTTAACAAGATGTCCAGGTATTTCTGATGCATGTTAGTGTGTGAGGGCTAGTGATTCAGAGAACATACAAAAAATGGAAAAATGTAAGGTATTAAGCAGAAAAGGATTTAAGGTGGTTGGTACCCCCACTCTAGTACTCTTGCCTGGAAAATCCCATGGACTCAGGAGCCTGGTGGGCTGCAGTCCATGGGGTCGCTGAGAGTCGGACACGACTGAGCGACTTCACTTTCACTCTTCACTTTCATGCGTTGGAGAAAGAAATGGCAACCCAATCCAGTATTCTTGCCTTGAGAATCCCAGCGATGGGGGAGCCTGATGGGCTGCTGTCTATGGGGTCGACCGCACAGAGTCGGTCACGACTGAAGCGACTTAGCAGCAGCAGCAGCAGGTACTTACAAAACCCTTGAAAGGGAGAAGGAACACAGATTCAGGAAGGGTGTTGTCCCTGGTCGCTTGGTTTACCTCCAGCTTACAAAGAGCCAGGAAGCTGTTGAAGTTCAGGAAACCTCTTGCAATCATTTTAACTTCAGAAGTAGATGATTCATAGGAAAATGCTGGAGGCCACTACAAAAACCTTTCATTTGCTAAAGTCTATGAGGAACAATTATTTGGTTTCTGCTTCTCCTCTTTCCTCCAAATCTCATACGAAGGCTTCCTGTTGGTGGAATCTAAACCAGAAACCCATTATCAGGGATTTGGGGAGATGGAGCTGCCAGATTCCCAGCCCCTGTGATGGGAGAAAAGTGAAAAGGGGAGGAAGATGTTGGGCTCCTCAGCAAGGTGGGGTAAAATAAGAATCTGTTGTAGATGCTGCTGAGCCATCCAAAACTGGAGGCCATTGGTGAGGATGCTGAGAGTCACTTTACCAGAATGCTGGGGCAGAGCATTTTGGGGAACTGGATGAAGAGAGAGAAAGCATAAAAGTAACGGAGATAGAGAACTGACAGCCCATTCAAGGACATTTGCTATGAAAAGGGACAGAGAAATGGGCCACCAGCTTCTTGATTATTTACAGGAAGAAACTGAATTTCAGAGAGTTTATAAGATTTGACCACAGTCTCATACAGATGAATGGTATTTAAACCTTGACCTCTGACGCTGACTGTCACTAAATCTTATGTTATTTTCCCTCACCCAGACAGATCCTCCAATTTCTCAGGTTTTTCCCTCTGGGTTTGTTTTCCCATAGTTGCTGGAAAGAAACTAAATTCCCTACTTACTCGTCAAAGCCTCTTGTCAGGAGGTAACTTTTCTCATTAGTAAAGAAATCTTATTAGACAGAAGCAGGGATGAGGCCCCAGGCAGGTCTTCGTATCTTCAAAAGCAAAGGACTTCTACTAATTCACTCCCACAAGCACTTTCACAGAGAGAACCTTCAAAGAGATAACGAGGAGAAGAAAGACACTCCCTCCCTTTGATTGTTTCAGGTTAATAAATCAGTATTTGTGCAAATGGATTGACTCTAATGGCCACATGAATCTAAGCCAGACACAGATAAAAAGAAGTCCCAAAATGAGTATACATGGAAAGTTGAAGCCAGACTGGGTTGAGGTTATGTCTACCTGTCACTCACTGTCTTCCCAAGGACATTCGATGGGATTACTTCCCAAGGCCTGGGCCATCCGGATGGCTGTGAAATCTGAATTCATTCTGTGTGGATGCCAAATGCCTTTTATGTAGTCAACCCAAGAGAGTCCAAGCGCCAGTGGTGGGTTCTGGTGGGTTCCACAAAGGTGTTAAAATTATCTACTGATCAACTGAATTTACCCCTTTCTAAGTACGTGTTTGGAATCGTGATCATATATGCTACATTACACCCTAGAAATTATACATTACACCCTAGAAATTATAATCAAATTGGTCAAAACAAATAAACTAGGAAAAGTTGATGTAAATTGAATCTCATCTTGAAATAAAAAATAAATGTTTTACCAAAAATAATACATGAACATTGTAGGGGAATAAAATGAGGAATTATATTTTACCAGTGAGGTGGACATGGATGCTGGAGAAAGGGATTTAAAGTCCCAGAGAAGATGTAAGTCCAAAAGTTTCAACACATTTCAAGGAAGTCTCAGAAAAGATACCATCCTCTAATGTCAGTGGTTGGACAGTACCAGCAGCACTAACAAGTTCAGGGGTGGCTCTCCTGTAAGCCAGGGCTGGAGGCTGACACAGAGCTAGGCACAACGGGGCCATGGGGATAAGGGGGCCCTCGGAAATAAAACCAGGTAGACACAGTCATTGCGGTGATGACAGGGCTGTTGCGGTGATGACAGGGCTATTGCGATGTGACAGGACTATTGCGATGATAACACAGCTATTGCGGTGATGACAGGGCTATTGCGGTGATGACAGGGCTATTGTGATGTGACAGGGCTATTGTGATGATGACACAGCCATTGCAGTGATGACAGGGCTGTTGCGGTGATGACAGGGCTATTGTGATGTGACAGGGCTATTGTGATGATGACACAGCTATTGCGATGATGACAGGGCTATTGTGATGTGACAGGGCTATTGCGGTGATGACAGGGCTATTGTGATGTGACAGGGCTATTGCGGTGATGACAGGGCTGTTGCGGTGATGGCAGGGCTGTTGCGGTGATGGCAGGGCTGTTGCGGTGACGATAGGGCTATTGCGGTGATGACAGGGCTGTTGTGATGTGACAGGGCTATTGCGGTGATGACAGGGCTGTTGCGGTGATGGCAGGGCTGTTGCAGTGACGATAGGGCTATTGCAGTGATGACAGGGCTGTTGTGATGTGACAGGGCTATTGCGGTGATGACAGGGCTGTTGCGGTGATGGCAGGGCTATTGCGGTGACGGCAAGGCTGTTGCAGTGACGACAGGGCTGTTGCGGTGATGACAGGGCTATTGTGATGTGACAGGGCTATTGTGATGTGACAGGGCTGTTGCGGTGATGACAGGGCTGTTGCGGTGACAACAGGGCTGTTTCGGTGAAGGCAGGGCTGTTGCGGTGACGACACGGCTGTTGCGGTGATGACAGGGCTGTTGCGGTGACGACAGGGCTGTTGTGATGTGACAGGGCTATTGCGATGATGACAGGGCTATTGCGGTGATGACAGAGCTGTTGTGATGTGACACGGCTGTTGCGGTGATGACAGGGCTGTTGTGGTGATGACAGGGCTATTGTGATGTGACAGGGCTGTTGCGGTGATGGCAGGGCTGTTGCGGTGATGGCAGGGCTGTTGCGGTGATGACAGGGCTGTTGCGATGACGACATGGCTGTTGCGGTGACAAGTCTGTTGTGATAGGAATGGTATCTAAGGGGGCTAGACTCACAGAAAATTCCTGTTATGCAGACAACAGAACGGAATGTCACTAGACGTGAGCTAAATGGGCATCCAGCAATGGTAACTTTAGGCGTGCACCACCAGAGGAAAGCAAGGACAGGTGAGCAAGAGCTGAAGGCAGTCACCCCAATCAAACAGCACACCCCTTACCTGTAAGCTTGGTTTGAGCCAGTTTTCAGACTCAGTCCAGTCAACTGAAGAAATGGTTTGCCTCCTCCTCCTCTTCTTCAGGAGGAAGGGGCCAACACCACCATGGCAAGTACACACAGTACTGACTCCCACAGTCCCTTCTCAAAGGGACCTACAGCCATTCACTTGGGTAGCTATACACCAAGGGAAGGGGGACGGTCAAACATCTGGATGACTGTTGCACACAAATCTGAGCTAACGCTGACCTCAGAAACCTAGAGCATCATTGCCCTCCCCTCTCTGTTAGAGTGGAGAGTACAAGTGTTAGTTGCTCAGTTAGTTGCAACCACATGGACTGTAGCCCATCAGGCTCCTGTCCATGGAATTCTCCAGGCAAGAATACCAGAGTGCGTAGCCATTCCCTTCTCCAGGGGATCTTCCTGATTCAGGGCTCAAGCCTGGGGCTCCTGAATTGCAGGCAGATTCTTCACCATCTGAGCCACCAGGGAAGCCCAGAGGGGACATGGGGTCATGTGATAAGTGGGGTCCTGGCCAAGATCTGGCTTACATTGGATCCACTGCAGCCATGGACCCCCTTAGTGGTAACTTCTGGAGCTCCAAATGTATATTTGGGATTAATGTATTTGGTAGTTGGTGCAACCCCCATACAGGAATCTTGACCAGTGGGGCGGGAACTATCATAATGGGGAAGGCCAAGGGGAAGCCTTAGAACTGTATCCTTGTTTGGAGGTGATTCTACACAATTATGGTATTTCTGCTCCTCTTCTGAGCCAAGCACCCTGCAAGACTGTTTCTATATCAGACAGTCTTAGTAACTAGAAATAGTATCTCCAAGATAGAGACCCTCAGTCATATTTTAGGATGATAAAATCTCTCTCCTCCCAGAAGATTTTATTACCTTCTAGAATAATAAGCTTAATCTTTCTCTGAAGAGGAAGATGGATGTGTTAGCCAGCAGCTTCATATAGGATTTACGGTCTCCTAAGGTGGCACCCCACTCCAGCACTCTTGCCTGGAAAATTCTATGGATGGAGGAGCCTAGTGGGCTGCAGTCCATGGGGTCGCTAAGAGTCGGACATGACTGAGGGACTTCACTTTCACTTTTCCCTTTCATGCATTGGAGAAGGAAATGGCAACCCACTCCAGTGTTCTTACCTGGAGAATCCCAGGGACGGGGGAGCCTGGTGGGCTGCCATCTCTGGGGTCGCACAGAGTCAGACATGACTGAAGTGACTTAGCTTAGCTTAGCTTAAGCTCAGTGTTTGAGCATTCTTTGGCATTGCCTTTCTTTGGGATTGGAATGAAAACTGACCTTTTCCAGTCCTGTGGCCACTGCTGAGTTTTCCAAATTTGCTGGCATATTGAGTGCACCACTTTCACAGCATCATCTTTCAGGATTTGAAATAGCTCAACTGGAATTCCATCACCTCCACTAGCTTTGTTCATAGTGATGCCTTCTAAGACCCACTTGACTTCACATTCCAGGATATCTGGCTCTAGGTGAGTGATCAGTCATATATGGATGTGAGAGTTGGACTGTGAAGAAAGCTGAGCGCCGAAGAATTGATGGTTTTGAACTGTGGTGTTGGAGAAGACTCTTGAGAGTCCCTTGGACTGCAAGAAGATCCAACCAGTCCATTCTAAAGGAGATCAGCCCTGGATGTTCTTTGGAAGGAATGATGCTAAAGCTGATCCTCTAGTACTTTGGCCACCTCATGTGAAGAGTTTGACTCATTGGAAAAGACTCTGATGCTGGGAGGAATTGGGAGGAGGAGAAGGGGACAACAGAGGACGAGATGGCTGGATGGCATCACCGACTCAATGGGCGTGAGTCTGAGTGAACTCCGGGAGTTGGTGATAGACAGGGAGGCCTGGCGTGCTGCAATTCATGGGGTTGCAAAAAGTCAGACACAACTGAGTGACTGAACTGAACTGAAACTCAGTGTTCATTGCCTATGACATAGATATGTGTGTGTAGCATCCACTAAGTCCACTCCTCATCACCCCCATGGAGCTTGGGGGGCAGTGAGAATCCATGCAAACATTTTGTGCTATGACTTATAAATAGACTGTCTAAATGCATTTTGCCCCATTGTCCTCTTACCAGTCAAATGTATGGAAGTGCAGAACGCAACAGAGAAGGCGATGGCACCCCACTCCAGCACTCTTGCCTGGAAAATCCCGTGGATGGAGGAGCCTGGTAGGCTGCAGTCCATGGTGTTGCTAAGAGTCGGACACGACTGAGCGACTTCACTTTCACTTTTCACTTTCATGGTTTGGAGAAGGAGATGGCAACCCATTCCAGTGTTCTTGCCTGGAGAATCCCAGGGACGGAGGAGCCTGGTGGGCTGCCGTCCATGGGATCTCACAGAGTCGGACACAACTGAAGCGACTTAGCAGCAGCAGCAGCAGCAGCAGAACACAAACCTTATTAATTGGTTGCTTGGCCTGACACGCCCTCCCCCAGCTAAACAAGAGAACAAATCAAAAACATCGTGAAAAGGATGGCAGGAATCACTGCTACTCTTAAAGACCTAAAGCAGGAGTTGGTAAATTACAGCCCACATGCCAAATCTGGCCCACCAGTCTAAATAAAGTTTTATTGAAATACAGCCACTCATTTGTTTACATACTGTCGATGGCTGTCTTTGTACTACAGCAGCATAGTTGAGTAGTTATAACAGAGACTGTATGGCCACAAAGCCTAAAGTATTTACTATTTGGTCTTTTGCAGAAAAGGTTTGCTGACTCCTGATCTAAAGATGTCAGAGTATGCGATCTCCATAAATGACTCAGTCTGGCCCCTGGAAGAAACCAGATGGATCCTGAAGCATGACAATAAACCACCACAAACTTCACCAAGCGGTAGCCCAGAGGCATTGATTTTGTTAGTGGAAATTAACGTGGCCTCAGGCACATGCTATGTGGCCATTGATTTGATAAGTGAATTCCTTTATACTCCTACCAGAAAAGAGGATCTGAAACAGTTTGCACTCACATGGAACAGGCAACAACATGCATTCACAGCTTCGTCTCAGGATGTACGAACCTACCCCCTCACACACAAAAGAGAACATCCCATAGACCAGCACATTCAATCTTCCCTTGACATTGAAGATATTGTGATAAGTTGGGTCAGACAGAGAATTGGCTAGCACAGTGGATGCTTTGGTATGACACATATGCTCCTGAAGGTAAAAGGGAAAATCAGAGTTTGCCATATCGATACGAGTGTTAGGGGTACAGCGGTCAGGGGCATGCCAAGACATCTCCTCCCAAGCAAAAGGTAAACAACTGCATCTTATACCTCCTGCCACGGAGAAGGAAGGAAGCCCAGAGCTTGACAAAACACTGGTAGATTTTGTCAAGTTCCGGAAGCATCATGTTCCATACTTTGCAGTAGTATTCTAGCTCATAGACCGGATGAAATGAAATACTGTGTATCTTGAGTAGAGACAGAGCGTGAAGGAGTCTGCAGCAAGTCCAGGGTGCAGAGCAAGCAGCCTGGCCTCTTGTGCTGTATGACCCAGCAGAACCCACGTTATTGACTTGATGCTGGTGGGGGGCAAAGACGCTGTGTGAAGCAAATGGTAAAGAACAGGACAATCACCACAAGGCCACAGCATCTGCAGTGGAGAAAACAGCCTCCGGTAGAGACGGAGCACCATGGAGTACCACGTGACCATGAATCCAGAATGTTCCATGATGGTCTTAGCCTGTCATCATGCCCTCAAGTTGGGCTGGCCCAGCAGCAGCCCGACAAAAATGAGTGGGTGAGACTGAACAGCATTTGGCACAGAGAATGCAAGCAGGCTGCATGAACAGATAGCCCAGAGCCTCATGAATTCACTCGCAGCTCATCCTGTACAGGAGCCAACATGATCAGCTGGAGGGAAAACCCGAGCTTGGTTTACAGATGGGTCAGTGTAATGGGCTGAATGTTTATGTCCCCCCAATTTTCATACATTGAAGTGCCCACCCTCAATGTGAGGATATTAGGAGAAGGGGCCTTTAGGAGGTGATGAGGTTTCAATTGGCTTCCCTGGTGTTTCAAACAGTAAAGAATCTGCCTGCAATGCAGGAGACTCAGGTTTGATCCCTGGGTCAGGAAGATCCCTTGGAGAAGGAAATAGCAACCCACTCCAGTATTCTTGCCTGGAGAATCCAATGGACAGAGGAGTCTAGTAAGCTACAGTCCATGGGGTAGCAATGTTCATCTGCCAGCCCCAGAGACCATGCTGAGTGCTGATATAACAACATACCTCAAAAACTACAACTGGCAGCTCAATCCTTCCACCCTGAAGAGCTAGAAATTCCTTGTAAGAAGAATAGACATATTCCAATTATGGGTTTGCCTTTCCTACCCATAATTGAAGCTATGGCCTCTGTCTATCCAAGGACCTAATATGTTTGAGTCCCACCAACTTAATATGTCCCACCAAAATGGACCTTACAGAACATTGTTATCATAGGGAACACATGAGCCATTGTTATTGTCACTATGTCATGTCCAACTCTTTGCAACCCCGTGAACTGTAGCCCACCAGGCTCCTCTGTCCATGGGATTTCCAAGGCAAGAATACTGGAGTGGGATGTCCTTTCCTTCTCCAAGGGGTCTTCCCAATCCAGGGATCAACCCATGTCTCTTGCGTTGCAGGCAGATTCTTCACCATCAGAACCACCAGGAAAGCCATCATAGGAAACACACTCCTGCAGCAGAGGCAGTATAGAAGTTAGCCCACATGGAACCACGTGGACATATCACGTATGAGGCCCCCAGAAGCTGCCAGCCTCATAGAGCAATGGAAGAGCTTTCTGAAGGCTCTGTTGAAGCACCAGCTTGGATGCAATACTCCCTGGGGATGTGTGCCACACTCCAGGATGCAGTGACCCCATTGAGTTAAAGACCTTTGTACAGTATTGTCTGCCCAGTAGGAGTACTGCATGGGTCTAGGAGCCAAGAGGTAGAAACAGGAATGGCCATATTTAACATCCCTCCCAGTGTCCCAGGGAAGAACACTGTGCTTCTCATCTCTCCAAAGCTAGATTTTCCAGAGCCACAGGTCCTGTTTCCCAACGGGGGTACACTATTGCCAGAACCAAAGCAAGAGTCCCATTGAATTAGAAGCTATGGCTGCTACCCGGTCGTTGTCAAACTCTTTAGATCCAGGGACCAATGGGGGAAGTGAGGAATCTGGATCTAGACAGTAGTAATTGTCCCTGAAACCCAGAAGGCAGAGCTCCAGGTCTGTTTTTCGGTCCCTCCCGGCCAACTGTGAAGGTAAATGAATAAATGCAGCAGCCCTGGCTATTTGAGCAGGTGAGCCCCTGAGACCAGCAGGAGTGTTAGCAGAGGGTGAGAGGAATCTAGGCAGGGTGGTGGTGCAGAGAACACGGAGCCCCTGGTGGGGACTCAAGACCAGCTGCTGTTAGCTGCTTCTCCTCTCGTTCTCCTAAGTTTCCCCCAGGAAGGGAGGAGCTCACGGGAATCTTGGGGAAGCTGCTGGAGAATGCGAATGAAGAAGCGGCTCTGAGTGGCGCGAATAGCCGACTGCAGACACAGACGCCCACCGCGACGGCTGTGGAAGAAAAACCTGCTCCCGTGGGGCTGCCAGTGGGCAGCTCCTGGCTGTTAGCGCCGCAGGGTCGGCCTCAGCTGCAGGGTGACCTCACCCGATGGCCTGCCCTTTCTAGGCTAACACGTCCGACTGCCCACTGTGGGGAAGATAAATCTGGCCTTTTCCACCTGGTGGGGGTAACTCTGATGGGCAAGCGTTCCCTGCCTGGTTGGCCAACCTTTGGGAAGGTCCCCATAGCAATCGCCCTCAGCCCAGCCTTGCTTTCCTTCCATCTTCTCCGCTGCAGTCCACGCTGGATGAGCTGCTTAAGAGGCCAGGAAGGAGGGCGTGCTGTCCGGGGTGGGAGGTGCAGTCTGCAGGCTGTCTCTCCCTGCCGCTCCTCCCAGATTTGAGGGGGGTGTCAGAGGTCACGGCCATTACATTGCACACATTCTGGGTTCTTTTGCAAACAACGATCTGAGTTTCACGTGGCTCCAGTTCTTAGCACCACCATTCTGACCCCATTCAAGACACATCTGATAGAAAATATTGCCTGCAAAGTTCCCCTCTGGGTGGATGGGTCTTTATCAGACCTACACAGTCGTTCACTGTCTCTTTCTACGCAGTCCCTCTCCTCCCTCTCCCTTCATGGGTGTGGATCCCTAACAAATACCTTGTAACCTAAGCTCTGTTTTAGTGCCTGCCCCCCCACACCGAGAACACAAATAGCAACAAAGACAAGGAAAATTAAGTGAATTAAAGTCACCCCAAGTCATACCCCCATCATAAATAGAGAGCATACCTCAGAGACATAATGGTTCTGTCATAAGTATATGAAATCAGCCAAGTACACTGTAAACTGTTAAGTCTCCCTTCTGTTTATTAAATGACAGTGTCAAAATCTCACATTTTTCATCAGAATAAAATATAAAAGTTGTCAGTGTCACATCTAAGTGATTTGCAGCCCCCAAACATGTTAAGAATCTAGATCCAGATTCCTATCTTTGTTATATTATGAAACGTTTTTAATTAATCTCCATTCAATGGACTTCAGTTAACTAAAGGCCTTTATTCCTCTCTGTAAGTCATATGGCTATGTGGAAGTCCTGCTCCTCCTGGTGGGCCTGCATACTTTCCTTCTCATGGACTCTCAGCTCACCACAGAGAACAGGTGTCCCGCAATACAGGGGTCCCCAGTCTCTGGGATCTACCACCTGATGATCTAAGATGGAGCTGACATAATAATAATAGAAAAAAAAGTGCCCAATAAACGCGATGCACTTGAATCATCCTGAAATCATCCCCTCCTTCGAAAACCTGTCTTCCACAAAACTAGTCCCTGGCGCCAGAAAGGTTGGGGACCGCTGCTAACCTGACTTCCATTGTGTCACTAAATTGCCCTCCACAGAAGTTGCTCCAAATTACCCTCCTGTGAACAGTATATGGAATTAATTCCCTGTATTTAGTATCTGTTATGTGAGAAGGNCCAGTCCCTGGCGCCAGAAAGGCTGGGGACCGCTGCTAACCTGACTTCCACTGTGTCACTAAATTGCCCTCCACAGAAGTTGCTCCAAATTACCCTCCTGTGAACAGTATATGGAATTAATTCCCTGTATTTAGTATCTGTTATGTGAGAAGGTACTGACCCTTCCTCAATAAACTGCACACATTCTGGGTTCTTTTCCAAACAACGATCTGAGTTGCACGTGGCTCCAGTTCTTAGATGACCCTGGAGTCAGACACAGATCGTACATGTGTGAATGCAGCGAGACGTTAAAACAACAGGCATGTTGAGGTTTGACGGAAAACAGCAAAATTCTGTAAAGCAACTCTCCTTCAGTAAAAAATGAACAACTTAAAACAGCAGCAGCGGGCACTGGCAGAGCCTGCTGAGAGCGGAAAAGTCTGTGGCCCACTGAGGGCCTTTAGACTTTCAACACTTTTCTTCTGGCCCAAGAAAATATTTTTGCAACTCAGATTAAACATGGGCTGTGAGTTTATGATCTGTGGTTTGTACTTGAAAGATACTTGTTGAAAAATAATTATTGCCTCTGAACATGAAAAGAAGCATTCCCTAAGCAAAGCCAACTGCCTCATACAGCTGGCCCTAGTCTTTACTCCAAAACTGTCAGATGAAATGGGCTGGCAGGAACTCCAAGATGGACAAAGGGCTCAAAAGTTAATAAGCCTTCTCTTCTTGGGAAGCAAAAGTAGGTGTCATATAAAAACATAAGTGAATGAACAAACGGTGACTGCTTTTCTGCGCTCCCTTCCTCCTTACCTGCTACAGGCGTGGAGCTCTCTCCCTTTCGGAGCCTGGGAGTGATGGCAGATGCATTTATAAATACACCCACACTTGTCGTGAATCTCAGCAGCTTCACTCCACATCCCTGGAGGACTGACTATAGGAATCCATTAAGTTAATGAGGGGTTGGGTGCAGCTATATCCGTGCAACACGTGACAAGCAGCACCCCCTAATTGAATCAGGAACCTTCTGCAGAGACTCTGAGGGGAAAGTTCTGCTTTCCATTTCTTGAAAAGCAGAGGGCTGGGCACACAGCTGGGCATATAAGGGAAAGGTTTTACTAGGACCAGATGGCAGGTGTGTGAACTCTGAGAACACGAATACTGTACGAACAGGTCCCTTTTCCTCCTCCGTCAAGGAATCCGTTTGCTGTTTCCCCTCCTTTTCTTTGGGGAGGGGAAGAGTTGTCAAGAGAAAGCCTCTGATTTCAAGTCTAATTGTATTGTCAGAGTATCTGGGGGATGTGGGGATAATCTCTATTTCTGACTTTTTTATTTAAAAAGCTAGAAAAGGCATGTCTTCCTGTGGTTGTGCCCAAGTCAGGGAGAGGGTCAGGTGCTCACTGATTATTGATTTTCACTGAGGGTGTAAGGTGTCGTCCTATTACCGATTTTTGTGTTATTTGATTCTTTGAAGAACCGCTCAAATTTAATTTCTTCACCAGACCTAGAAGGGGCATTAAGAAAAGGACTCCCCTGAAGAATTAACTTGGGATTTTCCAGCCAGTTTTTGATGATCCGTGTTCATCTCCCCTTGGTCTGTTTGCCTTGGAATACTGGTTTCCAGAGATGCTACCGTATCTACTTTTTCATCTCAATTTCAGTTACATTGTTTCATTTGTTTGTCGGCTGCGCTGGATCTTTGTTGCTACAAGGAGGCTTTCTCTGAGTGTGGCAAATGGGGGAGGGGATGGGGAAGGGTGG